>CM014081.1:705590-1227723 GCA_004119915.2 Collichthys lucidus
GATGTATGAGGTCCACACTTAAATAAATATGCATTTAGTAAGAGATAATCCACAAGGCATGGAGTTATTGGACAGCACAGAGGCTGTTGTGTAATTTTGGGTCAGTCTGCCCTGTAAAGCCCTTAATATTTTATGTAGGCCTGATTACACTGTCTTTATATAAATTATTCACATTGTTAGTTATGTACTGCTGTCTGTCAGCCATTGTGTCTTTTGGGTATGCCAATGGGGATCACCAAATTAAGACATTTCTCTACATACTGTACGTGTGCTTCAAATGTGAAGTGCATTATCTGCATCAGTCTTTAAGTATACATTTAGAGCTCCATCAAATAGTATCAACCTAAACTAACCTTTTCACCCATAAAAACTGACTAAGGACTTCAAATGGGGAACATGGAAGTCATTTCGGTGGAATTGCCATGATCAGCATATTCACTTGTATTATTATTGTTGATCCCTCTATGAGAAAAATATTTTTACACTCAAGTTTGAATATATAAACACAAAATACAACCACAACCACACATACACACACACACACACACACACACACACACACACACACACACACACACACACACAAATAGACGTGCAAATGTGGAGACATGGTGGAGTGAGCAGATACGTAGCTGCACCCTGGGAGCAGTTAGGGGTTTGGTAACTTGCTCAAGGGCACCTTGGCAGTGCCCAGAAGTTGAATTGGCACCTCTCCAGTAACCAGTCCATCCTCCATTTTTTGATCCATGCTGGACTTGAACTTGCCATCCTTTGGGTGGAATTCTTGTTATGACACTGCAGATCAGCTGTTTGGATCAAAGTTACAACAGCCAGAAAAATATAAGCACGCATCATCTGCAAAGTTTGATATCCTGTAAATTTCTGACCTAAACAGTGCTGGACTACACAGTCCTAAACTAGTAAACCACAGGAGCCTATCCCAGCCGACCTTTGGGTGAGAGGCTCCTCCAGTCTGCATATCGAAGTGTCCTTGGGCAAGATACTGAACCCCAAAGTGCTTCTAAAGACCTCGTCATCAGCGTGTGAATGGTTAGCTCATCAAACTGATGAGCAGTTAGCACCTTGCATGGCAGCTAATGCCATTTTTGTATGAATGGGTGTGAATGGGTGAATGAGATATGTAGTGTAAAACACTTTGAGTGGTCGGAAGACTAGAAAGGTGTTACATAAGTACAGTCCATTTACCATTCAACACAGGGCCCATAGAGACAAACAACCACTTACTATAGCCAATTTAGAGTCAGGAGACAGTGCTAACCACTGCACCATCATGCTACCCTTTATTACTGACTTAATGTCATGTCACCAAGTCATGTGGGTATGTTTGGTAAATCCATTTCTTTATAATACCACCAAGTAGTATGAAGGATTTAGTTGTGTGTGTTCATTTCGCAAGTCAAGTGATGATTGTTCCACCTAGTTTTAAGTGATGTTTTTAAGTCTATTTCAGACAAAATGACTCCAATGTCGTAGAAATGCAGCTGTGAGCATTCAAAGATGAAATGGTGGGCAAAGAAGGAAAGATGACAGGTTAATCATGTGGGCACAAATTTAATAAAAAATACTGTTAAAAAAAGCAGAGTGACACCGTGGTGTGTTTGGTGAGTGTGCAGAGGTTGAGTGTGGCTCAACCCAGAGGGGTAAACCTAAAATCTAACAGTGAACGTCCAATAAAAGTTACAGTTTGACAGAAAATTAATGTTCCTAAGGAACCACGCATAGTTTTGTTGACAGTACCACCAGCAGCGTAGCACAGTATGGTGATGGTGGTGGTCAGCACTAAAGTTAACTACAACTTTCCCCTGGAGCTGTAAAAGAGGTCTACTCTGTGTTTCCTGGAAATGGACTGAATGCTAAATCAGTAACATTTAAAACCAGTCATTACACACAGAGCCGCGTTATCCTATGGGGCAGACGGGGCTGCAGCCCCGGGCCTCGCCACTAGAGGGGGCCTCGGCGAGGATTAGACGGTCTGATCATACTATTGATACATGTCAAGAAGAGCGGACGAGTCGGACACCCCTGATCACATTCTCACTGGGAGCGCAAAGTTTCGTGTGAAGGTTTTTTATGTCATCATCGATACGTTAGTGAGCATGTTGCAAAAGAGATGTGATGCATACAGAGAACTCTCCAGCTATTTCGGGTTTTTATCCTCTCTCAAATCAATGTCCTCAACTGATATACGCGCTGCTTGCCGAAAGCTTGTCATAAGTTTAGCGCAGACCTACAGGTGGAACTCGAAGATGAGCTCATCCAGTTTGTATCATTCAACAGCGGGACTACCGACCTCTCCCCCAGAAATATGATGAGGCTTTTGAAAGAGCAGGACCTATCAAGCGTGTTCCCAAACGTGGACATTGCCCTTCGACTTTATTTGACGCTCCCGGTGTCAAACGCGAGTGGTGAAAGATCCTTCTCCAAGCTTGGATTAATTAAAAATCGCCTTCGCACCACAATGACGGAAGGCAGATTGTTGTCTGTCTTACTATAATGTCGACTGAATATGACCTGCTCCGCCAGATTGATTTCAATGCTTTAATAAAAGACTTTGCGTCCCAGAAATGCAGAAAAGTGCGATTCTAAGTGACCATGGATTTCGAATGCGTCATGGCCGTGTTTTTAGGCCTATACCATCCACATTTTAAAACGTTTACCCTCATCATTTGATTTTACCCACATGGACTTCCTTTGCAATGCCTTTTTTTCTCTTGCAAGTTTTTAAAAGTACATAAAGACAGAGCTGTTATATGGTTCAGCCATCGTTCTTGTTCAAAGGCGCTCTGCCTGTCTGTCAATGTTCATTTAAAAAAAAAAAAACGTATAAAAGGTTCTATAATTACAATACCTGTTCCAGCGTCATTATTTAATTGCATTGTTAACTTGTAGACTACATTTTAACAGTATATTTGGTCATATTGTTTGTTATCTGTTGGATTTTAATAAGAGGGCGGGGCCTCGGGTGGGTGTCTGCCCCGGGCCTCGGCAAAGGTTAACGCGGCCCTGATTACACACACTAATCTATTTAATAAGATATCATTAAATTCATTGTTACAGGGGGCCGGCAGGAATGTCTCTCTGCAGGTAGCTGAATTAGTCTGTATCAGCCATATCTGTTGGTAAAGAATGAGCAAACTTTATCTCGGTATATGTTTCTATAAGACTTTGTAGTAAATTGAGAAGTGAAGGAATGTTGTGGGTACAGTAGACAAAAGGGGGTTATTGGGTGTAGACAAGATGTGGATGGTAGTGGTAGTGGTAGAGGGTTAGGGTGCACACTTGGCTACTTGCATTGATTATCACAAGCACATGTGGGATCAGAATCACGCCTGATTGCCCTTTATTGTCTGGGTGTTATTCTAGGCGTGCTGCAAGATTTAGAGCTCGGTTTTCATCGACCTCGGCTCATTTTGTCTTTGTCAAACTTTTTTATTCCTGGATTCGACCTAACATACCCCCTGTTCCTGTCACTGATATTTTACAGTACTAAAAATTAAATGGTGGGAAATGCCTCAAAAGAAGAAAACAAAGCTTGTCTGTTGGCATTATGGGACAAAACAGGAGGTGGAGCAAAGAAATGAGGAATAAAGGAATGGTGGTGACAAAGTGAGAACTGTACGCCTCCACCTCTGCCTGTTTATCTGTTTCCTTTTGGCCTGGCCTTCCTGGTGCCAGCTACTTCCTGTCATCCTCCAGCTTTGCTGCAGGGACAGCTGTTCAAACACAGCCCATCTACAGTACTCAGCATCCCCACCCTGATTCCCTCAACAACACCAGCTTCCTTTTTCCCTCGTAGTCACAAACAACAACCGGAAAAAATAACCAGACTTTTCTTTCACCTTCCTCTGAAAACAGCATTGTCTGTGATGCCAACGAGCTATGAGGCATGGCTTTGAGGAATGCGGTTTGCGGTTACCATTGTATGTAGAAATGATGACAGAGGTGGAGGAACTGCAGAGAGCAGCCACAAGGAAAAGGGCACAAAGAGAAAGACAGACAAAGAAAGAGCATGCCACCAGACCAAGAAAAGCTATTTTCTGGCGCCATTTTAAGATCAAGTTACATGGTTATGATCCACTACTTTTGAACAGTTCCAAGTTACTGAGAAAATGTAATCAATTATGCTGCCAATATGTTCATGGACTGCTTGCTGGATGGTCAAAGTACTATTAGTTTAGATCATCTCTGTTATATTTTGTCAGACTTGTCATGGTCTTCAAATCTGCTATATCATAAATGATATACATGTTGAAAGATTTGAACTTTTAACACAGATGCTGCTCCACTTCATAGCCCACTGTGAGGGAGAGGTGGAATAGATTCAGCATTGTAAAAACGGAACAAATATGGATTCAAGTTGCAGTTATCTCTAAATTGTACAAGAGTACACCCAGGTGGTGTTAAGAAAATCCTCGAAAGCTGCTGGTGTGCCAGGAATCCCAGGTTAGCGAAGACTAACAAAAACAAAACTGTGTGTGATGCCGGCCTGTTGGAAAAGCTCTTATTATTGATGTGCATCAGAGATGGGGTCGTGGCCCCGCATTAAAGGGGCCCCTTCAGGAACTTTGGGTGAGTCTCATATGCACAGAACGTATTTTCTTTTTTTATATTGTTGTTGGGGAACTTTCATTCCCATCTAGTGTGAAAGGATTAAGTGACACTCGCCACGGCCAGCACTTTGGTTGATTTTTCAGTGAACTTTGACAGATTTCAGTCCATTAGATCCTCAGCAGCAGTAGCACTGAAGCCAGGAGCAAACTTTCGGTGTCAATCATCATGCCCCCTGGTCCTCCACTCTCTCTTAGAGGCAGCTTTTTTTAAAGGAAACCCAAACCGACCAGAACGATTAAGATATCCATCTGGAATAATGTAATTTTGATCATGTGGCCCGCTGGGTGGACCCAACCCACTGCTGTTATCAGCTATTTAGTCACAGCTTGGTTCATGTTTATTATTCAGTTGTGGATTCATTATGGCTGGAATGTGGATATCTTTTCACGTCTTTCTGGTGGATTGGAGTTCTGGGGTTTAATATTATTTGAGCCCTCCTCATCACCTCTTTCTTCTTGAAACATTGAATAAAATTCCCACAGTGCATTAGTGCCCAGTGGAATTTGGCCTTTATACTTGCCTGCCTGTATGATAGCTATATATTAACGATTATTGTCTTGTCTTTGTTTGGTCATATGGTAAATGGACTGTACTTATATAATGCCTTTCTAGTCTTCCGACCACTCAAAGCGCGTTACAGTACATATCTCATTTACCCATTCACACACATTCATACAGTGATGGCACAGCCATCGGGGGGTTCAATTTGGGGTTCAGTATCTTGTTGTATCATGTATCTCTGTCCTGTCTAGACCTGCTGTATATGGAAAGTGTCATGAGATAACATCACTTATGATTTTGTGCCATAACTTGAGTTATATAACTATTACTACTACTAACTATAACTATTTTCAAGGCAGTTATTATTCTAGACTTAAGGACATAGATGCCTGGCACACCTGTCCATGTGCATTTGCACTCATTTTGGCTGATCGCATGTATCTATAACCATGATCTGTAAATGTGAAATTTGGCCTAACAATGCCGGTGCAACAAGGATAACAGCAGAGTAAGAGAGATGTCAATTACACAGTGTGTTCACACCCACACAGGCCTACAGGACTAATCAGACTGAGAATAAGTAAGAGCAGCTCAGGGTGAGTGTCAGCTCTGGTATTTCAGCTAAAGGTGTCAAAAGATCTCTGTATGTCTGTCTCCACACGCCACACAAACTGCAGTGAACCACGTCGTCACCAGTCACCTCTTCACCCCTCCCCTTACTGCATACATGCTTCATACATGTGCATGTCTACATGGGTGTGTGTGTGTGTGTGTGTGCGTGTGTAGATAGAGTGGGCTGAAAAGCTTATTCATACACATGGACAGTGTGGCTATTCACTCCAAGCCGTCAGCGGTGTTTCTTCTCTGCTCTGGGCCTCTGCCAATCAGCTGGCTTGAATCTTCCCTCTTCCTCGTCCTTTCATCTGTCTATTTATTCCTCTGCTCTCTTTCTCTCTTCTTCCATCTCACTATTTTTTAGAACCCCCTCCCCACCCTCGTGCTGCTGACCTCTATTTTCCCTGAGCTGTTTGTTGTCTATGAGGAGTCTTAAAAGCTGTTCAGCCCTCTCTCATGAACCCCTCACCTCAGACCTCTCTATAACAACATGCGATGGGTGACACTCCTTAAACGTGCTTCTATCTAGGGGCGGCTGTGGCTCACAGGCAGAGCGGGTCGTCCACTAATCAGATGATCTATCCATCAGCGCTGTGATGATGACAGGAAGAGCTGTCGTTTGAGTAATGGACGGGAATGTCACTGTGTGCTGCATGAAGCGTGCCTGATTTACAGTATTGTGTTTTTTCCACATAAATCCACATCACTAACATCTATGACTGTTTTGACTCCTGGGTGTGGATTACACACTTGTTTCATTTGGCAGTAATAGTATTACTTCATCATTTCTCACAATTGTTTTTCACATTTCCTGAAATGTATATTTTTTAAAGTTTAAAAAACAAAACAAAAAAATCAAATGAGGCCTTTTTTTTTATAACATATGATAAAATGAAAGACAGACAGACAGACAGACAGATACTTAGTTGATTGTAGCCATACGTTAAAATTAACCTGAGATAAATTTAAATTAAAACCTGTGCTAAAATTTTAAACATTTGCATAGAATTTAAATATATAACTGTGTTAAGAATTGAACATGTGCATATATACAATAAGAAACTATGTTTATTTTTATTTTTATTTGTAATACACTTAGGTTGTGTAAATATATATCTATATATCAGGGGTCTTCAACCAGGGGTCCACGACCCCTAGAGGGTCTATGACCCCTAGAGGGTCAACAGAGGTACTGCAGGGCTAAAATGTGAAACCTTTAAAAAAATGAATTACATCTGGGGGTCCCTGAAACCCCTGCTATATACTATACCACAGAGTTCAAATAAAAAAGGTTAAATAGTGTATCTTCAGTTGATGGCAATGCGGTAGTGCAAAATTCCTTGGCAGGATTAATTTTATCAGTGAAGCAATATCATAATATAATGTAGGGGGTGCTGGTTAACTGCCTCCTCAAATCAAACATTCACATTCATTACAGTTGATTACATTACAAGTCATAATCAATTTTATTGTCAGTTTTATTTAAACATTGACAAATCATATAAAGCAGGTAATTATATTAACAGCAAAATTGTTTTGAGAGACCAAGTCCCACCATGAGCAAACCCTTGGTGACAGTGTTGAGGAAACACTTTGATAGGCAGAATCCTCGTGCAGAACCCAGCTCATGGTGGACCGCCATGTTCTGTTGTCACCTATCAGCCAACAACAACAATAAACACCAAATAAAATTCTTATGAAAATTAGAATTTCATTTTGATTTTATTGCCATAGCACCATATTTTAAAGCGCAGACTTTTTGATGCAGATGACACAGTATACAATAGTTCAGTATATATATACATCCGTTCCATCCATACACAGTCTAAACGTCATGTTGATTTTTGTTGGTGTCTATGCTATGATGTAACTTGCTCTTACATGTGTCACTGAGACATTCTGATCAAGAAATTCTGATCAAGAACAGAGGAATGCTCCAGAAACTCTCAGTCATGACATCTTGATGATTTCATTTGAACAGCAGTTGAACAAGCCTTTGCTTTCATTCGCCTCATCGTGGTGACTGTTAGTCCAACAGGAGCGTAAGGCTGCATTAACCTGCTCTGTATTCAGTTAGACCACTCAGCATTCCTTTGACCTGCAGTATCAGTCTGATAAGATGTTCCAGAAGGTTTGGGTCTCACTTAAAGTGGATCACAATGAGAGAGTGAGGACCAACTTGGCCTCAATTAATCCTACATTTCTCCAGCACCCACTCTCCCCTGTGTTCTATTTATGGCGTTCTCTATGGTTCTCATATTTTCATGTATGGCTTAATTAGCTAAAGTGGCAAGATGTTTTACATTACATTTCCAGTGCAAGAGATGGTGTAGACACAATGAAACAGTGAGAAACAAAACCACATGCACATGACAACAGTTTGGACGCACAAACACAAACAGCAGAGACATGTCAGAATTTGAGTTACAAGCATTGAACTCACATTTCATGTAAAGGCTCAGCCATAGAAACCCAGATGCACAAATTTGACAGAATAATAGAAGTTCACATTTGCTTGTTTACTCCAAAATAAGCAGACAACGGTTAGAACCAGGCAGGCGAATAAAAACAGGCAAACTTCTTAAAAAAGGGGTCAGGCTAAGGCCAGCAAGAGAACATGCCAGCAGAGTCAAACAGGCAGAGCAGATGGCTGGAAAGCTAAGGCGGATGCACTATATCTGGCAGAGAGTGAATGAGAATCGAGTTTTATATACTGTAGGGCTGATGGGAAAGTCTATAGGCAGAGGAGGGCAGATGATGGGGAATGGCAATAAATGGTTATTGGGCAGGGCAGGAGGGAGTGGCAGGATCTGAAATGACATGAGAGTACGTCATTTTTTGGCATATCATGAATAATTTCAGAAAGTCCACACAGCAGAAAAACCCAAATCAGATTTAGAGATTTGAAATATGATTCCAATCAGATTCCTACAGATGAGTCTCAGTCCAGATGTTCTGGATTTCAAAGAATCTTTCAAAAGGCATTTTTTCTGTTATGTACGTCACATCAGACACCAAGCCCAGAACCCACTGGCTATCAGATTCAGATTCAGATTCATTGTCCTTTGCAAGTAAAAACACATGGTTTATGCAATGAAATTCTTATTTTGCCGTCTGGCTGCTCTGCCTCAACTCTCTGTGATTTACAGTTTCCTGATGAACAGTGAAGTAAACTGCTGTGAAATGTAGCTGCTCTTAGTTCAAGT
The DNA here is from genome assembly GCA_004119915.2 of Collichthys lucidus. Classification (NCBI taxonomy): domain Eukaryota; kingdom Metazoa; phylum Chordata; class Actinopteri; family Sciaenidae; genus Collichthys; species Collichthys lucidus. The sequence continues at coordinate 714,545 of CM014081.1, forward strand.
TAGCTCAGTGTGTTAGCAGCCTGTGAGCTCAGAGCACTGGGGAAGTGTTAGTGTTTGTACCACAGGCGTTTGGTGATATGCAGATAGATAGCAAAACTGATGTCGTGTCTGAAGAGAAGAGACTGAAGAAGACGCTGACGGAGGAAGCTAAAAGGAAAAGAAGCAGCGAGTGAGCGAGCAAGAAGCCGCCGAACAAGAGTAAATGTGGGACTGACCTTTAGTAGTTGGTGAGAGCTTGGTGAAATAAAAGTCTGAAAGACAGACGCCGAGCACAACAACAATAAGAAAAAATACACCACACAATAATAGAAAAATAATATTGTCTGATGACCTTTGGGGGAAATTTCCATTGTTTCAGGGGTTTTGGTGTATATTTAGAAAACAAATAACAGATATTCATTTTGTGTCATCATCACAACAAAACGTCTGTGTTTTTTTATATTTGATACATAGGCTAATAGCCAAGTATAGTATGTTGTTTATATGTAGTGTAATGATCACTATAGCTGTGGTTCCCAATTTTCCTTAAAGGACCCTTCCTTAAAGGATCATTGAGTTAACTGACTATATTTTAAAGATATTGTATTACATATATTATATTCAGTGCATACCAATAACAGAGAAACTGTACAATTATATCAACACATAACTACACAATAACTGCAGGAAGCTTTTGATGAGTTTTCAGACACATCCTCTCACCTTTTTTTAGTTTTTTTTTTACATTCAAATGTTTCTTGGCCCCAACAGTTGTGTTCCTTTTGCCAACTAAAGTCAGTATGTAGCATTCTCTCTCTGCTATGAGAACAGCTCCGCCTCCTGCTTGTGTAACTAAACACCATGGCTGTATCACTCCAGAGTTTGGGTTTCACGGTATCATCACCTGTTAACAAAAGCTCTCTTCACTCTTTATTTCCTCAGCACAAACAGATGCACACACACACACACGCACACACACACACACACACACACACACACACACACGCACACACACGCACACACACACACACAGCATCCAAGGGAAGCAGCAGGCCTGAACATTGACAGAATGCCCGTTTGTGCCTGTTTTACTCACTACATACATGTATATATACCTTATTAAAGCACACACAGGCTTCAATTGTAGGACTCAGCATAGTAGTAGCAGGTACCATAGGTAACATAGTAGGTGGCTGAGAATATTCTGGCACTCTAACCATCAGCTGTATATAGAAAATTCAACACAAGTCCATGAAATCATTCTAATAAAGACAGAGGTTTGCCTGTAATGTCCAGTGGTGGACTGAGTATTAAGGGTCAAAATAGATCCTGTATTATTAGACCTGACGAGAAGCCTTTCATCTCACTCTTTCAGCCTCTATAATAAGAAGCGATTATCTTACCGTAGTCCGACTTGTAGGCTGGTTTGGATAAGGGACAGAATATATTGTGTGACTGTCAGAGAAATGCACAAACCATTTTAAAGTGAGTAAGTGTGCATTGTGTACATGGTTAATTTAGATGTATTGAGCTTTGGAGATCTAACACATATTTTAAGTGTACAGATTGTAATTTCTGCCACTAGACGGTCTCTCTTGTCAAATACATATTTTCAATAACATATTTTAAATCAGTTTGATGCTACACTGCCTTGTAAACAGGTGAATGGTGGCACTGTCACACACCACCAACTATTTGACTGATTCTGGTGAAACTGGATCATATTTTATGAAGAAAATGTTTTCTGGTTTCCCTCTGATGTCATCCTGCTGCTCCGCCTCAACTCTCTGTGATTTTCATAAAGGACAATGAAGTAAACTGCTGCCAACTGTAGCTGCTGTTAGTTCAAGTTAGCTCAGTTTGTTAGCTAGGCTGCCCAAACTGTGAGCTCAGAGCACTGGGGAAGTGTTAGTGTTTGTACCACAGGCGTTTGGTGATATGCAGATAGTAGTGAAGCTGATGTCGTGCCCGAACTGGAGTTGGGCAAGTGGGCAATGTAACCGGCTCAGCAGCCTCTATGGACATATTGGCAGAGGAGAAGAGAGTGAAGAGGACGTTGATGGAGGAAGTTAAGAAGAGAAAAGAAGAGAGTGAGCGAGCAAGAAGCCGCTGGACAAGAGTAAATGTGGGACTGACTTTTAGTGGTTGGTGAGAGCTTGGTGAAATAAAAGGCTGAAAGACAGACGCCGAGCTGGGCTGACTGCTGTTGGACTAGTCAGTGATATTAGCTGCTGGGTCTGCTGCTGGTGACCTGGTTGATGATTGACTGTTAGCGCAGTTGTTTTTGATCATAAGTAATGTAATCAAACAAATACTCAAGTACAGCTAAACATATTTACCGCAGTGGGATTACACTAGGGACACTAATTACAAATTTTTACACAATGTTGGCATGCAATGAAAATTTTTCTTACATGACGCAAATTAATCACAGACAAGGTAATATTAAAGTTTTATTCATGTTCCATTCAGTCACATTCATAATCATCCTTTTTCTCAGTCTCTGGTGTGTCCCATGTTTCCCCCTGTCCACCTGGAAGTTACAGTATAAAAAAACAAGAAAGGAAAGTCTGTCAAACACACTGTGAAAGCATTCAAAAATTAATTTCTCTGGGTTTGAATATTGTTGGGGGACATTTGGAGTAATGTACATAATTACACAACTTAATAAAACATATAACATTGAGTGTTTTCTGACATTTTAATGCTACATGTTACATGTTATAGAGTCAAATTGAAGTGGCAGAGATATTCTGACTTTTAATGTCTACTAATTTGTCATACGTCACAAGGGTGTCACACACTGAAATCATTTTTTCATTCAGCTCTCGTGACATCAGAGGGACTGAGCCGGTGTCAAAATCTGTGCTGATCTGTGCCGCCAGCATCACAACACTTTCCATTCTTAGCTCTTTTCCTTGTCATTGTGTTAGCACGTCTGATGTTAGCAGGAAGACGTGAAGCCAAGGGCAGTGTAATAATAAAGCCAGTCCCTGCTTGATCTAAGCAGCTTGTTAAATCACATGTGTACTGACAGTGAACCCACAAAAGGGACTGTCACACACAACTGATTGGTGATCCAATATATCCAACAGGAAATCAGCTAACATAAACACGGTGTCAGGCTGATAGTTGATAGTTGTTAGTCTGATGATCAGGGTGACAGCAGTCTGTTGAGTCCAACTTCAGAGCTGTGCTACACAGTATTCAAACAGGACAGAGGAACAGCACAGATGAGGAAAGAAGTACGCTGTGTTTAGGCTCTGAGTGCAGACCAGATAAACCTGATTTAAAATCAGTCATCAGTCCTTCTCCAATCAGCTGCTGATCCTCCGCTTGTTAAGGTACCTCAAAGCTTAAATCAGTGAGGATGAACTAAATCATCACCTGTCCTCATCAGTGATTTGATGCATGTATTGGACTTGCTGTGGAAGACGTTTCAGACCTGGTATTCGCGTTCAGCCACTGGACCTGAACTGATTGTACATTCAGTCTGTGTTGATGTGAACAAACCTGCACAGGAGTTTCACTAATAGCTTTAACAAGTAATCATTTGCACACACTGTCACAGCTGCATCCTCTGGTATACAGTATGCTGTCTGTTTGAATGGGGGTTGCCCTCTTTGTATTATTATTATCTCAGTGCTGGCTCCTCTGAAGTAAGCCAGTGATCCAGGGTGAGCTAGCTGCTGCTGGGTGCTGGCATTCTGAAGGCCGTCCTGACACACTGTCCTTCCACTGGAGTGTAAACTCAATTAGGGGAGCTGCTCTATGCCCCACTGCAGGGCTACGACTCAGTAACTTCACAGCAGGACAAGCTGACTTTCTGACAGCGTGTGCGCGCACGCGTGTGTGTGTGTGTGGCCTAGTCCTCCCCTTTCAGACATTATTTCAGTGTCATCGCACTGATTCTGTTCATACTGACCTTGATTATCAGAACAAACGGCTCAGATTTTCTCACCAATGAGCTATCAGCTATTGAAATGACCTGGAGGTGGTCGAAATGGATGGATTCACTCAGTCTCAGTATTATTGATTCACAAATGTATTTTAGGATTCATATACAAAAATAGAGTTGTACATCAATGTAAGACAAATCCACACAGAAACAAATGTCACACAGAGTACAGTACAGTGTGTTTCTTTCTGTTCTACGGCATTTATTTATTTTTTCCAAGTGGTCAATGACACCTCCCCATCTATTAGCAAAGTGTTTTCATAAGAGCTGGTTGACTGAAGTTCTGTTGTCCTGCACTGAATCTTGTGACTCAGGAGTTTTCAGCATGGGGGTTACATGGTGAGCCTGTCCATGGTGACATAGCAGTTGTACATGAGTAGGCAAATAAAATAAGACAATTAGAACAATGTGACTGACTGTAGAGACTGTAAAGCAGCCATCACCCACACTGGAAAGGTGAACATGAGGAACGATTACATCGAGCTAAACCTGTCAACTTTACATTGACTGAACTGTTGTTTGATGAAAAATGAACCTGTTCTTCTGTCCTTTAATGTACATTCAAAAAAATGTAGGACATAATTCAGGACTTATGTATTTCAGTTACATAGAAAATTTCCATCCATTTTAATCAGATAGGTTTCATATATATGAACTAGCAAACTTAATGTGAAGCAAGTAATAAGATGTATGCAATAGTACTACAATGATGACAATCAATGTGCTTCCACTACACAGTAGTGTTGTAGTAACCAGGTTTATGTTTAAGTATTCAATATTATTAAAGACAACAGAGAAAATGAATGCAGTCATTTTGAGTTTATTAGTACTGTTACATAAATATTATTATTGCTACACATTAAGCCTGTTAGTTTATTTATATTAAACCTATGTATTTCAAATGGATGGAAATTTTCTATGTAATTGAAATGCATAAGAGGCCAAAAAAATGACTACAACTAAATATTCAGCCTGCTGATTTTTAATGGAGTGTCATTAAAACACAGTCAAAAAAAATGTTTAGGCCACTTGTGCATGTATTCTGTTTATTGTGCAGTGTGTGGTCAGAAGACTAGAAAGGAGCTGTGTAAGAAGAGTCCATTTAGCTTCTTGCTTCTCTTCTGCATTGCTAACTGCCTAAAAAACGCCATTCCTGAACGTCACAGGAAATCTAGTTCAATGAACACAGACCCCCAGTGAAGGAACCAAGCCGTGTTGTTTCTTCTTCAGATCATGTAGTAAGTGTGAATGGCGGCAGTTCTATTCTGAATTATTATACTTCCATTTTAAAACTTGTGCAACCTGCTTTGACAAAACAATGCACTTAGTTGTGCTCATGCGCTCAGTAAAGAGAGGGAGAGAGCTAAAGAGTGAAGAGGTGAGTAAGTGATGGAAGTGTGCCAGTCCTCAGACGCTCCTCAGAGAAACACATACCAGTGGCACTCCTGCTGTGTCTGTCTCTAAGTGGCTCTAAAAGCCTGCAGAAGACACTACTCCCACTAATCTTAATGGTAGATCATCTCTCTCACACACAATTCAAGTGGCCTTCAGACACACACTGACACAGTGTCTCTCTGTCTTTCTCTCTGGGGAGCCCTCCAAATGCCAGATGCCAGTTATTCCTATCCAGCCTCAGTGTGCAGCACAGTCTGAACCCCTGTTAGCCCGACAATCGGTCTTCCCCTTGGAGCTCGCTGAGTGTTGTGTATAAATCACGGAGAGGTAAATAGAAAGTATTAAAGTGGAGCAGAGTGTATGAAGAATCAGCAGTGGGTCTGGGCAGGGGTGGAGGGAGGGGGTGGGGTACCCTCTGTTTGGAGAACAGCTTTGAGCTCACTAAATGAACCTGGGAGAGACTGAGATCAGATTTATTATCTACTGTTCACCCTGCCATTTATCTGTGTGTGTTTGTGTGTGCTGAATTCTTCCAAATTTGGAGGATGATCACAATCTGAACTGTGTGTGTGTGTGTGTGTGTGTGTGTGTGTGTGTGTGTGTGTGTGTGTGTGTGTGTGTTTGTGTGTGTGTGTGTGTGTGTGCGTGTGTGTGTGTGTGTGTGTTGCCAGTGTGCAGAGAGTCAGCTCCAGAGTGCAGTGTTCGTGCCAGAGTTTGCCCTCTCACCTCAGGGTAGCTTCATGGAGGATGCCACAGAGGATCAGTTTCTAACCTACAGATACGACGACCAGGTCAGTCACACTCTCTGCTGCTGGATCAGTGCGGCTCAGCTGGGTTTGCGAAAGCTAAATGCTTCTTAGTTGCTTCTTGACTTCAGGTTGATACGTTTTGTTTGTTCATTGTTTGTTGATGGTTTCACGCAGAAAGCAGGTCCAGAGAGGGAACACTGATGTGACCTGGCCTTCATCACCTTCTCTGATGTGTGATTGGTAGCCTGCAGGCTAATGGCTGTGGACAGACACTGACCTCCTGCCATCTGTGAACTTTTGAACATTGTAAAGACATGCAGAAAGGCAGCTGGTGGATGCTAAAGAGGTTAACGTAGATGCTGCTGGCATCAGTAACATTAGAAGTAAAGACTGATCTGTAGGGATACGACACTTAACTCACTTTTTTGTTCATTATTCGATTTTGTCATGATTTTTTTTTTCATCAAAATGAGCTACAGACAAATTATGACCAAATAAAATTATTTTTATTTATAGGAAAAAAATCTTCTCTCAAACAGTTTGTGTTCTTATGAAGTGCAACTTGAAGTGCATCTTAAACAACAAAATACATATCTCTTTTCTTGAGAAAACAATCTCACCAGTAAACTGGTGTAATTCAATCTAAAATATAAGAATTTAAAATCTTGGCCAAAAAAAGAGGTCCTTTCAATCCAATCCAATCCACTTTATTTATATAGCACGATTTTAGTAAAACACAGGGTTTCCAAAGTGCTGCACAGTACGATAAAAACACATTAAATAACACTATGGTAACACAACACAACATCAAGTAGATAAGAGAAAGATAGAAGGAAAAAATAAGAATAAAAAATAAAATAAATAAATAAATAAATAAAAATAAAATAAATAGAGTAAAAGGCACTAGATAAAATAACTAAAAAACAGACAAGTATAAATAAGTAAATAACAAAATGCATGTATGCACATAAAATCAACCAACTACATGGTGTTAAAAGCCAAGGCAAAGAGGTGGGTTTTAAGAAGTGACTTAAAACGAGATAGAGAAGAGGCCTGTCTCACGTGCAGCGGGAGTTCGTTCCAAAGCTTGGGGGCTGCAACGGCAAATGCTCGATCCCCTCTGGACTTAAGCCGAGCCTTAGGGACAGTCAGGAGCAGCTGGTCCGCTGACCTGAGGGAACGGCTAGGCATGTAGGGGAGCAGCAGCTCAGAGAGGTACGGTGGGGCAAGGCCATTCAAGGCCTTAAAAGCAAATAAAAGAACTTTAAAATGAATCCTAAAATGAACAGGCAGCCAGTGGAGTGAAGCTAAAATCGGTGTAATGTGCTCAAATTTGCTTGTCCCAGTTAAAAGACGTGCAGCAGCATTTTGGACCAGTTGAAGACGGCTAATCGAGGACCCACTAACCCCCAAATAAAGTGCATTGCAGTAATCAAGCCGGGTGGACACAAAGGCGTGAATTACTGTCTCCAGGTGCTGTCTCTGAAGGACTGGTTTTATTTTTGTTAGCTGCCTTAACTGGAAAAAGCTGGACTTCACCACAGCTCTAATCTGGCTATCGAATTTAAGATCGGCGTCTACCTTAACCCCTAGATTTTTAACACATGGGATGCGATACTGAGCCAAGGCACCCAGATCAACTAGAGGGGGGGGGGTCCCAGAAGTGCCACCAAAGACTATGACTTCTGTCTTTCTCTCATTAAAATTCAGAAAATTTAAAGCCATCCATGCTTTGATATCCTCTAGACACATTAGAAGCGGTTTGACAGAGTACGAGTCAGCCTTTTTGAGAGGGACATAGATTTGGCTATCATCCGCATAGCAGTGGAAGGATATGCCGTGTTTCCTTAGGATGGAGCCAAGTGGGAGTATATAAAGGCAGAATAAAAGAGGGCCAAGCACAGAGCCCTGTGGGACCCCACACGACAGAGGAGCGGTGGAGGACACAGAGTCATCGAGGCTGACACAGAAAGTTCGATGTGACAGATAGGACCTAAACCATTGGAGTGCCGTGCCACTGATGCCCACCCACTGCTCCAGACGAGCAATCAAGATTTCGTGGTCCACTGTATCAAAAGCTGCAGTCAAGTCTAAAAGTACAAGGACAACACCGTGACCAGAGTCAGTAGCTAAAAAGATATCATTAAAAACTCTTAAAAGCGCTGATTCTGTGCTGTGCAATGTTTTAAAACCGGATTGGAAAATCTCAAGAATATTATGCTCGTTTAAAAAGTCCATAAGCTGGGAATAAACAATCTTCTCTAAGATTTTAGAAAAGAAGGGCAGTTTAGAGATAGGCCTGAAATTAGACAGGACAGAAGGATCAAGCCCAGGTTTTTTTAACAGAGGCTGCACAACTGCATGTTTAAAATGTACAGGGACCACACCAGAGGACAGGCTGCTATTAATGACCGTGAGACATGATGGTCCAATGGTGGGAAACACCTCCTTAAAAAGTCGGGGTGGGACAGCATCATACGGAGAACCTGAGGGCTTCAGATGACCCACAATCTCCTGCAATAGGGGCAGGGTCACAGGGTCAAACGTGTCTAACACCATAGAGCAGGGGACAAATACTGAGGGGTCCGAAACAGGAAGAGAAATACATGCTCTAGTAAAAGTGACCTTATCGATAAAGTGGTTCAAAAGGTTCTCGCACACAGCAGGGGAGGCCTCGATTCCAGTCTGTGGTGCATTCAGAGCGGAGTTGATGACTTTAAACAATACACGAGGATTATGACAGTTTAACAAAACTATATCAGAGAAGTATTTTCTTTTAGCCTCTTTCACAGTGGACTGATAATGACGCCAACAATCCCTCAGGATTTGAAAAGACACTTGGAGTTTGTCCTTCTTCCACTTTCGCTCAGCTCTTCGACACTGCTGTCTGGCAGTGCGGGTTGTATCATTCAGCCAGGGCTCTGATTTGGCTTTTTGCTGCCTGGTCTTTAAAGGAGCCGCAATGTCTATGGCAGTTTGACAGGTGTCACGAAACCATGAGTTAAGAGCCTCTGTATCCTCATACACAGGCTCAGGAATGACGCAGTTCTGGCTGAAAAGTGCGGAAAAGTGAGCAGCAGTGGAAGAGTTAATGACTCGACATTTGCGAACAGGAGCGCGAGGTTTAACTGTGTGACAGCAAACAGCAGCTTCAAACAGTACAGGCATATGATCAGAGAAAAAAGCGTCACATATCTCCAGGTTAAGAACAGGCAAACCATAAGATAAAACAAGATCAAGTGTGTGACCACGTTCATGTGTAGGCCCAAGTTTCTTTACAGAAACACTGTTAAACACTGTTTAATGTCTTATAAAGTGCAACTGAAGCAGTTATTTACTTAAATAACAAAGAATAACTGGATTTTTAAAAACAAATCCCACATCAAAATAATAACATCAAAACATAACATCTCTTCCAATAAACTAAGACTGACTTGTGTAGGAAAATCAACATGTCAACATTCTCAGGCAGAAGCTGAGATCTCTGTGAGGTTACAACATCCCCTGCAGTCGAAAAGAGCCTTTCACTAGGGACAGAGGTTGTTGTGTGGTGAGGTGAGCTTTTGCTAGAGGTAAAAGCAGTGGGTAAAACTTACTGTTCTCCTTCCACCATTTGAGTGGGCAGCTTGTGAGGGAAATAGACATTTCACATCTGTACCTGACCTGAATTTCTGCCTCAATCCCACACGTGATTGGTCTGTGCTGCCCCTACACTTTCTGTGAAAGTCCCTTCTAGGAGATCTTCCATTGCAGTCTTCTTGAAGCATGGTTGTTGAAGGTCTGCATCCACCATGTCTCCCTGGTCAGCAGGCAGCTCTGCTCTGGTGGAGTCCTCCTCCACAGGCAACATGTTCTGCTCAATCGTGTGCTTTAAGGGCACAATTAGAGACACTGTTGGGTTTTGTTCATCACTTAGCACGGTGGTGACTGTCTTCAAAGGTTTGAGAAGTTGTCCTCGTGATTACGGATGTCCAAGTTGTCCAGTGTGTCGTTTTAGCGGTTGTTACGACGGACTTCTGGGCTAAGCAAAGCAGCAGTGTGTATTCCAGTGTGTGGTAACGTCCATAATTAGCTTGTGCTCAGTGATGTCCGAGCCGAACAGTAGTTTTTGCTTTGCAGCCAACACAGCAGTGGCTGTCGGGCTTCTGTGGAAGAAGTTCACAATCTGCCGGATCGGACCAAGCAAGCGCGCGACTTGCGGCACACTATAACCAGCCTGGGTGGCTAGATTTAAAGTGTGGGCGAAACACTTGTGCGGTGTGTTACCACCTGCTCGTGGGCCGCAACAAAATAGGAGATGTGCCAAACTCAGTTGTGAACAAACCAAAGTTTATTAAAGTAATTGCTTGTATGGTGTGTGAAAATCAGTGTCAGTAGTGTAGGTGAGTGTATGGTAGGTGTGGTGGTAAATGTGTGGTGCATGTTGTCAGTGCAAAATGAGCAAACACAAAAACAAAACCAGCTCGCTGGTGTGATGTAGGAATGAGGCACAACGAAAAGAGAGAGCTGGCGTCTGACGAGGCGGAGTTAAATAGGCCTGACTGGGAGCGCTGGCCAGGTGCTCCCAGTCAACCTAATAACAGGACTGCCTCCAACCTGCAAGAGACAAACACAACAACAGTATGCTGTACGCAGAATCTAGGCCTAGGGCCGTCACAGGTGCCAGCCCGGCTTCCCTCACTGCCACATCCATGTTTCTCGCATTGTTGGTGACTACATCAATACAGTAGTAGCAACTCAAAAGTTCCTATTCAAGCTGAAAGCCAGCTGAATGGCAGCAGTCTTCCAGCTGACTTCCAGCCAACTGCCTGCCAAGTTCTGTGGCCGGAGTGACCCACCTCCTTCTCCTGGGCGTGTCTATTTTTTACTGTAACTCCACCCATTCATGTGATTACACAGAGTTCTTTACAGTTGTTCTACCTGGAGATGACGTAGCTTACACACCTCATTAGCAAAAAAACAAAAACGCCAAAAAACAATAAAAACTGGCTTAGCCTCCTAGCCTCCTTTGTTTGATGGTTTCGTAATCTTATACTGCAAACTTTATTGAAACCAAACATACTTGACTTATTTCATACTTGATCTAGGCTATGTTACGGACGTTACGAGCAGAGTTTTCTTTAATAACAGGTTTATGTTGGCATGTTGTTGTTGTGCGTGACATAGAGTTGCAGATATGAGCAGCTGCAGCGCTGCCTCAGTGTTATCTTATCACAACTTTTTTTTTTCCCATCAACTGTTCCACTGATCAGCTAATCGGCTCACCCGCTCACCCCAGCGTATCTGTCCAGATGTGTCTTTAGACAGTCTACGGTGAGAGTGGAACATCACTGCTCCTCCCCGTGGACAAATGAGGCATTGCAGCTGGTTTTCACACAGACTGCTTAGGGGCGTTTCGAGTCGGGGCCTCACTGACTATGTCATCGCGGGGGATTACATTACGGTCACGGACCAGTGAAGGACCAGTCACAGCCCTGTCATGGCCCCGTCACGGGAACTTTCAAGTTGCTACATCTGTACTTTGTTGTTGCCTTTCCAGCTGCCATTCCGCCATGGGCTCCTTTAGCACTTCGGATATGTTAGTCCCTGTATTAGGGCTGTGCAATTAATCAAATTTTGATCACGATTTCGATTTTGTTGTCAAACGATCTCAAAAATCATATAATCGAGTTTAAACGATTTATTTTCCACTTCACGCTGACTAACAGGATAGCCCATACTCCCTCACGCAGCTAAAGAGTGAGGAGGTGTGTCGTCTGGTGTTCAAAAACAGTAAGTGAGATTGAAAGCAAATGAGAAGAATCCGACGAGAAGCAGCAGCACATAAGATTTGCTACAAGGTAACAGCTGCTCCTCTTGGTAACACATTTATTCAACCAAACTTCAAGCAACGCAAACTCAGTCATGGATCAGAGACACATTGTTTAATGCGACTCCTTATCCGACAAGTTCAGAGAGGCACAAGACATTAGGCTACGTTTACACATAGCTGGGTATGTTGAGAAACGAATATTTCCCTCCCTTCTTTTCCCAAAATAACATTGTGCACATAGCATTGTTTTCAAAAAAGTTTTTGTTTACATCAACCCGCATAAATACGCCATGGAGCACCATCATAACTACGCCAAGCCTATGCTTCCATGATCATCGTCATAGCAAAAGGTAAACACTGGTCACACTTTTGGTGCATCAGCTGCCTAAAACTCAATTTGTTTTCAGAGGCGAATTCACTGTTTTCGTGTAAAAGATAGGTACAAACAAAGGGAAATGTCTCAGTTTTTTAAAATACCTGTGTACAATGTATTACATACATTGCAAAACAGCTGTAAAGTACATATTTGTAGCCAAAATTTATTTTAAATTTGAATATTTTTCATAAAGAATCAATAACGTAAAGTGTTTTTTGAGAGAGAAAGAGAAATGCTGAATAAATGCATTGTGAAACTCAAAATTAAAGTAATTGTTTGAATAATCGTGATTTTAGTATTCACCAAAATAATCGTGATATTGATTTTTTACATAATCGAGCAACCCTACCCTGTATGTGACTCCAAAAGAGGTCGCGTTTAAAGCACAAAGCCAGCCAACTCCCACTCGGCATTGATCACATGAGCAGTTATAGTGACATAACTCCGCCTGGCTCAAGATGCCCACCCATCAGTTGTGATAGACACAGTATCAGCCCTCCGGAGAAGTTCAACCACATGAGCTCTTACCTCCTGGTAGAGTTTTGGCACGACCACCTGGCTGAAGTGCTGTCGTGACAGGATGCGGTATCTTGGCTCCAGCGTGTTCATTAACAGTACAAAAGCCCTCATTATAAGCGACAGACAAAGGGCTTTAAATCTTTTCCAATAAAATAACCAGTTGCCCTGGTAATTTCTTGAGCTCTTGTGTTGTTATGGCAATTTTTCCCTCACAAGGTGGTGTAGCTTTCATTTGCTTCTCACTGTGGTGTCGGCTAATATGCTGCTGCATGTTGCTCGTGTTGTTGCTCGTGTTGATATGTTAGCAGTCACTTGCAATGTTTACATGCTGTTTTGGTTTTGTCTGTCCATTTCTCACGGTTGTATTTATGTATATAGGGAATCTAAAAATGCCACCACACAGGTAATTTTAAACTGTTTGGTGCATTTCAAAGTTGTTGACTGTCATCGCCATGTCTTCCCTCGTTCTGTGTTCTGTACCTACGTAACTAATGCACGTGACTTGACGTCTGACGTTGAACAAATGAATCACCAACCAGTGACTTTTAAGATAATGTAACCTATTTCTAATAAAAAAAAGATGAAAAAGAACATATCCTACTTCTCTTACATTCCCCAAGAATCGTGATTAATTTTCTCTCAACCGGTGCGAGTCGTCACGCATACAAATTTGTACTGATTTTTAATCGTGTCAAGATGCATCGTTACATCCCGACTGATCTAGATTTAAAGATCCAGTGTGTAGGATTTACGAGTATTTGTTAGCAGGAATGGAATACAGTATTAATTAGTATGTTTTCTTACACACTGGACCTTTAAAGATTGAAAAATAAGCAGAGCTGGATACAAAACAAAATGGGCTGATAAACAGAAACATGCATGAAATGATAATGGATGTAGAATTGTAATTATCCAATGCATGCAGACATTTAACATCATGCTCTTAAGTAACAACAGACAGAGTGGATTGTTAGATTGTTAAGACTGACGTAAAACTGTGATTATTAACATTTATCTGGATATTGCCATTAATTTATACTGTTGTTGAAATAGTGTTCAATGATTTTAGCTCCGTCACTGAACTGATCCGTCGCGGCTCCAGGCAGTATCTGGGTCTCCCTGAGCTTGCTGTGGTGCTTCACAAACCGTTCAGGTTAGTGTTGACTGTGTTAGCTAAAGTTACTTTGTTAGCTCACCACAGATGGCTGGTGTACTTCAGATAAAAGGATGGTGGAGTGCAGGAGCAGCAGCAGCAGCAAGAGGTGCTCTTCTAACTGAGCGAGAGAACACAGCCGGTTCCTCGGCTGCTCAGACTGAAGTCTCTGTGGACCCTCTATCATCTATTGAATGATGCCGTTGTATGCTTCATACTTTGGCTTAGTTTCTTGACATTTCCAGCTTTTTATCTTTCTCCTCCACCCTGTCCGTTGTCATTAACAGTAAATCAAAATGAACAACAGCTGACATTAACACAGAGTCAATGAAGTTACAAATTGAAATTCTTATTTAATAAATTTTTGTCATCTTTGTTATTTTTCAGCAGTAATGACACAAATTCAGGACTTCAGCTGACAGTGAATAAGCTACTAGTAGCTAGGATAGCAGGACTTGCACTGGTCTTGGCTGTGAACAATATCTCCGTCTTCTTTTATGTAAACTGATGTGGGTATGTTTCAAAGGAGCACTTCTTAAGCTCAGATAGGAGATCAGTTCCAGCCTGATTCAGTTTGTTAGGCACACTTTTCAAAATAAAGGCATGCTTGTCAGTGCTGTGTTTTTGGAGCACCAGAACATGAATGGGATATATTTGTCTGTCCAACGTCTCTGTGTTTAAAGATTTCAGCTAGCAGGTTTCAGCCTGGTGTTCAGTCTTTGGATCACAGATTGTCCCTTTAAAGTATTCATGAGGTCAAAATGAATGTTGAAGTGTTACATCCAATGACACGCTTTCTCTCCTTCTGACGCCACTGTGCTTCCTGTTTGATACCATCATGACTGTACAAAAGCATAGTTTTATATGAGTATATATTCAGTGATTTGATGAAACTCATCATCATCAGGATCATTTAGCTTAATGACTTGCTAAAGTAGCTAATGCACACTCTCACTCACACACTAACTATTGGCCACTATACATGCCAATCAGGTCCCATCTTATCTGTCCTTTACAGGAAACTTTCTGTGCTTTCAGTCACTGGGGCGTAAAGGTTTTGAAGGGTCAGAAATGGTCATCAAAAAACAGCATTGGCTCAGTGTAGCATGTCCACAAACACAAACACATACTATGTAGGTGTTGGTGTGAGCAGCAGATGGTGTAGCCTCAGTGCAGCAGAGTGGATTGGAAGCTACAGGTTGTGTAACAGGAGGAGGACTGTAGGCACTCTGATCTCCATCTTCACTGTTGGCTGAATGTGCTAACTGCTCCAGTTGTTCCTCCTCAGCAGTTCACTGCAGGTAGTAGATATGAAGTGTCAGCAGTACTGCTTCCTGCGTTTTCCCCCACTGCGATGGATAATAATGCTCTGTCACATTTTCTAGTTCACTGTCTGTCCTATATTCACGTAGATGTAGAGAACCAGCAGATCAGTTTGTACTCTGAGGGAGGTCCCAGGAAAAAAACACAAATGCAGTGTAATTTCAATGTGTCACATTCCAAAGAGGACCTGAGGTGTCATTACCATGGACACTTTTACAATCCTCCTTCACTAAAGGAAGGTGGTCTGAAAGGATGGGAAGGTTTTTGGATATGGACAGAAGGTCTTTGAGGACTTCTCTTATAGTTTAATGCTGGGAGGCTGTGTGGCTCTGACATCACTGCTCCAAACCTGTTTTGGTCCAGAAGTGTTGGCCTCCAGACTTTGCTAACTTGCTCAGATTGGGTCATTTTTCTTGGTGTATGTGCTTCTGTGCTACATAGTTAAATTGTTTCCCTTTTGTCTGTTTATATAATAATAATAATAATAATAATAATAATAATAATAATAATAATACATTGGATTTATATAGCGCTTTTCAAAAACTCAAAGACGCTGTACACAGTAAGGAAAAAAGAAAAATAAATAAATAAATAAAGATAAAAAATAAAATGAAGATAGCATGGGGTGGTGAAGGGGAGTCAGGGGCTGGGGTGAGGGAGATTGAAGGCTTGAAAAGAGAGAAAAGTTTTCAGTCTGGTTGTGAAGATTGAGAGTGAGGGTGAGTCACGGACAGAGGGGGGGGGGGGAGTTCCAAAGACGGGGTGCGGCACGTGAGAAGGCCCTGTCGCCGTAACCCTTCAGATTAGAGGACGGTTGAGTGAGTGAAAGTGTGGCAGAGGATCAGAGGACTCGGGGGGGGACAATGGGGGTTAAGAAGGTCGGATAGGTAGGGGGGTGCCAGGTTGTGGAGTGTTTTGTAGGTGAGGAGGAGTATTTTGTAGTTGATCCGGTATTTGATGGGGAGCCAGTGGAGAGAGCGGAGGACAGGAGTGATGTGTTCTTGCATCCGAGTGTGGGTTAGCAGACGGGCAGCGGAGTTCTGAACCATTTGCAGTTTATGGAGGAGGCGAGTGGTGATGCCGGTTAAAAGGGAGTTACAGTAGTCCAGACTGGAGGAAATGAATGCATGGATGAGAGATTCAGCAGCAGATGGGGAGAGGCAGTGTTTGATTTGGGCGATGTTGCGGAGGTTGAGCTAAAGCTAAAGAGGTTTTGATTTTGGAGAGTTTGTCATTGAAGAAGTGGAGGAAAGAGTTGCAGAGGTCAGTGGAGGCAGATGAGTGCTTTATGGGGAGCTGGAGAAGATTCTTGACTGTTGAAAAGAGAGTGCGGGGGCAGTGGTTGGAGGATTTGATCAGAGAGGAGTAGTAGGAGGCTTTGGCAGCATGGAGCGCATCACAGTAGGATGATAAATGTTGACGGTAGGCTTCAGCGTGGACAGTGAGGTTGGATTTGTGGGAGAGTCTTTCCAGTTGTCGTCCAGTCTGTTTCATCTTGCGGAGACTGGGGGTAAACCGGGGGAAGAGGAGGAGAAGGAGACGGTGGCAGTTTTCAGGGGAGCTAGCGCATCCAAGGAAGTAGAGAGAGTGGAGTTGAGCATGGTGGCATAGGCCTCAGGGGAGGAGGGAGCGGAATCGGTGGGGAAGGTAGATGATATGGCTTTATTCAAGGATTCAAGGGATTCAAGGATTTTTATTTGTCATTACAACACATGTAAACATGGGATGCAACGAAATTGGTTTCCCCTGGTCCTGGAGCAGCCCAATATCCAAATATAAAATAATATATAAAATAAAAAAAATAAAATAATATATATATACATATGTATATATAGAGCATAAAATATAAAAGTAAAGGCAAATTTAAATTTAAGAAAAGTATATACAATGAATAGAAAACAACAACAGTATAACACCATGGTGATGTGCAAGTGACCTATGATCACAAGGCTGCACAGGGAGTTTTATTTTGAAAATTGACTGGCTTCCCAGTGTGCTGTTTCTGTGTCTGACTTCCTGCCAGCTTGATCTGCTTTTTTCTGCATTAAGCAGCAGGTCACAGCGTCCGTCAAAAACAGACCAGCGGTGTACTCTCTGCGGAGGAGAATGGAGTGCTGCGCTTCTGCTGCAATCAGAATCATTGTACTTGTATTAGGATTAGAATGGCCATGATCAGCGCTGGCAGCCGTGTCGCAGCTGGAACGGCGTGCCCACTGAATTTAGTCAGAGCAGAGCCTGTTTGCCTCTAATAGTTTCAGCTAGATGTTACTTCTCTTAATAACCTTTACACAGGACGTATTCTTTCTTTACACACAGTATTTTTGATAATTGTCATCTTTGGCTTCTGTAATCAATATGTGCTCTTAGACAGGATTTAGACACACACACAAACACGATTCTGTGGTAACCTTTTTTCATATCATTGTCAAATGTTGGTGATAATCTTATGGGAGTCTGGTGATTTTGCACCCATTGGGATCATCTTTGGATATTGACTAACCCTCTTGGTGATATGGTTTATCATTCCATGTAGTATATTTGTTTACATTTGAACGATCTTGTGTTTATTAGGCTTCATTCGACCTGTCGACGCTCCACCCACTATTTACATATTTCTGGATCAGTGTGGAGCTGGTGGAGACTGGACTGCCAAAATAGCAGTGACCAGAGCCACCACACCGAGCTTCACAACGGCCCTGTGGGTGACATATCATGGACTCTATGTCCATGTTTTATACAGTCTATGACCTGGACACACCTGATTGGATCAAGAAGCTAAAGAATTTCTTGCAACTTTCTTTATTCACTACCATTGACCAAACTTTTCCTGAGCTTTCCTGACACTACAATGGTCTTTGTTTTTTCAGACAAGTCACATGTGGATTCTCAAGTGAGACCAGAACTGCTTTAGTGCAATAGAAAAGTAAATTAGTTTGTATTTTGTCAGAGTCATTACTGTTTATTTTTCAGCAAATGGCCCCATTCCCCAATGGACACTTTGAATATGCTCATTTATATTACCCACACACAACAGTGCAGAGCCAGTATTTTAGGAAAAAAAAAGCTTGGGTGGGAGTTTAAGGCTCGTATTTTTAAAGTACTGTTAGTAGGTGTCTCATATTGCATTCCTGTGGAGTTGTGTGTGCTTTGATGAGGAGAGCGAGGTAATTTTCTCCTCTTCACAGTTTGAAAAAAGTGCTGCAAAAATGCAAATTGCTCTGAGAGCATCCCTCTACTTTTTATGCACAACTGAAAATTAAGCCTCTGTATGTTGTGTCAAGGGGTACTGAGTTTAGTCACACTTCCACACACTCACTCAGTCAATGCAGCCATTCTTCTCGTTAGAACTTCTGTAATATGGAGAATTTATTTCTCCTTTTTGATTCAATAAAGCAGCACAGAGCGGTAAAATGATCCATCTGGCATTGGAGTGCAGTTAATGAGGAGATCTCTCTGCACAGCTTTGGACACATGTCCTCATAAATCCGGTTAAGAACCTTTGAGCACATTGTGTTTTGAAAGCCTCACAGCTGACAAATATCATACAAATGATCACTAACAACTCACAGAAGCCACGTTTGGAGAGATTCTGCTTGGCTGAGTTCTCTGGTCGTCTGCAGTGCTCAGGGTTGTTGTTGTACTGCCAATGCAGTCTTGCATTGAGGCTGCACAAAGGTTGAAGATGACATGTGTGTGTTAGAAAATGTCTGAACAGAGCCCAGTACATGAAGCAGTGCTTTCTATAGGGCTGTTACACTCAGAAAGGAATGAACTTCCTTCTATAAATGACCATCTTTTACTGCTTTGCTCTCCAGAAGAGATGGACTCTTTTGAAACATTTAACTGGCTTTTCCAGTCGCTTCACGTGGCTCAGCTCATCCAGGTGTGTGTCACAGGAGTGTAAGGGCTTAGCTAACAGGAATACGGACACATACAAGACATCCGTTGTACATTTATTCAGCTTCAGTGGAATATTAAGTTCTTCATACCTCCAGGAGGTTTACATACATTACTCACCAAGGAAGCGGTGCAGGTTCTGGTCTAGGCTCTTGTCATCTCACTTCAAAACTACTGCAACTCACTCCTGGCTGGTGTTCCTGCATATATCATCAGCCTGCAGTCTGCAGCTCATCCAGAATGCAGAAGCCCAGCTGGTCTTCAAGCTGCCCAAGTCCTCAGACACTACACCACTCCCCTCACCTTGCACTATGTAGTGGTGGCTGCTGGTACTTGTCCACCATGATGTGAGGCTCAGGCCAAACCAACATTGAGGACCAAACCAACCCCAGCTGTTCACTATGCTCTATATTGACTTCAGGACAGCGGAAACTCCTCCATCAACTTCCACCACAGACTGAAAATTATCTGTTGGAGCATAAGTAGACTAGACAACTTCATCTCATGTTGTCTCTGATTGTTGGACTAACAACTAACCAACAACAATTTTCCTTCCTGACCTGTGCACGGGACAAAATATATTTAACTTGCAATGTTTTTGTTGATGATTTGTTCTAAAAGACAAATGAGTCATAAAACTGACATAGAAAACATTTAACAAATGAAACTTCTCTTTTTTTTTTCTTGTGTAGACATTCTGCTCCAGGAAAACAAACGATGAGTCATGTGTTTGGGTTCCTTGAAATATCATTGCCAGATAATACTTTGGAATTGCAAGCAGAGACTGTGTTCTGAGGATTAGAAGGTTCTATTTGATGTTTTGATCTGATGATTTTCATAAATGAAGCACACTTGTTCCATGTGTCATCTCTGAGATTTAGAATGCAAAAACCTTGAAGCTCAAATCTCAAACTGCTCAGAACACAGATGGAACCTAAAATTAAATGTCAGCCATTTTGTCATTACTTTCTTGGTAAACTCCCCCTGTCCCTTCCAAAATGCCTGCTGGGTATTCTCAGTGACAGATTGACTCTTTTTTTGCAGCAGTATTCTATATTGTGTACTGTATATGCACATAAGATAAGTAGTATCTAAAGGTGCCTGGTAGGAGTATAGTATAGTGGTTAGTAGTTGTTTGGCTGTAGCAGTGTTGGAGCTTCACCAGAAACATGTAGTGAAGACAGACACAGTCTGGCTGTGCCTAGTTGGACAAGTTTGTTGTTGCCACAGTTCAAACAACACAATCAGCAAGTGCAATCATTTCTGGCTTTTATTTGAGAGGCTGGAAGAATCAATTCCATAATATGAGTCTGGTGTTTCACTGGAAGAAAGAAAATGCACATGTTGAGGAAGATAGAAATGCACTGCAATCTAAAAGTCCCATGGAGTCATATTTTTTCTCCCATTTGTCCTCACTGAGTAGTGTATAAAAGTACAACTTTAGAACTTTATTTAGTGACTTTGGTGAAACTGGATCAGATTTGATACACAATTCTCTCTGATGTCCTCCAGCTGCTCAGCTTCTACTCATGCACAGATAGCTTTAGCCTAACTGCTTATTAACTGCTGCTACCTGAATGTGCTGTTAGCACACAACCGGGCTCAACAGCTGCACTTCGAGCAGACCTGGGATGCTAAACCACCTTGGTAGGCTACTGTATTGGGATTGCAAAATCACAGAAATGTTCAAATGTGTAAACTTTGCATTGGAAATTTATGGGAATTCATCAGAAGAAACATGAATAAACTGGGAATTTACAAACTAGACCACACTTTGGAGCCTAGAGCACAAGACTATTGAAGCCACACATTTGAGTTTGTGGACTACATATTATTGTTCAATAAAATTATTAAAACTTGATAAAGTTCTACTCATAAATGAATGTTGATTTCCATTAATTCCCATGAGTTTCTGATTTGGAATATGTACAAAATTCCCAAACTTAGTTTCCGGAAATTTACAAAAAACTTTCCACCCCTTTGCAAACCTATATATATTCCCTGCCAGACTGGCCACCACTTATTTTGGAGGTGGTGTTTGGTCCAGCCATGTCCACTGTAATAGACTATAAAATAGAACACTTGGTCTTTCATGCTACAGATGAGCCTTCCTTTTAGTCTTCCCTTCAGGGTATCTCTACACCAACTCCAAGCCTGTTAGCTGCCTGTCATGAGATTATTATGTTGCATGTTGTAGTTTTAGTGTATTCCACATTGTTTCCCTTGACATGAGATGCATGTTTTACAAGCTAGGCTTAATTTGCATATTGAGATTCTCTCACAACAGGGTTAATGAAAACATTTATTTTCTGTAAATGTAGAGGTTTATGATCAGATCTCATTAATCAGGTATAACAGCCAGGTCTGAGTGTGAAAAGTGATGGAGTTCATTTTTGATTAATATGCAACTTGCAAACTGCTAATTACTGTTAAGACCTTAAAAAATGATGTAACGTGAAGAAAGACAATATCAGAGTAGTGAAAGCGAAAGAAAGAGACTCTGTATCTGCAGACAGTAATATAAAAAATTCAATCAGTGACTCATTCACGATAAACCAATGCCCTTTCACCTGCTACTGTCAACACAGCCTCAGGTACTGATTCTGAGCCAGTACATTGAAAAAAGTCCAGATTTATTCAATCCAGTGTGTGTCTGCCTTTATAGTTGGAGTTGACTCAACACTGAGTGCCCTACATCTTTCTGGGATCACATTCTAAAAAAATCTTTAACATATGATTGGACCCAGGTTACATAAAAGCAATGGCAAGACATCGTATATGACCAGCTGTGTGAACACTTGAAAATGTTGAGATGTCAGGCTTTCACAGCTCTGACGCTAGTTTCTTTCCATTGTCTGACAGAAGCCTGAGCCACAAATAGAGAGCATGATGCAGGTAGGTGGCATGGCAGCAGGGCAGCCAGAAACAGCTTCATCTGAGGCTATGCTTCTGTCTGTCTCTCCCGGGTTATGGCTCATCCAAGGCTGTTCTCTTTTTGCATGTTTCATATTTTCTGCAGAGCCTTAACTTGATAAAACTATGTTTTATCACACAACCTTGAGACATATATGGGAATAAAATAAACCTTTTGTCATGGGAATCCAGTCATAATTTGATACCTGCATTGTAAGATGGTGCAGAAGGTCTCTGACAGCATGCACTGCAGACAGATTTAAATCTAAAAAAAAAGCCTAAAAAGATGATTTAAGAAGTTAGATAAGAGCGAAGATCGATGGTGTAAAGCCCGGTGAGGAAAGTGAAGTGCATGAGGTTGGCCATATTTTGTTGGTTTGTAACCCAGCCATCACACTTCAGAGGGCAGTGCCCAGATGGAGGCTGCGCTACATTATTATTCAGAAATCTCATTCTACATTAGCTTCAGCTTTGCAACCAGAATTTATTTTTAAGTATCAACTTTATTGGCCAAGTGTGTGTAGATAAACACACATACAATTTAAGTATGGTAGTATGGTTGCACGGCCGTAGTAGTTCTTTTAGCAGAACAAGCTAAAACACAATATTCACACATTCATTGCATTCATTTGCAGTCATATTTATGTCCACCTGTTGAATGTAAGTCCAATATTTAAATGGTATATATGTATATAGGAGCTGAGGCCCGCTTCTGGGATAAAACCAGTGGGGTTTGAAACATTGACTAGAATGACAAGTCCCTTACTATTCATCTCGCAGTCCTCTTGTTAATGAGTTGCTCATGGTAACTTAGAACTGGAGACGAACCAGTGTTGTCCTGTTTACTACTGGTGTTACACCGTCTTCTGTGACCCATCCATTTATGTGACCTGTAATTTATTTAGTTGATATTTGCTGAATCATAAAGTAGAATTAATATTCGTTTCTGTGTGCTGTTTTTATTTCTGCAGGTGTAGCAGAGTCCCCTAGTGAGGAGCAAACAGTGTTTTCCAGCAGCAAAAAAAAAATGAGTCAGGACAGGCTTAATGAATGTCACAGAGCAGTGACTGAATCTGTGCTAAACGCCCTGCACTCTTTTAGCACAGCAGAATCTCTGAGACTGGAGTGGAATGAAAACAGCACATATTTCTTCAACCTCTTAGCTCGCGCCCTATCCCCAGGAAAAAATAACTTAAATCACATGCCCAAAATGAATCAATAATAGCTCCTCAACCTCAAGGCTTATCAGCATATAATGTAGTAACACAGATAATAATCTAATTTCATAGGTAAGAAGCTAAGGAATATGAATGCATAGAGAGTAAAGCTTTCTATTACCTACTCTATTCTAGAGTAAATTGAGATGCAATACAGTAATATATAAACAGGATGCATGAATATGATTTTCATCCTGACCTGTATGAAATTTAAATTTCAAAGGCAATATCACCATTATAACCAGGATTCTATCTATAATGATGCAACTAAATGTCTTCTCCTCCTTGAATCCACCTGGAACTGTAAAACATTTTTGATACAATCTATGAAGATATGATCAGGTGGTCTTTTTGTTTTGATCAGATATACTGCTGGGAGTTTTACTTTACCTTTGGACTATGTATTTCCATACAGCAATTACATCCATACATTATCTAACCGGGGTACACCCTGAACAAGTCACCAGTTCATCACACATAGAGACAAACAACCAATTACAGCTGTGTACAATTTAGAGTCACCAGTTAACTTGTGAATGTTTATGTGTTTGGACTGTAAGAGGAGGGCAGAGCACCTGGAGAGAACCCACATAGACACAAAGAGAACATGCAAACTCCACACAGAAAGAAACCAGCCGAGGTTCCTTCTTTCTGTGCGACAATGCTAACCACTGCACCACGTACCGCCCCACAGCAATCACAAAAACATGAATATCTGATAGAAGTGAGAGATACACACAGCAAAGTGTTCCGCAGTGATCAGCACATTAGTCCTTTCCTTCAAACAGTTGCAGTACATGATCCCTCTTATCAATTCATATAAAGTCTCTCCAGGTGAAGCACATTTGCCATTTCTCTCAACCACAGATCGTATGTGGGTTGTTACGTCCCCAGTTGGGCCAGGGGATGAGGGAGTAACATAAAATGAAATAGCCGGGAGTCCTGACAGAAAACGATAAACAATGTGACAAGCAATATAGGTTTATTTGCAAAATAAAGAGAACGAGATAACACAAAACGGACTCCTCCAAAACACGGGGAGCCGAATCGCCAGCCTTTGCCGTGGCTCACTCCAGAACCAATACGCGCACACACACAGCTACGCGGCTCCTGGATCAGGTTGTTCACACACACACACACAGTTATCACCCGGTCTCTGCCACACAGACCGACCGCAGGATGAGAGAGAGAGAGAGCCGGCTCCACCTCCTGCCTATATTTGCCCCGCCCGCTTAAGTGGCCACAGGTAACCCAGATCAGTCATCAGTGCCTAAAGGAAAAAGGGGCAGAACCTAGAGGGGAGGAGGAGAGGAGAAAAAGAAGGCGAACACAAACAATAACACAGGCCGGCGGTCGTAACATGGGTGCATATGACTTCCATACCTGGAGGATTAACTTCTTCGCAGTCACAGTTCCAAATAGGATAGCTTTCTTCTCCTATATTTTGTCAGAGGATAAAAGGGTATTTGCCCCGAGAATGGCTACAAGCTCCCAATATTTTCCATAAGCCATAGAGAAGCAGTGAAAAAAACTTTTCCAGTATGTGTACAATTTACTGCATAACCAAAAAGAATGCGTTAAGGTCCCAGTCGTAGACTTGCATCTGTTGCAAATGGGTAAAACATTAGGAAAGAAACTGTGCCTTTTTTCTCTACAATAATAGAGCCAGTTCTGGATTTAGCTCATCTGTCCATGCCTGTCTAAGACTCACTGTGTCAGACTCAGTATTGTTGTGCAAGATCGGTAAAAAACAAACTGCCCTCTAGCAGCACGGTCAAATTTGTTTGTTGTTTATTTATTTATAAGGGCCTCAACTCCACCAGAATTTCAAAGTCGGGTAAACGCGTCCTGACATAATTTTGAATTTGAAAGAATCGAAAAAGGCCAGATTTAGAAATGTCATATTTAGCTACAAGTTGTGCGTATGAGGCAAAAATGCTCTTAATGTATAAATCAGCTATGTTGCAAATGCCTTTCTGCTTCCAGAGAAGGAAAACACCGTCAGTCAGACTTTGTAAAAAAGAATGCTTTTCACATATTGGGAGCCTTGATGTAATGTGTTACTTTTTTTTTTAATCACACGTGGATCCAGGTATACCAGGTCTATTGTGTTGATTGAATAAGAGGTGTCTTCATTTTCTAATAAAAAATCATAATCTCCTCACATCCCACATACAGCCCTCTGAGCCAGATAAAGATGGCGCCGCTTTAGTGGCAGCATGTCGCAGCAGATTCTAGATCTAGATCTAATAGTTAGTATTAAAAACATTGATTAGCACGACTAATAAATCCTTGATTCACAGAGTGTGTGTGAGGAGTGTTCTGGCTCTACAGTCTCTATGATGCCCGACCTCTGTCACGCGTCTCCCACTTGGGCCTGTCCTGTCTCAGCATGTCCATGTCCATGTCCATGCCAATACAGTAAACAAACCAGCAGTTTATCCAGATCATTCTCCGTTTCCTCTGTGTCAAATCCATTTTTCTAGCCTGAGAGTTTATTTGTATCGTGTCTAATCACCTGACTGCTCCTCTCCAGATGACATCATGTTCAAACATCTCAGCAATGAACAGAGTACACTGTTATTGTCACTGATGGAAACAGTGGCCTGAACTATTAAAGTGATAATAATAAACCGGACCTGTTATTTAATAATGACTTTTAAGAAGTCGCGTATATTTACCGCTGTACTGTCTGCTGACAGCAGCAGTCAGCTGTGCCTTGTACTTGTTTAATTCTGTCCACACATGAACTTTCTGGAAAATTGGCCTCTTGTGTGGCTTTTTTGGCATTAAGCTTTCGCACCTCCTCGGCTGTTCATTCATCCTCGAAGTGTGACCTTATTCTTGTAACTGAGCTTCATCCTCCTGAGTTTGACTGTATTTTCGAAAAATAAGCAGAACTTTCGGCAGGTTTAACCTGAGAGCAGTGAGACGCCACCGCAGACAGCAACACGACTCAATCAGTTATCTCCGTCTAGTATAGGTTAGGTGAAAAATTATTCCAGTGCGATGTTTTTCTCTTCCTTTCTTGGTTTTAATGGTCCCCTAGCAGCTCCATCGTGCTCTGTGGGAAACCTATAAAACATTTTTGTGCTGTTTGGCAGCGTTACATGGTCACAAATAGCCAACAGGCACTTTTCTCACTGTAGAGACGAGGAGGGCAAAACGTTTACGAGCACCGAGTTAATTGACTTTCTCACTGAAGGTGAAACATTTGAAGTGGACTGAATGTCTGCACCTCATGTGGACTGAGATGTTGAACATTACTGAAGCAATTCAGGCTGTTACAAAGTCAAAGCCATCAGCAGCATAGACAAAGAGCCTTTATGATCCCTACCATGTCATTAACTTATCAATAACTGTTAATAGAATATGACGGGCTGTGTGGCGGGAGGTTTACTTGGCACGAGTGGATGTCTCGACAGCCAGCTGAGGCGCACAGACAGACTATTGAGTGGATGTGTTGGAGCTGGCTTTTTAATAGCCGTTAAAAGGGAAACTGTGGTTGTGGCCTAATGGCTCTTAGCTCCAGTGCTTATTTTTGAGGTGACACATGCTGGAGACAAAATACCCTGCAGCCACACTGTGGTCTGTGGTGTGTGTGTGTGTGTGTGTGTGTGAACGTGGGTTTCATCTGCTTGCCGTGGGTTGCTCATAAATGCCGCTCCTTGGTTGGCATATTGATTTATGATGATGAGATTATAACTCTACACACACTTTGAGTGCCAACCCAGCCGGTCTGTTGGATGCTGGAGTGTTTGCACTGTGTGTCTGCATGCATGTATATATTTTTGTGCATGCTCATGCTCATTCCTTGGAGCTTTGGAAAGCTGTGAGTGTGTTATGTGTGTGTGTGTGTGTGTGTGTGTGTGTGTGTGTGTGTGTGTGTGTGTGATGTATGTGTTAATATCCTCTGGGGACTGTAAGGATAGAAACAGTCTGGGTTTTTCAAGAATTCTCAGAAAAAACTTCCAAAAATTCTTCACACTATTTGTATAAGTAAAATTATATCATGGTACTACAACATATTGTTTGTCCCTCTTACAATATTCAACACTTGGGAGGACTAATGGTGCCATTTCTGTGAAACAGCATTGTAAATGGAACTCGTTAGGGCTGTGACGGCTGCAAAGATACCACTCTTCACAAACAGGAACTGACTGACGCCTCTGGTTTGTCATGTGACTTTCAGGAGTCCACAAGAATACTGATTGGTCAGGTTCGGTTGCATGTGTTTTTCCTACAAGACTGATGATAGTAAAGAAAACATGAAGGGATCTAAAGAAAGTCTTTATCTTCACCTTTGTAGCAAGACATATTAATGGAGCAATGAAGCAAACTTTGTGATGTCCACAAGGATCCTGAGTGAACTTTCTAACCTCTTACAGTATGATCACAGGATCAGCAGTACAAGCCTAGAATACACAGATTTCGCTGTGATTTCATTACAGTGAACCGGATCCAAACAGTCTCCTCTTTTGTCCAGTTTGTTCAGGTACCCTCAGACGGTGACAATAACAACAGTGAATGCCTGTACCTCCTGCTACTGCAGACAGGTCGAAGAGCCAGAGTGAAGATAAAAAACCTTCCCCCGCCCATCGGTGTTACTATGAGCTATACACAGCACTTCAAGCACATGACAGCCTGATCGTGTATTATACATTTATCTGGTGTGGTGCAATCAGCAGCTGGAATGCAACTATGAACTATAGTTCAAAACCTGCAACGTAGATATCACATTCATCTCTTGTGCATATTACTTCAGCCCTGCAGAGTACCACAGAATCCCTGCATTGCACTGGTGCTGTGATGGCAAACACACAGTTTGTCAGAACTCTCTGCAACAGGTAAGAATGCTCGAGCTCCACTGATCACCGGCTGAAAGAAAGAAAGAAACCCAATATACAATATACCAAACAATGGGCATTGAGCAGTTAAGTACACGAGCCAAAGACCAATGAGATGTATAGAATATAATACAGTATATTGATTTCTTAGTGCACGTTGAGGTAATGATAAAGTCGAGAAAGACAGAGCATGCTGCTCTGATGCTTAGGTAGTTCTATCTAAGCAGGGAGGAATCCTCTCACAGGACGATTAGATATTTTTTGCTATCCATTCACACACGTCACCAACAGATTCTTAAAAGGTTTTCCATCAGCTGCACGCATGCACACACACACACACACACTGAGGTCTGGGCTCAGGTTTTTGATGTGCTGTCATAGCACCCGGCCATAAACTGAGTGAGTGCTGATGTTATCTCACTCTAATGCAGTGTCTGTGGGGTAAGAAGTACGTGTCTACGACACCATTATCGATGAAAGGTGATCTTCACCAGATGCCCATTAAAACTGCTACTTTATCGCTTGGTCTGACTGCATCTCATTAGGTCCTTAGGACAAACTCTGCACCACATTTTGACTGTCTCATCGATGTTTTTATTCTCATATTAGCAGCAGTACAAGCCCCCCTCCATCATAATAGCATGAGATCACAGTCTCAGGCTGTGCGGGGTGGACTCCACAGTGCTGTATTGTTAGCGAGACTAAAAGTCTAAAAAGAGGCTGCACTGTTCATTAAACTCCAGTAATATACTACTATACTAACATCATAAAAACATAAGTTTCTTCAAACCCAAGCAGTATCTGACATAAACTTTGCTTCACCTGTGAGTGGCACCAAAGGAAAGCTCAAGCTCAGGATTCATTAATTGGATGAATGTGTGCAGTAGATTTCCTGCAAAGGGCATTGATAGTTTATTGAATCCATATCCAGCATCTAATGCGAATCCTTTGTATCCCTGATCAAATCTGTTTAGGTTTAGCTGCATACGTTGTAATTAAAGCTTCAAATGACTGATACAGTAACTGATGATTTATTTGAAATCTTTAATTTCCTTTTGTTGTCTGAGAAGGCACGAATACAGAGACTGCAGTGGAACGACCTGAGCATGAAATGAGCAGCAGAAGATAAAAACGAAGATGTATGATAAAAAAGCAGCCGGCTCTCTTCAGTACAGCACACCTTCTTTATGAGTTCCTTGCTTAAAGTTTCATTGGGAGATTATCATGATGTGTTGCAATCAGCTGTCAGTCATATTCAGGATAAGGCCAGCTGGCCCACTGACCACAATGAAAATAAAAAAAGATCCACTTTGTTTGTTCAATCATGTCCTTTGGTGGCTTAACATTGATGAAGTTGGATATTCTCCTGTCAAAGGTCTGAGCAGTGTACAGCTCAGGTGTATGCGAGCTGCTTCGAGTCAGGACAGCAGACAGGAAAGGTTGACATATGCAGTTCAGTGAAAAATGGACAGATCAATTTGCCTTTATTTTGACACCTCATACATATGTCATTCATAGGGATGGAGTTTATGTATTCAATATCAATAAAGACAATTTGTTTGTCCTAACCCAACAGAGAAAATGAATGCAGTCATTTTGAGTTTATTAGTACTATTACATAAATTATATTATTGCTACACATGAAGTTTGTTAGTTCATTTATATTAAACCTGTGTAATTCAAATGAATGGACATTTCCTATATAAGTGAAATACAAAGGCCTGAATTATGGCCAGAAACATGGTAGACCTGCAGTGTCTGCTCATTCTAAGATGAGTTAAACAAAAACATGATTCTTATTTTCAGGTGATTATACACTACTTAAAACAGTGATGCATATTGTATTGTATTTCTGCCATGTTCTGTTCCTGACACTTTGAACCTTTTTTTTAAGTAAGCGTACAGCTAAAGAACCTGTTGTCATCAGATGTGGGAGCAGATACCTGTAGCACTAGCATGTTCTCTCTTAGATGTGGTGTGATAGGGCTGCCTGGATGATTGCTGTGCCACCTCATGGTAAATCGTGAACACATTTCTCCACTTTATTAACTTTGCTCTGGCTTGTGTTTGGTTAGAGTTCAGTGTTTGTTTTCCAGCATCAGCAGCCTCGTACTGTTCTTCAGCAGCCTGACATAGCCTACATCCCTCATGCAACATTCATGGCTGCATTTCTTCAAAGAACAAACAATTGGAAGCGCTGCATAGCGTCAGCTTCACTGTATCTCAGTGTGTGCACTGTGCATTCACCAAATACAAATGTGGATTATAAAATAGTCCCTCAACATACCTGTGCTGTCATCACAGCCCTGCATCTCCATCCTTCCTCTCTTTTCAGCCCAGGCGTTTCATTCCGATGCAGCATCATAGCAGTCTTTATAGTGATCAACAGGAGCCCTCTCTACCTGTTTCTCAGTCCTAACCCTTCAGGTGCTCATTATGTTGGCACATAGTGTGGATTTCAGTGTTCAGTGGAGTTTAGAGTTACTCTAATGGCTAAAATTAATAACATGACATGTACAGAAGCGCACACACACACACACACACACACACACACACACACACACACACACACACACACACACACACACACACACACGTGTTATTTCCAAGTATGAAAATCCCATGGGAGTACAATATTCACAAAGCAGGCAGTGTGCGGACTGAGAGGCCTGCGAGTGAACAGCAGGTCTGTATCAGTCTGTAGGTGGAGATGAATTCACATTTGCACCTTTAGCTCTTAAGAGTTTCTTCAGGATCACTGTGGAAGATCAGACGTGTTTTGGACATGTCTGTTGATAAATAACAAGTTCATTATATTGATTACCAATAAGATTGGTTCAATTTTCTTCCTGATGGAAAAATTGCTAAGTAGTGAACCGCTAAGTGTCATTTGCTCGGTCAGCTAAACTCAGTCCCGCGTCCAGTTGTGTTCACTGGAAGGTATATGCTGACACTGTCTCGTATTACCTGAGGTACCTGCAGTGCGTGGTGGTGGCATAACACACACTCGTTATTGGCTACTGTAAATGGCAGTTTACATTTACGACAGGTTCTCCCCTTCCACATAAAAGGAGGAAGCAAACAGAACTCTGCTTTCTGTTCTGTGGGGGTTTTAAAGCACCACGGTTTGTGCATCTTATAAACTTTAGATCAGAACCTGATGTGTCCCTATCATATACGGCTGCGAAGAAATGTGAACTGACAGTTTCCAAATTCCAGGATTGTATTCATGTCCATTGTTTAATCACTACACACGCTTTCCTGACAAAAAGCAGCCGAGTGATCAGCTGTGACATCTGGTTTTAACACTTTCTCTTGCGGTTGTCTTGGAACTGAGCCTGCATCGGATTATAAAGTTACTGAATGGGAATCACGGCCCAGAGCTGCTGCTTTACCTGCCAGGATCACACACACACACACACACACACACACACACACACACACACACACACACACACACACACACACACACACACACACACACACTTTGCCTAGGGCTTTTATGCCAGCCACTGTATAGAACATCTGGAATACACTGTGAGGTATGGCAGAGGGAAACATGCAGCCAAGTCATTTTTATGATCCTGAGACACATACATCTAAGAATACACTGAGACACATACATCTAAGAATACACACACACACACACACACACACACACACACACACACACACACACACACACACACACACACACACACACAATTGAAATTGTGTTTCCCTCTTATCCCGGTGCAACCAGCAATAAAAATAAATTCTATGAAATATAAGTAAAATATGTAAAAAATATAAAAAATATATACAAGCTAAAAGACATCCAAGAAAGGACAGTGGCAAATCTGGAAAATATAAATATGTATAGTATAAATATGGTGTTTTTAACCAGAGATCTGTCCCAACACTCACCACAATTTAACTCTGGATGATGTCGATCTGCTGAGGGCGAGCTCCGAGGTCACTATGTGAAGAAAAGATGCCACAACATAGTGATCTTCATTACAAAATATATCTGATAATATTGTGAGCTTTGGCATAATTATTAATACATGAGGAGGAAATAAACTCATACGTGGTAAACAAGAAGGAGATAATGAGGAGGAGTCAGACATTTCGTCCACACATTGTTTGTGTTACAATAATCAGATATATTATTCATTAATAAAATAATAATGGCTTCCTTTTTGTTTCCAATAATCTGTTTTAGTTATATGCAACCATGCGTTAATTGTTTTCACACTACCACATGCTGTGGCTCTTCCACCTGCACTCTTCCCTGCAAAACTTATGGAATAGATAGTCTGCCTGTTAACACGTCTAATATTATTCATAAGGAGATCGGTGTCGCTGCAAACACTCTCACAGCCTGCTGTGTGTGTGTGTTTGATAAATACAGCTCGTGTTGGAAGTAAAATGCATCACATCTGCACCTGAACAAAAAGACACAGTAAATCAGCCGGCAACCAAAACTACACATTATATAAATCCAATAGTCAAAATGTCTCTGCACAATATATGATGACTCGGCACCTGGTTAGTGACTACTCATGTGATATACTTCTTAAACATTACAATGTGGGACATTTTGAGTCATACACAAAACACTAAAAGCAAACACAGAGTTAACAGGTTTAGCTATGGAGAGTCATTTACACCTCGTTGGCCACTGTGAGCCAATCAGATTTCCACATTTCTTGCATCATTAAAAACATCTAAAGATAAAATAGACTTTATTGATCCACACCCGAGAAATTCACTTGAAGTACAGAAGCTCTCAGTATACAAGGTGAATAAGCAAATAGAGAGGGGCACCACGACTTGGGCTGTGGTCCACGAACGTTTCCTTTGCTGTCTGTCATTCCCCATCTCTCTCCCTGCTTTCCTGTCTTGCCTGGCTTGCCTGTCTCTTCACCTGTCCGCTCTCACAGGTCAAAAGCCTTCCATAGTTACCAGGGAGTCAGAAGTGAGTTCATTCAGCCACGTCTCTGTGATGCTACAGATGTGGTTTGTACCATCTTTTCCCTTCCTGGCATTCGTCTCCTTGTTTCCTGTGTTGGCTTCACTTCTCAGCCATGGAGGTTGCAGCTTGGTGAAAAATTAATTTATCCATTTGGGGATTAAGAAAGTAAATAATAATTAACAATTAATTATGATATTTCTGATCAGGTAATCTAGTCACTGCCTCTAAACCTTCCATAATGTCAAGAGTTAAAGCATCTGTCTGTGAATCATCAGAGAGAGTTATATTAGACACCTTTCGTCAAACTCTGTTTGACCCGGCTTTGACAGTTTTACGACCTTGACCTTTTACCCACAAAGGGTCTGCGCATGCGCAGCCCCCCACACCCCCGGCCCGCCCCCTGTAATGCTTTTGGCTGTGCTGACATCACACACACGCACACGCACACACACACACACACACACACACACACACACACACACACACACACACACACACACACACACACACACACACGCACACACCTACTCACACACACACACACACACACTCACACAAAGACACATTGTATGACATTGCCTGATATGGAGTTTTAGAATTAAAGTTCTGTAAATGGACCCCAAATGTTGTAGAAAAAAAATAAAATTTGTAAAAACAACCAATGAGAGAAACCATCTTGGTGAAAAAAGAAACTCATCATGCCGCTGAAAAGATCTACTCCCGACAGAGACAATGATGCTTCTGACTCGAGCAGCGAATTAATGCAGAATTTACAGCAGAAGAGAGTCATCACAGCTCTGATATGTGAGACGCCTGTTACAATCTATAAAGAATCGGGATTGAAAGCGGCTGATGCTCCAAAGAAGAGCGTTGTCTATCTGTGCCGGCTGCAAGCGCCGAATGGTCTTTGGAGCCGTACGGAGTGCAAGGCTATTGGGGCTATGTGTTCAAGTATGAAACGAGTGAGCTTTGGCTGTATCAGAGGAATGAGGGTGAAACAGTGGGGCCTCTGTCTGCTGTAGGGATGCTGAGTTCCAATGACTGGGCAGTGCTGAGACTGGTGATTCCAAGTCACCCTGCCCTAATCAGCCACACCGAGCATCCCCAGGACCAGGAAGGCACTGTAACTGCTAAACAGCCCAGATTGGAGGGCGAGACCAAGGCTACTTTCAACGCGGTCTGGCAATCGAGAACCAATCCCTCCGGTCGCTGGTTCTTACGAGCCACTCTCCAGACATCTGGAGAGAGTGGAGCTACGGAGCACTTTGTCTTGGAGAGTTTTAATTTAGACTGCAGCGTATTCAAGACGCTGCTAGATCTGCCGGGAGCTGCGTTGAAGGAGAAAATGGAAGACATTGGAGAAAAAATTACGACTCTGTTTACCGACTGCCGTAAATGGAATGACGTCCTGGCGGTGAAAAAAACTCTGTCCTTTTGAAACCACACCCCTTGCCCCAATGCATAAAAGCAGACACATTAGCGGACGTACCAGCACAACCCCGCCGACTGGCTCAACCTGACTGAAAGACATGGCAGATTTTAACCGATGCTACAACCAGAGACGGCTCACCACCACGTGGACCCCCCTGTCTCCGATTCCTGAGGCTTCACCCGGGCTTGCAGTTTCTTCTTCTCCGGCCTCCACGACCCCGCCGAAGCAGAGAGAACGTGCGGCCTCCGCACCACTGATCCTCTCATCCGGCGGCTGTTCCGATACAGAAATAGATGACACGGACAAGGACGGGGAGTCTCAACGCTCCTCCTGCTCCTCCCCCGACTTATTGACACCTCCGCCTTCACCGGTTACACACACTCCTGTAAAAAGCGAAGACATGGCTGACGAGATGGATGGGGTGGCGT
This sequence comes from Collichthys lucidus, assembly GCA_004119915.2. Classification (NCBI taxonomy): domain Eukaryota; kingdom Metazoa; phylum Chordata; class Actinopteri; family Sciaenidae; genus Collichthys; species Collichthys lucidus. The sequence goes on from CM014081.1 coordinate 749,500, forward strand.
CTTTGGCTTTCTTCAACGCCGTAAAGGCAGCCGTCATCCATCTGCTCAACATCACCCTTCACAAGTTTCGATCGCGAGCAGTGCTACGTGTGTGTCAGATCAACCACCCAAGCCAGAGACAGCACCCGTGTTTGGAAAATGTGGAAGATGATTACTACCAGATCAACTTTCGCGGGATAATGAAGATGCTTTTTACCCCTCACTTGATTCCTTCCATCCAACGTCTCCTGACCGCACGCAACATCCGAGAGGACAACGCCAGAGTTAAAGCCGTGGCACAGACCTTATTACACGAGCTCAGATCCACAAGGAACATCCAGGATTCCATCGGCAGCATGTATGACAAGCTGATTGGCCAGGACATACTCAAAATTGGAGAACTGAAACTGGTGACGGATGGCTGGGAAAGCGAATAAGTTTGTTCTCTTGTTTCTGATTGTTTATTAATCATGGGTAATTATTGGAGAAAACTTGTAACCTGTGTGGAAGAGAGGATGATCATCACCCATCTAATACAGGATCTTTGCAACAGAGTTTCAACAGATAGAGACGCTGTCACAATACCGGTTGAAATTAGACGACTAAGCAACATTATGGACAGAGTTCGTTCTCACACCGGACATACAGCTTGGGAAGTCATGGTGCGGTGTGCGAGCGCATCTGATTTGTCAGAGACCTTTAAAAACATTGTAAAAGATTGGATCGAGGACTCTTTTGTTATAACACCCTGTCATTTGCTCACTTTGTACACTTTGTTTGTGGATGTGTTGATTTTTCATTTGCAGAATAACACGTCTGTGAATATCCCAGGCGAACTGAAAAGATTGCATAACATTCTTCAGACTAGTTTAGATCACAGTGTGTTAGTTTAGGTTTTAAAGACGATTAAAGACTAGTCGTCTAGGTCGTTTTTTTGCGACCAATGTACAGTATTACACCTTATCTTTTATGTATCTTTATCCTGTATGTATCTTAACTTTAATGTATACTATTACAATACAATCATTAAAATGTATTACACCTTATCTTTTATGTATCTTTATCCTGTATGTATGTATCTTAACCTTTGTTGTATCCTATTACAATACAATCATTAAAATAAATAAATAAGCGATCCAGAGTGGTGTGTTTTTTCAGAAAACCCTTAGAGGCGGGATCCTTCTGAAACCGCACCCCTTACCCGTGCAACACTCAAGGACATAAAAGAACTGTTCAATGCAGTAACCCAGTTGTAGACCTGCCACGTGAGAGGACATACCCCTGGAATGGAGACTTGTAGCAAGCCCGAATCGTCGCAACCCAAAAGTGAAAAAGCTCAGGATGATCCTGACACAAGCCAGAAGACCTCCTGGACATTGACTCCCGAAAAGTTAATTATGAACCACTTTAGAAGACAAAGCGACCGCTGTGACGAGGACACGTGCGTGAGACTCAAATGTGAGACCCTCCCAGCTCTTAGTCTGGAGGTGGTGATAGACTCTGAAACCTACAGGGCCAGCGTGACACCTTCTGGATTACTGGACCTGCGACTAGCCGTGGCTTCAATCTACTTGAACGCGCCGTGTTACCATGAATACTTTACCCGGCTGCGCTCGGTGCACATGCTGATAAAGAGGCTCATGTCAGATCTATGCTCCAAATCTGAAGAAGCCAAGGCGATTTTCTCAATGACTGTAGACAGTACTCTGATCCCAAAAACACACGTGAGCATTCATTGCCAGAACGAATGCTTGAAACGCAGGTTAGAGCAAACCGACTACGAACCTGTGTGGGCACGCATGATGAAAGATGTTGTGTACTATGTGATCTTACTGATGTTGGCAAAGATCTTCATGCGGTGTTCTAAAGACTAGTTTAGATCACAGTGTGTTAGTTCAGGTTTTAAAGATGATTAAAGACTAGTCGTCTCCTTTGTTTTTTTTTTGTTTTTGCAACCAATGTACACCTTTAACCTTTGTTGTATCCTATTACAATACAATCATTAAAAGAAATAAATAAGCGATCCAGAGTGGTGTGTTTTTCAGTAAACCCTGAGAGTTTGTTGCAGGCAAGCAGGCTGGCAGGCAGGCAGGCAGACGGGATGGCGGTGAGACGGGTCATAAAAAGAGTGTATTACAACCCGGCCCATCCGGCTAGTTTTGGAGGTGTAGGTGAGTTGGAAAAACTGGCCTCGGATCTGAAAAATATATATAAAAGCCACGCTCAACGACCCGGACCGATCATACCGTCGGATATGGCGTCAGACGCAGGATTTTATGTCACCTTACCTTCCAACGCTAGTAAAGACGTGTTTAAAAATAACACCAGCTCAAATTACTATGGAACTGAACGGAGAATGGGAGGTGGGTCTGTGCGAAATCATTTATCCTCACACGTGGTATACTTTACCCCGGGATAACGCTTATATCGAACTAATAGAAATCTCGGATGAATCTGTAATTCCGGCGGGGAAAGATTATCCTAATCACACAAAGACTGGAGAGCTACTCATAATTCAAAAGTTTAGTCGGGGAGGATATTATGACAAGCCGAAAGACCTCCTGGATCAAATCTTACCGAAACTCATAAAATATGACCCCACAGCCGAGGCTGTTTACAACAACGTGACCAAGTGCATCGATTTCAATGGCAGCGGTCGGTACAAAATCCGAGCGCAAGCCCCCTTGGCCTACATGCTGGGTCTTAAACCGGGTGAGTGGTGGGCCCTCTCTCCCCGTTTGGCTACATACCCGTGCAATCTCAAAAGAGGTATTTATAACCTCTTTATTTACATGGACATCATTCAGTATCAACCGATCGGTGACAGCTATTCGCCGTTGCTGAGCGTGGTGAACGTTAAAGGTGGTTTCGGAGATGTGGTGAGTCTCAGGTACAATACGGTGCATTACGTGCGCGTGTCAAGTTACATTAAAACTATTCATATAGAGATTAAAACGGATCGCAACCGGTGTGTGGACTTTGTCTACGGGAAGGCTATTTTAAAACTTCACTTTAAACCAGCCGCGGCTCAGCATCCTGTATAAAAATAAATAAAAAACATGGATCAGGTACGTCTGAGAGAGGATTTACATCGCTTCATAAACTACTATGAAAGTCAAGTGGGAGGCGCTGTCAAGTTTTGGTGGTTTTTTTTGTTGTTTTTTTTTTGATCCCTCAGTTAATGCTCCACTTGAAAGAGCTTGGTCACGCAAGGAACAACTCTTGACAAGGATTTCCCCTTTTTATGTTTTATTGAACTTTGTTTTGTTGATGAAGGGGTCATTCAGTCATTCAGCAGCAGGTTGAAAACCTTGAACACAAGAATAACAAGACATTGCGTTATTTCAAGTAAAGCATCAGCTTTGCTGCTCCAAACAATTGAATAGGCTTGAGCCATTAAAAACTGCTTCGTCAAACTTAAAGTGCAGACTACAAACTACTGTAGGCAAACAACAAATTAAGTGGAAATAATCAACTGAAAGTCACTACCATTAAACAAACTAAGTCAGATGCCCAATGAGGCCAAACATTTTCCATGTGCACATGTGGAGCACATGTTGAGCACAAGTCCATCCATTCCACAACAACAGGTGAGTAATTTAAGAAAGTCACATTTCCTACCAGTTGCGTTTGACTGTGAACTGAGGGATTTTAGTTTTCTTGGTTTGGTTTGTTTCTTTAAGCTTTTGCTCTCCACAAACTTTCCTCCTTTGTCTCCCACAGCATGTGTTGAACTGATGGTTAAGATGGCCGTCTAACAGGAAGTTCCTCCTCTTGACAGGAAGTAGTTGGAGTGCTTTGCTGGTGTTGTTAACTGATTGACTGCCCCCTGTAGGTCCGGCTGAAGACTTGTTTTGTTTGCAAAGTGAATAAAAGGTTTTTGATGTTTTGGTTGTGCTTTTTTGTCAGTTGGCGTGACACCTCCCACTTGACCTCTCGGTTGTGAAACTCAGAGAGGTCACAAGAGTCGTAGATGGTCAGTGTGTGTTGTTTTTTCTTTCCTTGATGGTGTTCTTTTGTTCCTCAACAGGTATTAGAACAATGACCCGTCGTACATCCCTGTGCAGAACTGTAGAGTGGATTTTGATTTTCAGTTTTCTTGTTGACCTCTGGTTAGATTTCATGGTCGGGACTGGATAGCTGGGGAAGGTTCGGACATGAACATCTCTGACGACGCCCTTCTTGTCAGGATTGACGCTGATGACTCTGGCCAGTTTGTACTGACTCCTCAGTGCATTTTGGTCGGCAAGCCAGACAATGTCTCCTGTGGCTACATTTCTGTGTGTCGTGTGCCACTTGCTCCTGGTGAATAGATTGGGCCCCGCCAACTGACTCCACTTCCTCCAGAACCGGTCAACTTCTGTTTGAATTGCTCTTAGCCTTTTGTAGGGGTAGCCATCAAAGTCGAAGCTTCCGAGGTCTCCTCTAGGTCCTGTTCTCCCAAGCAGAAGAGAATTTGGGCTGATGTACTCCACACAGTCCTCTCGGCTTTGAGTTCTGGCATCTATGGGTCTCTCATTGGCAAGGTTTGCAGCCATGTAGAGGAAGGTTTGGAACTCACTCCAGGTAAAGCACCCGTCTTCTCCCAGGTTGTGCAGAGCGCGCTTCACGGTGCGTACAGCAGCCTCTGCAGCTCCATTTCTATGAGGGGAATCAGCGGGGTGAATTTTCCAGCTCCATTCTGTCCCATGCTTGGAGACTTCATTCTCAACCTCTGGCGATTGTAGCTGGCCAAGAAAGGTGTACAGGTCATTGAGCGCAGGTCTGGCACCCACAAAGTTTTTCCCAGGGTCTGACCACAGCTTCTTTGGATGACCTCTTAGTGCTGTGAATCTTTTGTAGGCCAGCAGGAAACCTTCAGAAGACTGGTCACTTACGACATCTGTGTGCAGAGCTCGGGATGCCATACAGCAGAAGACTAACCCCCATACTTTAAGCCTTGTTTTCTTCTTCACTTCATCCTTCACTTCATAAGGTCCGAATAGATCCAATGTTGTGAATTCGAATGGTCTTGCTGGTGTAATCCGTTCGGATGGGAGGTCACTCATGATTTGTTGGCACTTTTTAGCTCTGGTCTTTCTGCATATCACACAGCTGTCCACAATCTTCTGAGCCAGTTTCCGGCCTCTTGTGCTTTTTTCCTCATCCTCAGGAGTGTACCTGCTATTTCCTCATGGTTTGCATTGTGGGCTTCTTGTGCCAGAAGAGAGGATACCCACGCATCACAAGGTAAGATTGGTACAGTGGTTTTGTCGTCATCAAAGGTCTGAAATCTTCCTCCACAGACCAAGAGTCCGGTTTTTGTATCTTTGTACACAGCCAGTCTGTTGAGGGTGGAGTCTTGGAAGCATGCACCCTCTTGTGCTGCAAGGAAGAGGTCTCTCTGAGCATCTTCATACTCGCCGATGGTAAGTACAGCTTGTTTTGCTCTGGATTTTAGCTCTTCCGATGAGAGCACCTCCCACTTTGGCTTACTTGTGGATTGGGTTTTGCCCAGTAATTCTTTCCACTTCATTGCAGCTCTCCACACCCAAGCGATAACTCTGGTCATCTTGGTCAAGCTGCTGAACTTTCTGACATTGATCAGTTCTTTTACTGCAGAACCAGCTGGTGGTCTTCGGAGTTGAGTCCTGGGCCCCTTTCCATCTGCGGTGCTTTGCTGAGCATCAGTGCCTCCTTTGGCTGTGACTGTCACTGGGCTGCTTGTACCACCAGATGGCGCATTGTGTGTGGCTTTCTTGAGCTGTGCTCTCGTCAGTGCTGCTGAGAAGGACTTTCTTTGAAGCTTGTTTATCCCTTCTCTAGCATGGGTAGCAACATCTTTGGCAGACTTCTTTGGCCACTCTCCCACAGGTAGTGTCAGGAAGTCTGGTCCATTCTGCCACACAGAATCCTCTTTGAGATCTTCTGGGGCTGCACCTCTTGTTATGATGTCTGCCACATTGAGGTCTCCCTGGATCCACCACCACTCATCAGGGGATGTGGTCTTCTGGATTTCTCCGACTCTGTTCGCAAAGAACGTCTGATATCCATAGCTGTCTCTTTGGATTGCTCCCAACACAGTTTGACTGTCCAGCAGGTGGAGCCATTTTTCAATCTCCATCCGAGAGTGCTTCTCAATGTACCTTCTTAGGCGGACAGCATAGACAGCACCACAGATTTCAGCTTTGACTGGTTCCCCCTTCTGGTCAAGTGGTGTAAGCTTCGCTTTTGACTCGATGAGCCTGACTTCAATGCCTTGTGCAGTCTCCCACCTGAAGTACACCACGGCTCCGTAGCTCTGGTCACTCCCATCAGAGAATGTTATCCCCCATGGTTTTTTGGTCCAGTTGCATGGTGTGAGGCTTCTGTGGAAGGTTATTTGGCTGAGGCGGATGTAATCCTCAAAAAGCTGGATTGCTTCTTCCCTCAACTGTTCTGACAGTGGCTTGTCCCAGGTGTCTCGGGCTGTGCTGGTTCCGGCCTCCTGGAAGGCTCTCCTGACTAGAATGGCACCCTTCTGTTTCGCAGGAGTGACAAGACCTATTGGGTCATACAGGCTAGCTACTTGGCTCAACAGCTGTCTTCTAGTCAGTGGCTTGGGAGTTTTCCCTCTCACCTCTTCCTCCAGGATATTTTGACCCACTCTCATTTTCTTTCTCCTCTTTGAGAAGTTGACTGAGGTCATTGGGTACAGTTTGTCGCTTTCAACAAGATAGCAGACTCCCAGGGCTTTATCATCTTCTTCTCTCCTTTGATTTGGGAGAATAAGGAATTTGTTTGCTAGTCTTCCTGGTGTGAGCATGTCCCTCCGACTTTGGCCCGACCGGACCCAGGGCTTCAGGAAGAATCCACCTGCTTTGAGGATTTTTTCAACTCCTGCTGTGCTTTTGTCCAGCTTTTCCAGGTCATTGTGAGAGGTAAGTACATCGTCGACATAGGAGTCTTCCTCCAGGATCCTGCGCTCCTCCTCCAGGTGAGTGAACATGGGTAGCTTTGCAGTCTCTCTCATGGCCAGCTGTGCGATGCATCCTGCTGGACGGTCACCGATGTTAACTCGTGTGATTGCATACTCCTCCAGTTCGCCATCTTCTGTGTCTCTCCAGAGAAACCTGTGTAGGTGTACTTCCAGGTCTTCCAACCACACCGAGTTATACATCTTCTTGATGTCGCCGAGTGCAGCATGCACCCCTCTCCTGAATCTGAGAAGTACTGCTCTGATCGGGTTGAGGACGTCAGGTCCTTTTAGCAGAAGATCGTTCATGCTTGTTCCCCTGAACTTTTGACTGCTATTCCACACCAGGCGTACAGGTGTTGTAGTGGAATGTGGATTTGGCGCCACCAAGTGGCTCACATACCAGACTGGTCCTGTCCAGTTGGTCAGTGTATCTTTGGTGAGCTTCTTTGCTGCTCCTCTTTCCACCATTTCATGGACTTGAGCTGTATATCCCACTTTCCACTCCGGTTCTTTTTTGAGCTGCTTCTCTGTTCTCAAGAAAGTGGCTTCCACTCCACTTCGGTTGTTGGGCAGAGAAGTTGGATCTTCGATCCATGGGTACTTTGTGTCCCAGTGTGATTCACTGCTGTGATCATCGGTGTTGATGAAGGTGAGGCCTCTCCTGATGATCTCCAGTTCTCTCTCCTCACTCAGTGTCATTTCTTTGCCTCCTGGCTGGCAGTTGCCGCATCTGCACCCTCCACACTTAGGTTCACAAGCTGCTCCAATACTGTCCCACTTCCACCAGTTGAGGAATTCTTTGTTGGCTACAGTGCTTCTGGTTTCAGCTGAGATTCCATTTGTGTCGCAGAGTTCCTGGTACTTCACAGCCGTGGCCCTCATGGATCGTGCGAAGTGGGTTTTTGAGGTGTGCGCCACCAGATCCACTTTTTCAAACAGGTCCGGGTGCGTTCCACCGACTGTCTTCCCCAGTGGGCCGTCCCAGAGAACGAGGTCACCGACCACCTTCGTCCTTTGTGGTACAAGTCGGCCCTCACGATGGCTGATGAGGAGTTCAACTTGTTCTGGCCTGCGCAGGTCATCCAGGTTGGTGTTAGGAAAGAACCTCCTCAGCTGTTCAGGAGTGACTGGGTTTTGGACCTTAGCTATGTCTTCCAAGCCGTAGCAGAGGAGTTCATGGGCGCGTTCCGTTCCTCTGGGGGTCTTAACTCTCACTCTGAGATGGTATCGCCTTGTTTTGACCTTTAGGGCCATTCCTCCAACCCCGTGGACGACGAGTGTGATCTTTTCGCTCCTCAGATCCAGTCTCCTTGCTGCACGGTGGGTAATGTAGTTCGTGTCTGAGGCTAAGTCGATTAGAGTTCCGATCCCTTCCCCTGCATTGGTGGTAACTTCCAGTAGCATGAGGATCACAGGGAGCTCTTGAACTGCACTTACTTCCATGCCGCCAGGCCTGTCGGTTTTGAGGGATCTTGCAGACGCATTTGTAAAGGCTCTTTTGCATTTTTCCGCCATTTCAGGGGACAGTTCTGACATGAATTGCTGTTGTTCTTCTGTCAGTTTATTCCTCTTCATGGTTGACTTTGCTGTCTCTGTCTCCTCTTTTCTAGGGTCTGCTTTCTGACACAGGGAGAAGTGATGGCCTCTCCTACAGCCCGGCTTTTTACACAGGTAAGTGTCTTTGCAGGTACTGTCTTCGTCATGACACTCCAAACACTTTGTGCAGGCTCCCAGCCTCTCCACAGCACTTAGCTTGTCTTTTACCTTCAGCACCTTAAACTTCTTGCAAAAGAAGAGCTTTTCTGCATGCCGCTCGTCACCGCAGACAACACAGCCCTCTTTACTCGTGGACCTGGTAGAGGCGTACTTCTTGAAATCAGCTGGTCTCTTGTCCGGCTTCTCACCCACTCCAAGTTGCTTGAGTCTCTCCAAGACCTCTTCTTCAGTTTTCAGGTAACTCAGGAGCTTGTCAAAGTGGTTGTCTGGGGTTACTGCATTTGTTGGATTTACCATGTGGAGTAGCCAATCCCTCTTCATTGTGTCTGGCAGTTTGCTTTCTATTGACTTGATGATGAGAGGGTTTTTGATGGCTCCTGTATTTCCGAGTTCTGTCAGGTCGCTCAAGGCCTTTTCAACTGACTGGATGAGCTCGATCATCCTCCTGGGCTGGTGGGATTTTAGAGGTGGGATCTTCTCCAGGTCCTCAACAATCTCCAGGGCGATGGTGGTCTTATTCCCGAACCTGTTTTCCAGGACCTTAAACATCTCCTCGGCAGACTTGTAGGTGGAGAGCCGGAGGTCTTTGCGGATCCTGTCATCCATGCTGTCAAGGAGCTGCATCTTCTTCGCCTCCGCAGAGCCGGTTGGCTCCCCTTGCCGCTGTAGATTTTCCCAGTCTTTTTTCCATTGGTGGAATTCCCTCCTTGAGCCATGGAATCTGGGCAGGCAGGTGGGCTTTATTTTGAGGACAGGCTGCTGGGCTGGCTGGGGTGCTGACTGGGCCTGATGAGTTGTATTCCGCCTCTCCTCTTCTGCAGTTCTCTCCACTGTCAGGAACTCAGCCTTTTTTGCCACGAGGTTGCTCTTCAGCTTCCTTAGGCCTTTTATTCTGCCATCCAATTCAGTCTTCTCCTCAGCGGGAATCCATTCTTCCCACCGCTTGAATGCAGCCATTGTGTCTGCGACAACCTGCTTTGCTGTTTCCAGCTGGTGCTCATACCCATCTTTGTTGAGCAGAGACACTAAGGTTCTATGAGCCTGTTCACAGGCCGACTCGGCTTCTTTAATGGCGAAGGTCAGCTCCCCCTCGGCGTACCTTGACCAGAGACTGGACAGCACGCTTTTGCGTACTTCCTTCAGTCTATTTTTGCAGTCCTCTGTGGTTTTTTCCAGATCACTCTCTTGGCTTGGGTGCAGCTTCTTCTCACCTTCCTCTTCGGCAGCCTCCGCCCGCAGACCAAGCTCATACTCATCATTTGCGTAGTTTACTTTCCTGGACAGTGAGCAGAGTTCCCTGTATTCAGCTTGGAGCTCTGCTTTCATCAGGTATCCAGTCACTCGTGAGACGTAGTTGGCCTGTTTTGTGAAGGCGGTCTTTGCTGAAGTCCTCTCACTCTTCAGCTGTTTGATGCTTTTTCCAGTGGCATCTTCTGCCATTCTTGCAGTTTTTCCTCACGTTGACAAGGTTGACTGTAGGCCGTTGATCCTCTGTCTCTTGCCACGCTGGTTTTCAACTGTCAAGTTTTGGTGTTTTTTTTTTTTTGTTATTTTTTTTTGATCCCTCAGTTAATGCTCCACTTGAAAGAGCTTGGTCACGCAAGGAACAACTCTTGACAAGGATTTCCCCTTTTTATGTTTTATTGAACTTTGTTTTGTTGATGAAGGGGTCATTCAGTCATTCAGCAGCAGGTTGAAAATCTTGAACACAAGAATAACAAGACATTGCGTTATTTCAAGTAAAGCATCAGCTTTGCTGCTCCAAACAATTGAATAGGCTTGAGCCATTAAAAACTGCTTTGTCAAACTTAAAGTGCAGACTACAAACTACTGTAGGCAAACAACAAATTAAGTGGAAATAATCAACTGAAAGTCACTACCATTAAACAAACTAAGTCAGATGCCCAATGAGGCCATACATTTTGCATGTGCACATGTGGAGCACATGTTGAGCACAAGTCCATCCATTCCAGAACAACAGGTGAGTAATTTAAGAAAGTCACATTTCCTACCAGTTGTGTTTGACGGTGAACTGAGGGATTTTAGTTTTCTTGGTTTGGTTTGTTTCTTTAAGCTTTTGCTCTCCACAAACTTTCCTCCTTTGTCTCCCACAGCATGTGTTGAACTGATGGTTAAGATGGCCGTCTAACAGGAAGTTCCTCCTCTTGACAGGAAGTGGTTGGAGTGCTTTGCTGGTGTTGTTGAACTGATTGACTGCCCCCTGTAGGTCCGGCTGAAGACTTGTTTTGTTTGCAAAGTGAATGAAAGGTTTTTGATGTTTTGGTTGTGCTTTTTTGTCAGTTGGCGTGACACAGACATCATTCAGTATCAACCGATCGGTGACAGCTATTCGCCGTTGCTGAGCGTGGTGAACGTTAAAGGTGGTTTTGGAGACGTGGTGAGTCTCAGGTACAATACGGTGCATTACGTGCGCGTGTCAAGTTACATTAAAACTATTCATATAGAGATTAAAACGGATCGCAACCGGTGTGTGGACTTTGTCTACGGGAAGGCTATTTTAAAACTTCACTTTAAACCAGCCGCGACTCAGCATCCTGTATAAAAATAAATAAAAAACATGGAACAGGTACGTCTGAGAGAGGATTTACATCGCTTCATAAACTACTATGAAAGTCAATTGGGGTTCTGGTTCCGGTTTTTATGGAGCACCGGTCATGTACGGTCGGGGTATAGGCTCCATCTTCTCGAGATTGTTTCGTTTTGTCTCTCCGCTGGTGAAAAAAGGCTTTGCCATCGCCAAGCCACACCTCAAATTGGCCGCGAGCAACATCGCCTCTGATGTGATAAAAACTGCGGTGGGCAGTATGACCAATCGACAGAATCAGGAGGGATCCGGAGGGATTATGGTTTTATCGCGTAGACAAAGGAGGAGGCCTCCGGGGAATCGTGTTTTTTCACTCCCTAATAAACGTGCGAGTCATAAAAGGAAAAAATCAGTCGGGAGAAGCAAGCCCAAGGGGAGGAAGTCTGCCATAAGCGGCGATATCTTTTAGACCTAAATAATACAAGAAGAAAAAGAAGAAAAGAAATTTCAACAACAACAGCAAAAAAAAACCCCAAAAAAACAAAGCAATATGGCACCAAAAATCACTCGAGTGCACCCTGACGGAGCTGGATTTATTTTCAGCCCCCATGACGCAGCTGTCTATCGAAGATAAGGTCTACACTGAAATTCTTCCTCTATCGGCCATCACCGACGGGGGCCACATTGAGTTCTTTATTCCCAGAGATGGTGAAAAGTATTTGGATTTGAACGATACCTTGCTGCATCTCCGCCTGAAAATCACCAACGCCGATGGTACAGATCTGGCGAATGACGCCGCTGTGGGCCTGATCAACTACCCTCTGAATACAATGTTCAGTCAGTGCGACGTTATTCTGGGGGATAGATTAATTTCACAGTCTAGCGCTACGCACCCGTACAAGGCCATGATCGAAACCCTACTCAATTACTCTGAAGATACGCTCAAGAGTCAATTCAGCGGGGGTCTTTTTTACAAAGACACAGCTGGAGCACTGGACTGTATTGTGACCAACAACGGTCCCAACCGCGGTCTTAACTCCCGAGTAGCCTTCTCTGCCAATTCCCGGGAAGTACACCTGTTTGGCCCCCTTCACGGGGACGTATTTTTCTGTAAGAGACTCCGTCTGAATTCGGTGGACATGAGAATCAAGCTGACCCGAGCCAGCGACGCCTTTTGCCTCATGGGAGCTCGCGATTCTCTTTTCCGCCTGAGAATACTAGGCGCCTTGCTGTTTGTTAAAAAAGTGACAGTCTCCCCCGCGATCCGTCTGGGTCACGCAGCAGCTCTTCTGAGGGGTAACGCGCTGTACCCCCTGTCGCGCGTCAATGTAAAAACCTACTCCATACCTGCAAATTCCAGGATTTGTAACCAGGAGAACCTCTTTCTGGGTGCTATGCCCAAATACGTGGTGCTGGGTATGGTACACCACGAAGCTTTCACAGGACGAAGAGACCTGTCGCCCTTCAATTTTGTCCACAACAACGTAGAATATCTGGCCGTCTGTCAGGATGGCAGACAGGTTCCGGCTAAGGCTTTCCAGCCCCAGTTTAATCAAGGCAGCTCAGTCAGAGAGTTTTACAACATGTTTATCGCCACAGGAAACACCTGAAAGATCTACCTCTGAGCATCAACCGTGAAGAATTTAACGACGGATACTCTCTGTTTGTGTTTAATCTCACCCCGGGTGATGACAACGATGCTCTGTCCCCTGTTTCCAACGGGAATTTAAGATTGGAAATGAGATTCAGAGTAGCCTTACCACACACCACCACTCTGATCGTCTACACCTGTTACGATTCCATTCTGGAAATTAACTCTAAAAGACAGGTGCTGGTGGATTATTATTAAAAAATCAAAACATGAATAATCATGAACTGGAAAATCTTTTGCATCGTCTGCTAGGAGATGTATTCTGTGGCGTGTGGGCTTCTGATCAGCTGCCGTTACTGACGTGTTCCTTTGACACCCCAGCCTACTTTATAGTCAACACACACCCTGCGCACCTGCCCGGTGAGCACTGGCTCTCTTTGACTCTGGAAGAGGATGGTGTAGCCACCTTCTTTGACTCTTATGGTTTTCCTCCGGACTTTGCTTATTACCCCTCAAGCATCTTACAGTTTTTGGAGCAGCGTTCTGACCGGATATTGTACCACGATCGTCAGCTTCAACACACCCTGTCCACCGTATGCGGTCAACACTGCGTTTATTATCTCTGCCATAGGGCCTGCGGAGTACCCTTTGAACGACTGTTGTCTCTGTATGACGACGATGTGATAAAAAATGATCAGACTGTATCACACTTTGTGGAGAAATATTGACGCTGTATCAGAAATCGAAGCTCCGGATGTTTTAACCATGGAACTTGTTCTTTGCAAATGTTTAATCAGTGTTACAACCTGTGAATTATCTATTCATAATATCTATTATTACATAACGTATCATATACATATATCATGAAAATAACTCTGTAGACTGAATGTGATCAATAAAGCCTTTATTGAGAAAAACAATTTTTGTACGTTTAAATTCATTTAGGGAGAAAAGGGGATCCAGGGAGATTTCTTCTTTTTACGCCGTCTACGTTCGCGTTCTTTTTCCTCTGGAGGAGCTATTGTGTTTTGTTCTTGTTCTTGTTCTTCTTCGTTATCTTGCCCCTCTGGTCTGCTCCAGCGTGGGGAGAGGGTTACCGTCCGTTTGGAGACTCGTTTGGCCTCTGGAGGAGGTATTGTGTTTTGTTCTTCTTCATTATCTTGCCCCTCTGCTCTGCTCCAGCGTGGGGAGAGGGTAATTTCACCCATTTTGAGGTGACGATATTCATCACGAGCTCGAGGGTTATTCACACAGGATAAGGGAATGTTGAGGTCTGACAGAGTATTTAAGAAACTCATCCAGCCTCTAGGTGGTGGGGTTTGGGCTTTTTTTTATAAGGGAGGGAGATGTTTTTAAATAAATCAATCATATGAGACCCTTTTACGGTTTGTCCTTTATAAATAAATTCACCTTTTGAATTCCATCCGGCGTTGCTCTTGGATAATTTCTTCATAATGTACTCTGCATTCTTGCGGTCGCGCTGGGGAAGGCTTTTTATTACATCACTCAGTGTGTCATCTGGATCGGGCCTTTCCGGGTCAGCACGAGGTCGGGTCGCGTTGCAAAGTTAAAGTCACCCGACGCTGCTCTTTTTGACCTTGTTTCATCAGCGTGAGATATTTCTGCAGCAAGGTGTCGTATTTTTTTATTTTTTCATAAGAACTTAGCCCCGGCTCATTTAATATTGCCCTCATTTTTGCGTCTAAATCATCTTCGGCCGTTTGTCTGATGGAGGATTCAGGTTGAGTCAGGCGGTTTAACTGATGAGGTGCGACGAGAAACATTTTTTGCGACCTTCTCAGAGCCATGTCTTTTTTATTTATTTATTTTATTTATCTTCTTTTAACAAGTCCTCCTATAAGATTTCCGAGGATGGGTACCGCAGCCGAAAGCAGAGGTAAAATAAAAACTCCCGACTGTTTCATCAATGTTCTGCGTTTCTGATTTAAACTTGTCCTTTTATTAGCCAGCAGTCTGATAATTTTTCTCCGGCTTTTCAGTTTTTTGTATTGAGGAGAAGACAGTGGAATGTTGCCTTTTAAAAGATTCAAAGCAATCTCGCACAGAGCTTGGAGAAAGTCCGGGGAAGAGTGGGCAAGAATGTCTTTACGTTTACGAGGTGTGGCGTGGTATAGAGCTTTTAATAAGGGTGCATTTCTTCTTATACGCGCCGACATGCTGCTGCTGCTGCTGCTGCTGCTGCTGTTGCTGATGATGATGATGATGATGATGAGACTTACTTTGTTCTGGGAACATATACAACCAGCCACTGTGGAGGCAGTATACCCGTCCTCAGCTTGTACGGTTCTGGACAGGAAGGTGTGAGATCGACCAATAAATACCCGCGGGAGTCTTTGGTGGCGTCTTCAAAACTCTCTAAAAAGAAGGCTTTTTGTGAGGGGAAGATTTGATGCGCCAATATATTCATCTGTAATTTGTCCCTAGGGTTTTTAAACAACACCAGATAATTACTGTTCAAACTCATGGTACGGCTGTGTTTACCTCTGTGAAATACATTTTTCGTCAACATAAACACACTCATATTTCTATGATGTCTGTACTGAGTAAAAAGTTTGACCACTTCAGGATGGTCGGAGGCTTGAAAAATAACATTGTCCAAAATAATCAAATGGTTCTGTTCAGGAGGAAACAGCTCTGTGTCATCAAAAGAATCAGGCAGTCCCTCAACAAACTTAATCTTTTTATTAATTTTTTGCAGTTCAGCATACATGGGTTGAAAGGAAGTATAAATCCACACAATATTTTCAGGTACATCATTTATTACATGTTCACAATTTTCAATAACACTTTTTACAAAATATGTTTTCCCACACCCGCTGGGACCCACAATCATACATGAAAAGGGTGCTGCGAGTCTGGGATCAAAATGAACTTGCTCCACGTTAGTAAGGTGTGACATTTTCAAGTTTTTTTTTTGGTTTGTCTGATTGTTTGTTTGTTTCTCTCCTCCTATTTCAGTAGCCAAAAGGCAGAGTTGTGCCGTCGCTAAAGAGGCGTCTCTTGTCATACACCACTCTAAACTTTTTTTGAAATGTGCAATTTTTCAAGAGAAAGCTCTTTTTATTACGTCTGATGTTATGCTGTGGGGTCTCAATAACGCCCCCTCGAGAGCCCTCAAGGTAACCCTCCACCAGCTGTCTGACGCTGTCAAAGTTGACCTGCTCACAGCACTCTGTAGTCTGAGTGATACCTTTGACACGCAATACTACCTTTTTCTTTTGTTTCGTCTGGTAGGCGTAACTTTTGGGACCAGCGGCTGCAAATTCTTGAATGGTGTCACCGTCCAGCTCATCGGTCAAATCCCCCAGATAATTCCCCAATTTCAGAGGCGTCGCCCCGTCTTTTAGATTAGATTAGATTAGATAGATTTCACCACATATATCAGACTGTCAGTATCCATGTAAAGAACATTTTCCTGCACCTGCTCTAGATAACTGTACAGCTTGAGACGGGCATAAGCGGTAGTGAATGCAGCGATGAACACATTATTAGCTCTAACTGGAGGCACGACGCACCGCTTGTGGTAATTCCACTGAATCATAGCGGTCTTGTCATTCAGAAAGTTAAAGTATTTCACATTGTTCACTTCAACGCTGACCCACACTCCCGTCAATGCTCTGGCCCGCTCGTCGTGTCGACACAGACCCGTCTGATTGTTGATTTCAGCGCAGCTACGACAGAGGGTGAACACCAATTTACCTCTAGATGTTTTGTAAGGTAACACGGGGAACAAGAGCCCTCTAGGAGGGTGGATGGTGGCTTTGATGAACCCAAAGTAGTTTTGAGGGTGATCAAAGTCTTTGTGGATGATGGTGGGGTGACCTAGCGGATAGGAAAACTAACAGTTTACATACGGATACAGAGAAGTGACATCTACATAGTGCACGGTCTCGTTAGGCCCAGCCGTGTACCTCAGCCTCACAGCGCTCGTTCTACCACCAAAGAGAGCGTCGCGGGGGCACAGAGGTTCGGGAGGGAGGAAACTCCCAAGAAAAGCTTTTACACCCGCATGCACATTTTTCAAGGGGGACCATTCATGCTCCCACATGAAAACCGTCTGAACACCGTAAACAGATTTCAAAGCCTGCATTTTCTCCTCACTAGCCGCATGCAGCTCCTCAAACGGGACTCGCCTCAGAGGGCAAATGTTGTGGGGGTTAAAACAAGACGGGCAACCGTGGTAAAAGCACCCCAGAAACTCCCAAGCATAAGCAACACCGTCTATTTCGGCAAAACCGTCAACAAAGTACGGTCCTACCTGTTTCTCCCCCTTGTTTAACGCATGCTGGATAAAAACATTAGTGCTGCGTGCTACCCACTCCAACCACTGAATGGAGGCGTGGGAGTAGCTTTTGGTCTGGCACCTGTAGTTATCCGGCGAAGGTACGGCCAGGGTTTTGGGTGGGAGGAATTTTGTGAGAAACACCTTCATGCATGCGGAGGCGATAGTGATGCAGCTAAAAGGATCTACGCCTGTGTCAGTGAGGAACTGATTTCTGAACAGGACGCAGCCCTTGGCAAGAATGTCAACATCATTTTCACAGTACAGCCGAGCTTCCTTCTCAAAGTCAAACGTACCCTGACTCACCTCTCTTCTCTGAACTGAAACCGTGAGGGAAATGACCCTTGGTCTGATCAGAGAAACCTAACGCCTTGGGCATGGCGCTGAGACGCATGGTGAGAAAAGAGTCGATAAATTTTAGATTAAAATCAGGGTCTTGGAAACAGAGAATTTTACTGCCCTGCATGATGAGAGAAGGTTGCATTTCCATCTCTATCATGGTGTTGAGGATCAGATAGCTGTCAAAACCTTTAGCATTGTGAGCTACAAACACACTGTTTAGGTACGCGGGCCTCCTGAAATTCAGGAGAAAGTCCCTGACACAGTTCAAACCATAAGACGCCCACCGCACGCCACTCAGTGTTTTGGTGCAGACAAGAAAAGGTTTGTGCACATTCTGTTGAACAACAAATGTTTCACAGTCATAAAAAATCAATTTATCTGCATGATCTCTAGTCGGAGGCAAAGGCTGAATGAAGCAGAGGTGATCAGCGGCGTCAGAGTCTAATTTCTCTCCGCAAATGTTGCATTTAGGCCGTTGGCATTTGTGATTATGAGATGTGGTAATTTTTTTGCAACTCTGACATCTTTTGATTTTGTTGCATATACTGCTATGTGTTTCACCCAAAGGTCTTTCTCTAGGCTCCTTGTGCCTGTCAAAACACAGAGGCGTACAACACGTCCTGTTGCAGTCACTGCATGCTACGATTTTGAGCTCCTGCTTAGTACAATCAGGATTGTTACACACAGAGCAGTGACCTTTGCATTGGTGGGCAAAAAGGGCATCGTGTAGCTTTTGTAGAAGTAATGACAGACGTACGGAACCCCGAGAAAGGCTTTCAGATTTTTCATACCGTAATAATGGTTCTGGAACAAAAAGAGAAACAGAGGATTTGATCTATCAGAGAAAGCCGTCTCAAAATGAGAGAGCGGCTGCCGATCTGGACTTCTGTAAAAAATAACAATTTTGCGGTTCAGAATTTTTTCTAATTTGCACACGTCAGTAAAGGTGACGGGGGTCTGAGGTGTCAGAGCGACAAATCTCTGAAACTGTCTCCCTTGTTCTAAGGCCTGATTATCAGTGATTAGAGGATCGTTTACATGGGCCAAGTTAATGGCAAAGCAGAGGTGATCATTCCTGTTGTCCACAATGTACAGATGTACAGTTTGCGTTTAACACCGCCTTTAGGATCATGCACAACCTGAACCACTAATTCTAACCTAGCATCTGATGCTATCTCAGCGTTAGATTGAACCAAGCGCTCCAGCAAGCCCTCGAAAGCAGGTAAGATGGCATCACCATGTTCATCCTCAACAACCACAGAGACATGATTCTGAACATTCTCACCAATAAGCTCTAACTGTATACATCATTACGCCCAACTTGTGCTCTGACAGCGGCAGCCATTTCTCTAAGAATCAACATCACATCGTCATAAAACTGTGCAAGATCCGGTATGTTTCTGGCAGGGGGAACGGTGAACACTCGCCTCAACTCCAGATTGTTGAACTGCTCGCGGGGCACAGTCGTGATGTTGGAGGAGGAAGAGGAGGAGGTGGACGGCCTGGGGGGTGAATCAGACAGACCTCTCACGTCTCCTCCTCCTCCACCATGCTGGACAACCCTAACCCTCTAAATTTGGAGTTGGAAATGAAGCTGATTGAATTGGAGGAGTGGGTGGGGTAGGAGGAGGAGGAGGAGAGGGAGGGGGGACTTGGCTCTCATTTGCATGTGAGCAGGAGGAGGGGGAGGGAGAAGGGGATGAGGAGGAGGGGGAGGGAGAAGGAGGTGAGGGGGAGGGAGAAGGGGATGAGGGGGAGGGAGAAGAGGAAGAGGAGGAGGGAGGTCAATCTGATGCAAAGCGAGTTCTAAAGGATGGAAATAATTTTCAACATCGGAGGAAGATGGATTTTGATTTAGAAGCAGCAGAGCGTCTTCTAATGGTTGGAAATAGTTATTAGCAGTCGATGATGACGGTTCACCCACATTAGCAACGGCTACATCTACAGGAGGAGGTGGGGAGATTTGATTCAATTGCTCAACCATAAACTCTAAATCAGACAGACCAAAAGAAAAAGTTTTCTTCATCCATTTTTTTTTTGTTTATTTTAAATGTCACACCACACGTTTAGGACTTTTTCCTACTGGAATCAGCAATTTCACAAAGCACATCCAACCTTTGCAGTCTCTCACGATCGTCCGGTTTCTTAATGAAATCAGCAATTTCACAAAACACGTCAAACCTTTGCAGTCTCTCACGTTCGTCCGCAGTCAGTGGGTGTGAGTTAACTCCCTCCCTCGCAGGCTGCACTTCTGACTCCAAGGATCGTGTGTCAGGCTCTCTGCGCCGGGCTTCGGGGTCTGTGGATCCAGTCTCACTGCGCCGGGCTTCAGGGTCTGTGGATCCACTCTCACAGTGCCGGGCTTCCTGCGTCGTGTCCCCGCCGTGAGGCTGCACTGCTTCCAGGGTTTCGGTCCCACGGCTCCTTTGTTCCACAACTTGGGGAAAAAAACAAAACATATTTTAATTCACAAGACAATTAAGAGACAAGACAAAAAATCATAGAAAAATCATCAAATCATTTTATATTTAGAAAAACATTGCCTACCTTGATGACGGACGTTGGGTTTTTTTGGTCTAGGTAGCTCTGACACAGAGACTGAAGGCCTGGGCTCTTTATAAAACATCATTGAAATCCAAACGTCACTCTTTCCATCGTCAGAAATATATAATATATATATTTTCTTTATGAAAGTTTTTGCGACTTACCCGATGCTCCACTTGTCGTGGCAGCAGAATTTCCTGCGTTTCCTGGGTGGTTGCATCGTTTTAATTGCAGACGCTGTTTACGGGGATGAGTCGTTGCTGCAGGAGTGCTCAGAGTGCTTCCTGCATCACCATCTAATAGATCGCCAGATACAGGCGTTCTAACACTCTGGAGCTGCGTCGCTCCGTCTAGAAGATCTATATATGAAAGTTTGGAGACGAGGAAAAAGTTTAAATAGTTACATCTCATCAGTTTACTGACAAAGTCAGAGAAAATAAAGAGCATATAATAGACTCACCGAGATCTGATTGCGTGAGATCGATGCCCTCAAACTCTTCAGGAGTCACTTCAAGAAATGAAAAAGACATTCAGTGTAGAAAACAAAATCCTGGATACAACAACAACAACCCAAAAAGCACCAAAAATGTCTTATAACACAGAAAAAACATGTTAACATTACTGGCTAGTTTCTAAAATGTGTGTAAACTGTATACTAGTGCAGCAATGAACTCTTTCAGAAGTTACTCAAACTTGTCAGAAGTCACTTCAAGAAATGAAAAAGACAATTGTTGCAAAGCAGAATAAAAAAAAAAGAAAAAAAAAGTTAAATCACTTACCAGGAAATATGACTTGTTGGTCAGAAGGAGAAGTAGGAGGCTGAACCTCGGATAAAATGTTATTTTCTAAAATAAAATAAATACTATAGTTCACTTTTTTTTGGTAGAAAGACAAAAGTTAAAGTTAAAGCTCCATACCATGCTCCATCTTTGTCAACCGTACGTTCAATGACTTTGGTGTCCACGTCAGCCTTTGTGCGTTCACTGACTCTGAAGTCTGACTTTAACCAGCTCTAAGGTATGGCTTTTATGTCCAGAAAACGAATGCTGAAGACAATTTATTAGTTTATGGTGTTTCAACCATTTGAGGTGTTAGCTTGCATCTCTACCCAACACCAGATGTTGGCCGAGTTTGTTTTCACAACTGAGTTTCCTGCCATTTCATTTCTACAATTGGGGGTCTTGTGTCTTGTGTGGGTGAGAGTGTAAGATACCCAGACAACCGTTTACGTTTATGAATTTATTTCAGCCCATTTAAGGATTAGCCTTTCATCTATCTAACTCGGGATGTCTGCTGAGTTTGTTTTCACATCCGTGTTTGGGTGAGAGTGTAAGATACCCAGACAACCGTTTACGTTTATGACTATTTCAGCCCATTTAAGGATTAGCCTTTCATCTATCTAACTCGGGATGTCTGCTGAGTTTGTTTTCACATCCGTGTTTGGGTGAGAGTGTTAGATACACTTTTATACCCAGAAAACGAATACCTGACAACCGTTTACGTTTATGAATTTATTTCAGCCCATTTGAGGATTAGTCTTCCACCTCTCTAACTCTGGATGTCCGCAGCTGGCACAGATAGACGACACTCTTCTTTGGAGCATCAGCTGCTTTCAATCCTGATTCTTCAAAGATTGTAACAGGCGTCTCACATATCAGAGCTGTGATGACTCTCTTCTGCTGTAAATTCTGCATTTCTTCGCTGCTCGAGTCAGAAGCATCATTGTCTCTGTCGGGAGTAGATCTTTTCAGCGGCATGATGAGTTTCTTTTTTCACCAAGATGGTTTTCAGTCATTCTCAGACGCACACCCGTTTTAAAGGAATCGTGCAAAGTGTTTTCCACACCTCCTTTCTCTCATTGGTTGGTTTTACAAATTTTATTTTTTTTCTACAACATTTGGGTTCCATTTACAGAACTTTAATTCTAAAACTCCATATCAGGCAATGTCATACAATGTGTCTTTGTGTAAGTGTGTGTGTGAGTGGGTGTGTGTGTGTGGGTGTGTGTGTGTGTGTGTGTGTGTGCGTGCGTGTGATGTCAGCACAGCCAAAAGCAGTACAGGGGTGGGCCGGGGGGTGTGGGGGGCTGCGCATGCGCAGAACCTTTCTGGGTAAAAGGTCAAGGTCGTAAAACTGTCAAAGCCGGGTCAAACAGAGTTTGACGAAAGGTGTCTAATATAACTCTCTCATCAGCTATGTAATCTGCTCACAAACTTGCCGGCTGCATTTACTCCACACCAGCAATGCACACAGCATCACAGTCTACCTGAGGTACTCACTGAGAGTCTGTGCGTGCTTATGTGAAGTTATCACTCCTCAAGGAATTGAACTGTATCTATTCTTGTCAAAGTGCAAGCACAGACACACAAGTGTCTCTGTCAG
The DNA here is from genome assembly GCA_004119915.2 of Collichthys lucidus. NCBI lineage: Eukaryota > Metazoa > Chordata > Actinopteri > Sciaenidae > Collichthys > Collichthys lucidus. The sequence goes on from CM014081.1 coordinate 771,839, forward strand.
AGATTAACGTTTGCCAAAAGAGAATAGAAGCTCTCTTGTGAAGCTTTATGGCTCTGCAAAGATCCCCAAAAATAGGGGTGTTTTTCAAAACTTGTGACATATTGTATAGATCCAGTTATGATTGCTTTGCTGCTTCATTCCAGGAACAAAAGGGGCATAAATTGCCTGCCAGGGAGCCCAACAAAGAGATTTGACATGCACAGAAATATAGCCCAGAGAAACGCCTCTCCTCATTTAAATCATGGCCCACAAATACATAAAAAAACATCTCAAACAGCAACTTGGTGTCTCTTCTTATCTTTTTATGGCGCTACTGTGAAACCAGCGTTTTTAAAAATGTTTTATTTTCATCTCTGCCAGGGGAACGATCTAAACGATACAATTGATCTACTTCAAAATTTAACCCTGCATTTGCTTCTAATGACTTTTACTGGAAAATGTCACCCTGTAGACATAAAGTAATAACTGAATTAGACAATTTAGCATAATTCACTTTTAGCAGCAGCAGATTTATCAACAATGATATAAGTGAGGCAATATAAATGTGGTATTTTGAGAAATTCACATATACCTGAGACATGTCAATATCTAGAGGTAGTAAGGTAAAGGGTAAAGGTTAGGGGTAAATGAAATTCCCTCAGAGCAGAAATCAAATAATAATGCCCTCCTGTCAATAAGACAATAAGGTGTTACGGCAATAAAGCTTTCTAGCAGCAGATGCTGATTCGGTTTTCTCTTTCAATATCTAGGAAGTATTGAAGGCATTAAAGCAGCAGTCTGTAGCTTCTTTAACGTTCAGTAGCAGACAGATGATCTGTAAATAAAAGTCAAGTTCTTCTGGCTCCACTGTGTCTGAATGAAAACAACCAATCAGAGCTGACGAACAAACAAACTTATTCCCATAGGCATTAAGACAATGTCTATGATGGGCAATGATGTAACTGGTGAAATTCCCTCATATGAGAACACCAATAAAAAGAAAAACCAAGAGCTTCTGCTTCAGTTACTCAAAATGAGGCAACATAGTGCAGGATATTAGAATGTCAGGCAATAAGGTAATAATCATATTAGCATAGAAACGTTTTTACTACAGCGTCATTATTTAAAAATAAGGCAGCTACACTATGAGAGACCCTTAAGGATTATTCAGAATGACCATGCATGTACTGCACATGCAGTTTTCCTCATGAAAACAAACCCATACTGTACTGAAAACCAAGTGTATTTAATGAACAACCCTAATTTATGATGGTGTTAGACTGCTGATAGACTGATCCATTAATACAGCTAATACCTTGATTGTATGCAGCAGGCCAGAGAGCAAACAGACTGCAGGAGGTATCTACACTGCTGCGTTAAAGTGTGGTTCAGTATTTTTGTAAAAACATTCAAATAACCTTAAATAAAATGTGCCGAACGCAGTCATTCAAAGAAGGTTGAATGGGTTGATTAGATTCAGGTCTGGATTGATGGTTCTCTTCTTTTGTTGGTATGTTTTTCAGCCAAGCTTTTTACTTCACAGATGATGGTTTGAGATTCTACTAACTTTAGATTTTACAATAATCCTCAGAATCCATAATTCTCTGGACTACGTGGAGCCGTCCAGGTTTTAGGATAAAGAAGAGTAGTGGATCTTAATTTCCCATCACCATGCTTTAGTGGGAGAGGTTAACCTTTTTTCCAAACGTTACATCATTACAGTTGTGTAATGACGTAATGATGTAAATGATGTCACCTGTATGTGTGTGAGGTTTTCAGTGTAGTATGTGAATGACTGTGTACATGAGCACATTTTACTAGTATGCGTGAATGCTTTTTATAAGTCTCCATGAGTGTTTCTGTTAGCTATGTAAGGATTTGACTTGTGTAGTGTGTGGCTTTCAGTCTTTATATGCATAGGTATTCTGATTAATGTTTCTAAAAGCCCCTCATATAAAGCAGTTTATTACCCCACTACTAGTGCTTTTCACATTCTGATGTTAGACGTTAAGAGCAGCTGTTAAATCAGTAACTTATTAAACAGATCTATATATTTTGTTTAGCATGTGAAGAGAAACGAGGATACATAATTAGATGACCACAGCATTTTCGTTAAGGCCACTGAGTTCGATGTAGCTTACTCCTGTGTAAAGACAGGTAAGATGTGTCTGTCTTTAGGACTGCCACTGAGCACAGTGGAGACACAAGAAGACAGAGGACATGTTTTTTTCAATGGTCATACAAACTAACCACATCTTTTCCTATTGATCTGAGTACACATTCCTGTGGTACAAAACAGAAGGACAGAGGGAAAATACAGAGACCAAAGCTCACATTTATCTAAGTCACTTCTGTCATCTTGGAGTTCAGCGCAAACTTTCAGTCATATCAACTGCTTCCAGTATAACGGGCACCAGAACATTTTACCCACAGCCTGAGTGTTGTCAGCTTGGATTATTACTTGATTCACTTTAGAGACAGTGTTGTGTCCCACACACTCACAGTGATCATTAATTAACGGAATAGTTTGGGGAAATCTTTTTCTTGCTTTGTTCCTCAGAGTAAGATGAGCTGAGTGACATCCTTGTTGTGTGCTATGCTAACATAGCACACATGTCTGGACATGGTTAGTATAGCAAGGCCTGGCTCTGCGTTCAAATACACGTAACAACACCTCTGAAGTTTGCTAATGAAGATAAAATACTGAAGTTTTGAAGGATGCTGGGACTTTTTCTTGGTAAACAGCAGCTTTGTTTAGTGACTGTAGTGCTATTGTGTCTGAACAGAGACCAGGATCAACACCGGGATCTGGCAACTTGTGCTATACCGGTACAGCAGTATTGGGTGGATGAATACACCTTTGTTTACATAGAATTCTGGACAAAGTCAAAATGTTTCCAAACTGTTGAACTACTCAATAGTAGAGCGTCAGCATAGCCGTGCAGCAGGCCACAGTCTGTGGAGTTGGGAGAAGTTGAACACACTTCACTTTAATGTAAAATAAGTAAGTACTCAGGTCATCTACTCAAATATAGTAATACCATACATAGTACTTGAGTCAATGTGGTTACATTCCCGCTCCAGTTCTTGGATGTGACGTCGGGACTTTGGCGGAGACAGTGCAGGAGATACTTAGCTGGAGCTGGAGCTGTACTGCACAGTGTTTTCATATCGCTGGCCTGGTGATAGCTGCTGTTATTAAACCACAGCCACACAAGGGAAGTAATAGCAGCATCATATATCAAGTTTAAACCCTCCTCTGTGTCGGCTCTGTTCTCTCCATCTTTTCTCTCCTCCGCTGCATCTTGACCTCTGGTCAAGCCACCAGTCACTTAGATCCCTGGACAGTTTCCCGCAGATCGAATTAAACAGGCCAATGAATGCCAAATGCCACCCCCCTGCCCCCCATCTGTGCATCTCTCTCTGTTTGGACGAGGGCACCTCTCTTGTAACCACAGTAACACCCACTCATCCCAGAGGAAACCTGGCTGTTCGACATTTCCACGCCTTGGAGACTGGAGTAAGCTGTATGCATGCACTAGAGTGAATCTGACGCTAGTAACTAGCACACCGAAAACTAGCAACTATAGCTAAGAAACATTTAAGACAACACGCATACCGACCCAATAATATGATGCAAATGATTGCATCATGCTAATCTTAATATTCAAGCAATAGGGTTACGATAAAACGTTACCCATTTCACCCAACTGCCCAACTGTCTTATAGATGACACTGACGTTGTGGAAGGGGGGTATTTGTGTGTGTGGAACTGTGTTTGTTACCTGCTGCCCCTTGGTGACTAATGTCCAGGTCAACCTTGCACACGGTGCAAAATGCATGCATGACATGCCTGGACGTGTTGAGCCAAGGCCATCTCTCCCGATAGCTGTCCAGAAATCGTTAGGGCTTCTTATCCTTTTTTTCGGGCGGTTCAGCCATGTCTCTGTGAACGCACGGCGGCTCCAGTGTTCATTGAATGGCTCTGACTGCCTTGCAGCCCCGACTCTGCTCTAAACTGAATTGTTGCGCCGCTTGAAGTGAGGCAGGGCGGGGTAGTTGGGAGGGAATGAAGCACTCTGATTGGTCGAAAGCAGACCTCTGAATCTGTGGTTCGGCGGCATTCAATATCAGTGGCAACTTGACTGAAAAAAAAAAAAAATTGAAACGGACGAAACGCGGGAAATATGCGTATTTTAGAACAACAAATCGTACAAGCGTACAGGGAGGTGAAAATGCGTGCCCGCTACGAAAAATGCGTACATGTTGGCAGGTCTGCAAGGGGGTAAATGGATTAGCGTGTTGTTTGTAGCAAAAAAGAGCCATGCATAGATTTTACGCTGTGTTACCCCCTCCTGGGAAAAGACACCTGGGGCTTTTGTTGTTCCATCCATCCAAGTTCTTAGGACACCTGCTTTGTCTCAATACGACACCCTGTCCTCAAATCTCTGTTCAAGGGGCCTCATTCAACAAGTCACACAAAAACACACAATTAGAATCAGAATAATTTGTAGAAGCTGTTTGAATAAGAAAGTAAACGGAGGAAGAGAAGGAAAAGAGTCCAGTGTTCTTTTGATTGTTGCCTCTGAAGTCATAGGTCACAGGTCTGAAGCCTGTATTTTATCTTCTGTCTAGACCTCCTGATTTGGATTTGGCAAAGTGGTTCTGCTGATTTGCTCATGTGGCTGTATTTCATTTTCTCCTGAGAGTCCGTTGCATTAGATTGATTAAAGCAGTAAATACAATTTTAGCAGGGCACAGCAGGCCGGGGCATGGACAGATTTAGAGCCTCCTGATTGGAAAAAAGGGAGCAGACACAACAACAGAATGATTACTGCCTCAAAAGGAATACATGTGACTGTTAGTGTAGTCATAAGATGAGATCGAACTATTCATCACTGTATGTAAATGAGGCTGGAGTGACAATTTACTATTATGATGATCATGATAGATTCATTACATTACATGAGATGTTCCGGGCACGCCCTCCCGGAGGCGGCCCTGGGGATGACCCAGGACACGACCCAGGGACTATGTCTCTCGGCTGGCCTGGGAACGCGTTGGGAGAGCTGGACGAAGTGGCCGGGGAGAGGGAAGTCTGGGCCGCCCTGCTGAAGCTGCTGCCCCCGCGACCCGACTCAAATGGATAAGCATAAGAAGATGGATGGATGGATGCTTATGACAAAACTAAATGTTTAGATTTATGTTTGGATAAGATACACTTTACAATGAGAGCAGAGATGTGTGGGCCGTCACCACCTCTGTCAGATGAAAGCAGTCTGTGTGAATATGGATCATATTCAGTCGCAGAAGACGTGTGGAACAAGTTGTGGAAAAAAAACCTTAACACTTTGTGTAATCTCCAGTGTGGATAAAAGAGTGTTGTGTTGTAATTATTAATCAAACATTAGACAAAGTCCCAGAAAGAGATTTGTGGGGTGTGACTCACCATCAGGCCAGAGTAGGTCAGTCTGCTGCTGGTTGCTCAGACAGAACGTGAGTGTTTCATGGATGCGAGTTCAAGTAAAATTGATTTCATGGAGACAGACTTGTGGCTCCAAAGTTTAAGCTTGTTGTCGGAGCAGCAGATAACAGCACAGGTAATGAGTAAATAATGTGGGAGAGGAGCGAGAGGGGGCCAGAAAACTTTCACATCTAACTGAATTTGATTCATTTTGACCAAACCAGAGCAGGCGATTGTCAGAAAAGTGGAAAGATAAAACCTGAAAGGGTTATGATGAGTTTTGTTTTGTTTCTGTTGAATTTCAAAGACTTCATTGTGTGTCAGTGTCAATGTGTGAGCAATACAGAACTGCTGTTTCTGGTTAACCAAACAAGATCTAACTCACTGGCTACGTCTCTGACTTCAGACCTGACTAGGAGTGTTTCCAAAGCATTTTGTCCACCAGACTTTGTTAACTTGCTCAAATTTTGTCATTTTTCTGTTTTATTTTCTAAATATATAAATATGCTACGTAGTTAATTTGTTTCCCTTTTGGCTATTTAAAGTTTACTCAGGGTCTTTTATTTTGAAAATCGATTGGGTTCTCTGACCTCCAGCCACCTTGAGTTGCTCTGGCCGTGTATTCACAGAACGTGTTGCGGCCGTGCCCCCCTGAATTTAACCTTCGTTCACAAAAAGGTGATCTCTGTTGGCTCCTTTCAGCATGTTGTGAGACACTTGCAGTGATAATCTGTCTGTCAGCTGGAAAAACAAGCTCTATAGCGGTCGTACTTTGATGATTTTAAAATATGCTGTCCCCATTAGTCACTTTGACACAAAAACATAGTAAACTATTTATACATTGAAAAATACCAAATACACCATTTAATTTTCTCCTGTACATGAACTTATTTCATGGGACTTAGTTGACTGTCAGTTAACTCATACACATATTCAGACAGGCCAACACTATTCTTCTTCGAGTGACTGTTTTGATACATTCATGAACACAGCTTCATGTTTTTGTCACCACTGTCTCCTCAGATGAAAGCATGTGAACACAGAACACAAAGAACACGGCCTCCATGCAAAATGCAGAGCACAAAGAGCTCAAACTGCTGGGAGATTATTCCCATCAGTCTTCCAGGACACATGGTGATGCACACTGGATCATATTATTGATGTTTTTCTTTACTTCTGCCATCTAATTGCCCAGAAATCAGTGATATGAATAGCATTCGACTGGAATCACATACATATTTACAATGTAGGACAGCTTCAGTTGAATTTTAAGCTGCACTGCGGCAAACTTTGCCAAAGTGCTTGAGTCTCTGCAATAAAGTTCCCCTGCCCTCTGTTTGCTGTCTCCTCTGAGTTGTTCTTGATTCTTTTGGCATGAGGAGAGAAATGTACTCAAAGCTGCTGTCCTCTTTGTCTTCATCTGCCCTCCACAGAACGGCTAACACACTGTCACTTTCCTCTGTCACAGTCACATGCGGCTCATTGAGGACTAATTGAGCACCCGCTTGGCCTTTTACGCAAGTGACCAAGTGACTTTGGGGGGCTGAGTGTGTGTGGGGGGGTTGCAAACTTGCTCATACACACAAAACATGTATCTTATCTTCATGCAAGTAGAGCAGAGGCTGCAAGCTGTTTATGAAGAGGTTATTCAAGCCCATAGGGAGTCCATGAGGATAAGAATAACCCTTACCACGGCTAAATGTCACTCTAAGTGTGCATGTGCGTGCGCGTGTCAAATAACTTCATTTGCTGGATGCTTTTAGATGAAAGAGCCAGGGGCCACAGCTGCTTCCCCTCTGGTCCTTCAGGAACACTCTGGGGTGCCTTTGGCTGCTTTTAATAAACACTCCGCTTCAGCTACACCATCAAGACACACACTCACACATGCACTCATGATGCAAACTATTATTTAATATTCTGTTTTACTGCGTAAAATGAAACTTTGAGTCACTGTTAACCATGCAGTGTCCTGCACCTCACTGTGTCACATGCTGCTGTGGTCACTAACAACACTGTCTGCAGAATTTTGTGCCAAGTCATTCGACCAATACGTGGTGATTTTGCTGGTGGCATAGATGAAGAGTTATGGGATCAACAAAGTCATTGGTTTCATTAGAAGTCATTCAATAGCTGATATTTCAGTCACATTGTACCAAGGCGTCACAATAACTGAGATTAAACTAAGAATGAAGGAACATTGTTTCACTCAGTCACTGCCTCGATCACGTTTAGAGCCAGCTAGCTTTTATACCACATAAAATTCATTTTTATGTTTTTACTGTTCTTGGTCTTAACCCATGTGTTGGGTGTGCTGCTCTGTAAACTTAAAAAAAAAGCACTATATAATAAAGTCATTCTGTCATTCCCACTCCGTGCACAATTTAACTTTGTGCTCGGGGTTCTACTGCTTTTATGACTAAGTCACACACCAACTGTTATGATTAGATGTTATAATATATATGACCGCTAGGCGGCAGTTCTGGTTGTGTGGTTACCTTACTGAGCTATAAAACAGAGGAGAGCAAGACGGCATGGAGACACCTGTATGTTATTGAGAACGTGAGTTATTAAACTGAGTTACTTGTTATCAACACGGCCTCATCCTTCAAACACGAACATGACACCAACTATTTCAGACTTTGGTGAAACTGGATCATACTTCAGAGTTTTGAATGGACAGTGAAGTAAACCACTGCCAATTGTGGCTACTGTTAGCTAATGTTGGCTTAGTTTGTTAGCCAGGCAGTGAATTTGGTGCACAGGGTTAGTGTTTGTACCACAGGGTGTTTTAGACCTGTAACGGGTGTAATAAGAACCCGAATGCAGCACACTGGGCAAAGGTAATAAATGCAAGTCACATTTATTACACTTGGCTGGTAGACAAGAAGTAGCACAGTTCAAAGCAACAACTGAAATAGTCTCTCTGGGCACGGGGAAAGTCCGGGGGCTCTGGCTGGGGAAACCAGTCCGGCAAGCAGGTAAACAGGCGATGAAATAGACTAACCAGGAATGAGCTGCCGGTAGTCGAGCTGTCACCAGCTGGCGGAATCCAGAGGGGCCAGAAGCTAAACTCGTGGTCAAACAGAAGGCAGGGTCCGTTTCCAGGGTAACAGCGAAACAGGTTAGTCCAAGGCAGGCAGAGTCGGCAACAAGACCTCAGTCAGAAAAAACCTGCTGGAGAGTCTAGCGTGAGCATGTAGAACAATTTGGCAGAGAGTGAGTGAGCAGAGAGGCATAAATACTGGCTTGATTGGTGATGTCAAGCAGGTGAGGGGAGTTGGTCTGATGAGGGGGGTGTGGCTGGCAGGTGAGAGGAGAGTGAATGGAAAAGTACTGACTGACTGTGACCCTGAAAATACACTGCATGAGGAACGGCTGCAGAACGGCTCCGCTCCGGAACGACAGTGTACTCTGGCGTCTGCCAACTCACCAATGATCCATTTGTGATGTGCTCAGGTGCGTCTTTGCCGGCTACAGAGCGTTGCGAGAACGCACGAAATCACGCATAATCGCGCAATGTTGCCGGCTGTAGTCTCTTTGACTCCTGCAATGACATTCCACACTGCATGTTTTTTTCTGGTGTCCTTATAAAAACGATGTGCGGTGTCATAAATGATGACGCTTGAAAACCCCTCACCTGTTGACTTCAGGTCAGCCCCGCCCATTATGACGTGTTCTTGTAATGAATCTCGATCCGTGGTGAACACGGAGTATTTTATTTTGAAAATCAACCGGGGTTTTAGTTTCTATTTTGTAGCCGATTTCCTTCCCCGCGCGGTCTGCTCTGTGCTGAATTTATGCGCCGTGCTTCGGCTCCCGTCCGTGAAAAACAGAAGCTTTGCGTATGTGTTGCGGAGGGCTGACGAACACGTAGTAGTTCCGGAGCAGTGATGCAGTGGGGACGGAGACTGTGTGAGCTGACTAACATTGAAACATATCGACTCCGTCGGCGTGGCGGAGCTGTTCCGGAGCCGTTCCGCATGCAGTGTATTTTAGGCTTGACAAGACCATTGGGGCAAACACTGACATGTAGCAGCCAGTGATGCCACAGTTACTTTGAAACAGTAATCTGACTACTGACTACTGACTACTGCTCGAAAAAGTAACTTAGTTACGTTACTGACTACTTGATTTTGAAAGTAACTAAGTTAGATTACTTTTAGTTACTTGCAGCATATAGGCCTAGCACCAAAAAGGAAATCAAGCCTCATCTGTTTAGGACTGGGACCTACCATGTCTTTTTCTTTCACTCCGGGTGGTGCTCGCTCCTTTAAGCTTGTTGTGGCGTGCTGTTTATCGAGGTGCTTCTTTAGGTTAGACGTGGTATTTTTGAAAGTCGAGAGTACTTTCTCGCCAGGGCAGAGCGTGCATCGGACCTTGATGTTACCATCATTAACTAAAATAAAATCAAAATAGTGGTTGTATTTCCAACTGCTAAACGCGAACCGCTCTTCCTCCATAGCACACTAAAGTTGCAGCTAACTCTCTCTCGCGCCGCGGAACAGAGATATGAGATCGCCGCGTTGAACTCATTGATTCTACAGAGTGAAATGCGAAAAAGTAACGCATCTAATATTAGATACGTAACTGTAGTCTGACTACTGGTTTTGAAATAGTAGTTGCGTTAGACTACTCGTTACTGAAAAAAGTAGTCAGACTACAGTAACGTGTTACTAAGTAGCGCGTTACTGGCATCACTGGTAGCAGCAGCCTGTATGGACATAATGGCAGAGGAGAAGAGACTGAAGAGGACATTAACAGAGGAATCTAAGAAAAGAAAAGGAGAGAGACTGAGAAAAAATTAAATGTGGGACTGACTTTTAGTGGTTGGTGAGAGCTTGGTGAAATAAAAGGCTGAAAGACAGACGCCGAGCTGGGCTGATTGCTGTTGGACTGGTCAGTAATATTAGCTGCTGCTGTGTCTGCTGCTGGTGACCTGGTTGATGATTGGCTGTTAGCACAGTTGTATACTTGCTAGTTTTACGGAAATACTCATTTCTATGCAGTGTTGGCTTAACCAAATAATGTGAATACCTAAAAACAACATACAAAATTTTTAATAATGCTCTAGTCACTATGAGCTGTCACCTAAGCAAATAGAAGCCAGTCTAGTCAATGAGAGCACTCACACAGGGCGCGGTCCAGATGCATCCCAGAAGCGGCCCACCGTTCCGGTAGTGCCTGTGTGAGTCCCGTGTTAGTGTCTCAGCACCCACTGGGTGACACAAAGCTCACTTTCCAAGCACTGATGAAAGCGAGACACAAAACACAGATAGGGAGACCTGCCTGGATGTTGGTGTGCAAGATATCACTTGGCACTGAATATGTTTTATGTGGGAGGGTGAGAATTGGTTTAAATGTTTGTGTCCATGTATATGTCACGATTGGTGTGTGTGTCATAACGCTGCATTATGGGTTTTTTTTAACATAAAGAGTTGCTGTTACTCACACAGGAGGCGGAACGGTATTGCCGCGGTACTTTGCCCAGAGTCAACTCACACCGGACGCTTTTCAGCCGCGAAACGACAGCGGAGTGAGCCGGCCGTTTTCACGCGAGATCACAAGATCACGTGAGAATCCAAGCGAGACCTCGACAAACAGTGTATAAAGAAAACAACAACAAACAGCTGACTTTGCTTCTCCGACGTGGAGGAGATTATAAAAAGCATCTGTTGTGTCATAAATGATTGTGTGTTGTTCTACTTCAACAATCAGTCTCTCATCGTCCATGTTGAGACCCTTTGATCAATCTTTGATCGCCTGGTGCCACCGGTTATGACGTAGCTACCTAAACTGCGTATTGTGTTTTATTTTGTAAGGGGGCGGAAGTTTATTATGTTGATTCTGTGTCGGGTTTCCTGTCTGGTGCGCAGTGCTCTGTTGAAATTTACGAGGTTCAGCCGCGGCTTGCGGTAAAAATAAGAATGAAACGGTAAGCTCGCGCCGTGGCGCGGTGAGCCGCTTCTGGGACGCCTCTGGACCGCGCCCTGTGTGAGTGCTCTCATTGACTAGACTGGCTTCTATTTGCTACGGTGACCGCGGCGGTACCGTGCCACTTCCATTCCGCCTCCTGTGTGAGTTGGCCTTGAGGCGACTCTGGGTTTGATTCTCACTCTATGACGTGCAGCAAGGATGCCTGTCTGTCTTCTCTGCTGATGTCCTCTGACAACATGCAGGACTGTCTGTTCTCTGGGTTCTAGCTGTAATACTGTTGGAACTGCCCGAAGATTTCATCCAGCTGCACCAGGCAGTTTGTTATGGGAAAGCACCCACTATGTTGTCACTGTGAATTACACAATGAGGCTGGAACAAAATGTATCTCATCCTTTTTGTCCCCCAAGTGAGTTCAATCAAGTAATTCATCCAACACCGTCCTAAATACAGAGGCAAAGCATTTCTACAAGGTCGGACTCCCTCTGGAATTATATAAAAGTACATTTGTATGAAATGTTTTTTATATTTAATGCAAAGGTTTAATGTGATTTAAGGAACCTTATAGTACAGAGTGTATTATGAGGCAGAGCACTTCATTAGTGCCACAGAACTGAGCTACTGTAGTCTTTACACCTGGGAGCTCTACCTGGATCTGTTTCCATCTTTCCATTACTCCCACTGCAACACATCCACCTGATCTGGCCATTCTGCCACCTTTTCCAGAAACCATGGTAATGTGATGTGTTTACCGCTGGACGCTTTGAGGACAAGGGAACCTCGCTTAGCGACCGGCTCTGCGACACAACAACCCACTGAGTGTTCTAGCAGAAGTAATTTGGTTGGCTTGGCTAGCGGAGTCCTCCCTCTCACCCATCTGTTAAGTTTATTTGTTGTCTGCTCTTGCTGCGGTTCATATGGTGACGATCAAATGTTGGCACCTTTTTAGAAAGAAATTCAATATGCAGCAGGGGACAGGGAGCAGCCAGCCCAAAGGGTTTTAATAGTTTTAATTCTGCTGACCACTCCCAAAGTCACAGATTTATCCCTGGATTAACAAATATACTTTATACTTCATTTAACAATGAGCATGTGCACTGTGCTTGTAGCTACAAAATCAGGGGTAGATTTCATGATTTGGGGTCAGGTTTTGTGATTTTTAAACCACAGGTGTTTGATTCCTTATGATGGTTACTGATGGCACCTTGGTTTGGTTTCTCAATGGACCAGTGGTGGAGGTTATTAAGTACATTTACTGCTTTCAATTTTGAGCTAATAGTAATCTTCTTTCAGTAGAAACATTGTACTTGGGTCAATGGCTCTGCAGCTGTTTTCAGTAAAGGTGCTCTGTTCAACCCAATGCGCACTGCCTGCCCAGCACCAAACAGTCAGCTGGTGAACATCATGGAGCATTTCACAGCTTAAAGTGACAGATATTTGGTGACAAAAACAGAGATGATAGCAGAGTGAATACTGGACTTACATTCATCATGATAATATTGCTTTGTGTCTGCTAACTGTGTGCTATCATGTTCGCCACATCACCTTTATAAGATGGTCATATCATATGTCAGGGTTGTGGTTACAACTTGTTCTGTCTCCCCCAAGCTGCCACAAAAAAGAGAAGGAACACATCGCTGAATGGATGACATGAAACAAAAATCACAGCACAATGCTAATTAATAGCTGTTCTACAGCCTCTGACTTTCGTTTTGTTTTGGGGGTGCTATAATCTACAGGAAGCCCTGCTCCCAGTGGTTTCAGAGGCTGCAACAAAAGTCAATATAATACAGAGAACTGTGTTAAGTTATGGATTTGTTTTATCTAAGCTACATAGTTAATAGATTTTAGCACCTAATGGCTGGAAAGGATAGAAGAAGAAAAAGTGATACAGTGTCTCAAACACACATCTAGGTTAGCAATTACTTGGAGATGAGGGAAATAATCAGCATAAACTTTAGACTTCCTCCTGCTATTTGGCTCATGGTTTATTTGAATGCGTGCATTATATTCATGTAACCATACACAACTTGTTTTGATATATAATCATCTTGTAATTCCATTTAGTACATTTAGCTGTTAGGGGCTCTCTCAGTTCCAGGCAGTGGCTGGCCTTGCTGCATGGTGAAGTCATCACTTGCCCAACAGTATAGACTGTGTGAAATTACGAGGGTAATTCAGGTTGACTTGATGGACACTACATAATCCCACATTACTATGTCTTACATCAACGTCACACAGCCTCCTAACAACACTCTGTCTATTTCTAATTGACCCAAAGTTTATTTTCCTTAATGTCAGCCTTTCGGAAGTAGACGTTTGGCACTGAAACATTCAGCACAGTGGTGATGAGCTGAGGTACCAAGTTACCTTTAAGAAGAATCATGATGTGGTGTTTAATGGAAAACTAAATATAGACTCTGTAAAAATGTTTTCAGTGGCTACGTGAGGTTAAAAGACACACAAAGTGTTTGTGTTTGGCTCCCAACTGTTCCCAGGTGGCCAAAATATGAATTTTCTTCAAATGACTTTAATTAATTCATTTCTTTGCTGGGGGGATGTAATTACTCTGACGACTGCATGACGTACCTATGGGAAAAACGATATTAATTTCCTCTGTTGGATGTCCTCTGGGCACTTCTCTGAACCTTTTGGGAGTTATAGTAATTAAATTTTAAATACATCCTAAATGTTCTTCACCTGCCAGGCAGACCTGAGCTAATGTAATGACTTTGGTACATTCTTTTCAGCAGCTGTAGGCTCTTGAAATAAGCAACGAGGTCACTCACACTGAGGCTGGACACTGCTTTGCTTTCAGCGATAATAATAAGTATGATGAAAGAGCTTAATGGCATTCAGTACAGTATGTGAAGGATGCTTTAATGAATATCTATTTTTCTAGTGGTGAGCCTTAGAAAATTGTTCAACTAGGCTGGTTTGTTTAGCATGGGTAGCTGGATGCTGTGCTTAGACTGGGTGTGTGTGTGTGTGTGTGTGTGTGTGTGTGTGTGTGTGTGTGTGTGTGTGTGTGTGTGTGTGGCGATGGGGCATGCTGCTCACTCTGCTAGACAAGACCACTTAACCACCTTTTATTTGACCCTCTTAAATTCTTGTGTCAGGGTGAGACCTCCTCCACAGCTTGCAGCTGGCAGTCTATAGCTGCTCGGCTCACAGCACACACCTCTAACATTTTGTCAACACAGACCTGGACATGCCTTGCCACAGGTGCTTGGTGATTGAATCCTACCTCACAGTGTACTCGTTCAACCTATCCTGGCTTGGACAGTTGTCCACATCTCACCACCTCACCACAGGTATGCACCAGGGCTCGGTGCTGGGGCCCCTTCTCTTCACTATTTACACCACCTCTCTGTGTGCCTCTTAGACATATCTACATGGATGAAGGCACACCACCTCCAGCTCAACCTTTCAAAAACTGAACTGCTGCTCCTCCCAGCCAAACCTGCTAAACACCATTATCATCAACATCAAAATCGACTCCTCATGTCTCTATCCTACCAGGGTAATGAGAAACTTAGGACTCATGATCGATGACTAAAGAACATAATCACATTGCCTTGGTTGCCTGGTTGTGCCGCTTTGCACATTACAGCATGAACAAAAAAAATCAGGCCTTACTTGACTCAATATGTTACCCAATGCCTGACAGGCTGTGGTCATCTTGCAGCTTGATTATTGTAATGCCCTCCTGACGGGCCTCCCAGCCTGCATGGTGAAACACCTTAAAGAGGATCCAGAACACAGTGGTGTACCTGGTGTTCAACCTAAAAGTACACAGACATGATAAAACTGATGTGTAACAATATATGCATGCATAGTAGGATGATTAATAAAAATGTATGTTAATGACATATTCCCTAGTCAGGTTGCTATAAAGATTGGAAGATGAAATGCGGTGTAAATGTGTTCAATATATTGATGAGTGCAGGTTGTATTACTTTATATAATTGTTAAAGGAGGTTCCTGTAGTTTGCTGATCAATTGGTTCAGGTCAGTAATTTGCACTTGACCATGGCTTCATTCTGTGCATAGGTTGTATTATGGGTTGTGATAAGCATTGTGCTCATGAGAGCATTATGTCATTTGAGGCTGAGGGCAACAGTCTAAGTCAATAATGAGTTGATTAGTCTTCGACCTTGAGTTGTCGCCTGTGAAGGTGTCAGTGGGGAAAATGTATTTCAGTGGCATATGAGGCGCTTCCTTTTCTCTATTTAAATTCATTCATTCCACAATACTCTCAAAGGATCCTTTTACTTTGAGTGAATAGTTTTTCAATCCAGTGACTTCTCCTCAGGCACCACATCTATACTGAATGACTTCAGTACCAACAATGAGTTGTGAGAAAAATTGCCATGGTGTGTTCTTTATTGTTCTTGCAGCATCGTGTTTACAAATGAACTTTGCTCTGATACTATCTGTTACTGTAGTAATGGGATTGACTGTGACTGAATGCGGGTTCTTGTAATCAAGAGAGCTGTTTCTGGGATGTGTTCAGTGTAGTGGAGACAGCCAATGGGAAAACCCCCATGTCACACTGGTATGCTC
The DNA here is from genome assembly GCA_004119915.2 of Collichthys lucidus. Taxonomy (NCBI): domain Eukaryota; kingdom Metazoa; phylum Chordata; class Actinopteri; family Sciaenidae; genus Collichthys; species Collichthys lucidus. The sequence continues at coordinate 787,779 of CM014081.1, forward strand.
CATAATAAGAAGTGGTCGCTTTATTTGGAAGACTATTTTTGTGTACTGTTATTTTTACTCTCCTCTTTTCACTGTTTTCATCTTTGGCTTGCTTCCTCTCTGTTTCATCTTGTACTTGTTGATTTAATTAGCTATGATTATACAGACATGCAGCTGGGGTGTCGATTAGCTCAGCTGGTAGAGCAGGGGTTCTCAAAGTTTTGATGGGTGAGGGCCAATTTAGCAACCTAACACTGAGGTGAGGGCCACCAGCGGGACGGGACGGGGGAGAAAAATAGAAAAAAACTTCTCACAGATGTATGTGCTTCCGAATAAAGATGCCATTCTGATAGCATGCTGGCGAAGTGCAGGAAAAGTGGATGGGGAAAGTCCTTTGTAGAACTCGATTAGATTCTTGTCACGATATGCTGCTCTGGCCTCTGAGCTTTCCTAAAGATCGATGAGTTCAAACTGCACGTCTGCAGGCTCTTCCTCAGGCACACATAAGAAAGGGTTTTGGAAAAGGTTGAATGCCCTCCTGTTGTCCCTGAAGTCGGAGAAGCGGTGGTCGAATTCCTCACTCATTTTTTTGATGAGCTCAATGTACTTTGCTGAACGCAGGTGACGTAAAACTTGGTTCGCATTTGTGTCTGTGTCATCTACGAGCGACTTACAGGCAGGAAAATGAGTGAGATCTCCCTTTCTGAGCTGGCCCTGAAGCAGCTCAAGTTTTCGCTGGGAAGCTTTGACGTTGTCAAATAGTGTGGAAATCAGCTGTCCATGGCCTTGGAGCTTCAGATTAAGATCGCTGAGACAATTATTCATGTCAACAAGGAACGCTAGGTCACAGAGCCATTTAGTGTCACTTAACTCAGTCACATCTTGTCTCTTTGACTCCATGAACACGTGTATTTCTTTTCTCAAGTTAAAAAAAACGTCTCAGTGTGGCACCTCTGCTCAGCCACCTGACGGCAGTGAAGTATATGACGTCCCCAAAATCTGCCTCTGTCTGTGCCAAAAAAGTCTGAAATTGGCGATGATTCAGACCTTTGGACTTAAGGAAATTAACCGTCTTCACAACTATGTCCATGACATGTTTAATTTCAAGCGTCTGAGCAGCGAGGGCTTCTTGGTGTATTATACAGTGGTATCTGAATGGTTTCTCACCTCCGTTGTTGACCACTTTCTCAGAGAGCAGCAACACGGCACCTGCTCCACTCCCGACCATTGCCGGTGCTCCATCTGTGGTGACACCGACCATAGAAGCCAGGTTTACTTTGTATGCTTCGAGACTGCGACACAGCATCGCAAATGTCGACTCCCTTTGTGGTGCCTTTCATACTCTCCATGCTTAACAGCTCCTCGCCAATGTCAAAGATCTCTGTAACTGTTCGGATGAAAATCAGCAATTGCGCAGTGTCGGAGATATCCGTGCTTTCATCCAGTGCAATAGAAAAAGCACCCTTTCCTAGCCCCACCACACTTTTTTCCAGTTGCTCTTTCAAATCAGTGGCCAAATCTTCGATTCTTCGTATGATTGTGTCATTCGACAAACTTATGTGCTGGGCATACAATCTCAGCCACTTTCAACATCAGTGATGGGAATAACGGCGTTGAAATAAACGCTGTTACTAACGGCGTTACTTTTTTCAGTAACGGGTAATCTAACGAGTTACTTCATCTATCGTTGTAACGCTGTTACCGGTACCAACACGCCGTTACCTCGCGTTACTGAACCAACCTACTCGTTTAGAAACTGGCACCTCACTCAACTCGCATACAGGAATGCCTTTTTTTCTCCCTTTGGTAAGGGCGGGATACGTAATGACGATTGGCTAAAGCAGAGATTTCATGTTGAGCCAACCAGAGACACCCGGTGGGCGGGTATACACACAAACCAACACACGGCCGTAGCGCGCGCACACACACACACACGCACACACACACACACACACAGCATGTCAGATGAGATGGCGAGTCCCGAGGCTGAGTCTAAGACAGCGTTTTCACGGTGGAAGTATAGGCAGTATTTTAACCTCGTCGAGGTAAAAGGTAAAAATGTACATGTGACATGCACACTGTGTCTAAGACCAAAGACTTTGTCCACGTCAAATGTAAGCAACTCGAATTTAATGAAGCATCTCTCGACTGCACACGCGTCTGTTAAGCTAGTGGCCACCGGCATGCCCCACGATAAAGGCAAGCTAGCTAACAAGGAAGGCTGGATTTTTCTGCTTCAGCTTCTACCCCAAAACTTACCACACCAAAAGAACTCAATAAAATTATAGGGAGGCATGTGGTTGAAAACATGCTGCCATTGAAAGTTTGTTTTAATTTGCAGCATGTCAAGTGTAAAACATGTCATATTGTTTAACTGCTTACATTTGTAAGTAAAGAAAATGCTTGAAGTTCAGTTGTAATTGCGTTGAGGTGCAATATATTAAAACCTGTATGGGTATCTGTTGTTTGCTTTACTCCAAATTATTTGGCATTTTTTAACTTAAAAAAGTAACGCATTAGTTACTTTTCTGGGTAACTAGTTACTTTTATAGTGTAGTAACTCAGTTACTAACTCAGTTACTTTTTTGGGTAAGTAACTAGTAACTGTAACTAATTACTTTTTCAAAGTAATGTGCCCAACACTGTTCAACATACAGGTTCGCACAAATTCGCCGTCACTAAACGGCTTGCTCCGCTTAGCTATTTCTTGAGCTACCACGTAGCTAGCCTGTGTTACAGCTTCACCGGTTTTAAACAAAGTTGTGAAAACTGACTGCTGTGCAGTGTAACCTCTTTTAAGCAGCTCAAGTTTACTGGTGCGATCCTTACCACTGAACTTATCGTAACTTTTATGTTTGGTATTGTAATGGCGTTTTATGTTGAAGTCCTTGCGCACAGCAATGACCTGCTTACAGATCAGGCAAACAACTTTTTCCGACCCATGAGGTTCGACAAAGTAATTGATTGCCCATTTTTTTTCTCGAGGTGCCCGGATCCCGCTCTGGTTCTCGCTCCTCCATCTCATACTCCATTTTCACACAACCACCGTTCCACTTACATGACTGTTCCGTTGAGGGCCTTCTAGGAGTGAGGTCAAGTGTGAATGGTGATGGTCAGACACACCTGTAATTACCGCTTAGGCCTGTAGATGCCGCTGAACTCAACTAAACGGAGATTTATTCTTTCAAAGCAAAAAACAGTTTTAACAATTAAATTTAACAAATTTGACAGATGTCATCAGATGTTATCGCGGTCCGCACTTTGAGAACCAATGTGGTAGAGCATCTGTCCCATGTACAACTTGCTGTAGCGGCCATCTCTCTCTCTCTCCCCACATTCCTGTCACTCTTCAGCTGCCTCTATACCAGGGGTGCAAAGAGCCACCATACACATGGGCACTAGGAATGTAACGATACACTCAACTCACGACTCGATTCGAGTCACGATTTTTTGTTCACGATACGATTTTTTCACGATTTTTTTAAAATCAAAATGAGCTACAGACAAATTCTGACCAAATAAAATTATCTTTTTATTTGTAGGAAAAAAATCTCTCTTTACAGAAACTCTCAAACAGTTTGTGTTCTTATTAGGGCTGCCAGCAAGCAGCTGATCTGACCCTTACCTTTCAGCTTGAAGTATGAGCTAACTGAAAATAAAAACAATTAAGATGATAGCTCATTAACCCTTTAATGAGAGTCCACGGCCCCGGGTAACGGCGAGGTCCGGGCGCTGTAAACACAGCACCCGCACCGCCCCGGAGGAAATGCGCGTGAGAGGTCCCATGAGGGGATCCTCCCGCACGGTGCGGCCATCCCTGACGCGAGTTTAATCCCCCGTGCAGACTGCCCGGAAGTTGCGGTGATTGGTTAAAATTGCAACACTGCCCTGAATTCACGGGGATTGACTGAAGTTGCAAATCGCAACATCGTAAATTCCTGGAGGGTCTGTGGTATCATTTACGGTACAGTCAGGCCTGACGCCGATTACTACTACTGCGCATGTGTGTGTGTGTGTGTGTGTGTGTGTGTGTGTGTGTGTGTGTGTCACAGAAAGGCAGACGCGGCAGTGGAAGCTGCAGCCACAAAGTAACCTATTTCTAATTAAAAAACAACATATTCTACTTCTCTCGCATTCACCAAGAATCGCGATTAATTTTTTCTGTCAACCGATGCGAGTCATCACACATTTGTACCGATTTTAATCGTGTCACGATGCATCGTTACATCCCTAATGGCAACGCCAGCCAAGCATATTTGACGCATGTCATGTGAGAGCTCCTGAAGAGCCGCATGAAACTAGTTAAAGAGCCGCATCAGGCTCGGGAGCCGTGGGTTGGCCAGGCCAGCTCTATACAATAAAAGCCAAAAAAGACAGAAGGTCCTAGAATCTCCTGGGGTTTAAATGGAACACAATATGTCCATCAGTAAGGCTTATCTTTGGATTCAAAGGGATTATTTGTTTTTTACATTGTTTATGTATTTATATCAGGTCTGTTTCCAGTCCTTTGAATGAAGTCAGTATCAGATCTTTAGTCTTTAGAGGTTAGTCCAAGTAAAGTCATGACAATGGCTAAATACTTGTAACACACACATTGAGCTGTAATCAACCTAACTAACAGGGATCAGGGAACAAGGAGTGCACATGAAGCACAGTGTCCTGGTGTTTACAGGACACTTGAACAGATTTCAGTCTGTTCAGACATTCAGATTCAAGTTGTGGAAGCAAAGACATTTGATTTAATTTGCTTAATTTCACTGTTATCCAATAATGTACCTGTACATACATTTATGTATCCTACAGTTCAATTTCATTTCAGTTTTATTTATAAAATGCCAAATCAGAACAGAAATTATCTCATGACACTTTCTATACAGAGCAGGTCTAGACCATACTCTCTACATTATTATCTACACAGATCAAACAATTATCACCATGAGCATGCACCTGTTATCATATTCTAGGTCTTAATATCTATTATTATTTTTTTCATAAATAAGTCAACAATGCACCTAAATGCTTCATGTTTACGTGTCACAGTATCCTGGTTTTTATCGCTGTGCTGCATCAGTCTCTTAGTTTAACCTTTAGACCAGCTGCTGAAAGTATACTTTTTCAATACCTCTATTTATAATAACCACCTTACTTCACAAAGCTTTAGTTTTTAGGATCTACTCAGTGCAACTGAAGTCTACTGCCATGTGAGCTCAACAGTTCCACTGTTAGAGTTTAATATCTTTCTCAGTAGCAGCTTAACAGTAGCTCCTTCACTTCCCTCCTCCACTTTTCCTCCTCTGGTCTGGGGAATCAGTCATTCTGCTTCTGCTGCTGCTGCTATTCTCCACTCTGTAAAGTACTGTAGGTAGTACTGTGGAGCTGGCATGGTTAAAGCCTGGCTGCAGCATCTCATCGGATGTTCCATTATTCCCTGTGTTTTCTCATACTAGCTACTGGACCAGATAAAGCACATGTGTGTATGTGTATGATGTTATTATGAATGGCTTATAACTGGTTTAAGATGCATTCATTATTATTGAATATTTTATTACATTATTAAAACCATTAGCCACAAGCTGAAACCCTTTATGAGGGGTGACTTAATGAAAGGTCAAACGTGCCAGATGAAAACATTAGTTTTGAAAGATGATTAACATTAAAGCATTATTTCTGCAGTCATCATTATGATTAACTGTAATCCTACTGACTATGGTACCTGCAGACCACAGAGGTGTACTTTTCTGCCATATGTAACAGGTCTATCACTGTGTTCCTGTTGACGTCATATCATTTTCTGCATTTGGAACCCAAAAGCAGGACAGATAGGGAGGGGCTTGTTGTGGATATGAATTGCTGTTTACCATAACAAATACTGTTGTGCATTATGACAAAGACCGCGCATCCATGCATACACCCTCTCACCAATATGCATTGCAGGGAGCTATGAGCTCATGTCAGTGTCTACAGTTGGACCTAGGACTGAACACAACCTCCGAAGCCTACCGAAATGCTTTTCTTGACGGGTTTGACTCACGGCATCCTGAGGCTGAATCAGTTTCGTTAGTCACACGGCTGACAGAGACAGCCCCGGTTCTAGGCAGGCAGATATGAGGGGGCAGTCAGAAATGTTAAGGGGGCATCATGTGTACTGACCATACTCCAGGACTTTTTGTGCTTATAGTAATGGCGTTTTCTTCATTGAATCTCTCCAAACTGAACATGCTTAGGCCAGTCAATTCAAACACTTTGCTAATTATGCAATTAATTATGAAATTTCAGGTTGCTATCACAGATTTTCCTAAGGGGCCTATTCTCCCATCTGCGCGCAATTCTTTTTACGCACAATTACGCGCTTTTACGCGTATTCTGCACTGTGGTCTTCCAACACGCCCCAACGCTTAACTTCAGAATTAAGGCGGACTCTCAAAAGAGGTGCCATTTTAATAGCGTGAAAAATTAGTGGCCGGCAAATATATATTTTGGCCTGTAGGTATTCACACCTTTACTGTCAATGGCACTAGCGGTGACTTGAAGATGAACAATATGAACATACGTGATGGTGAACTACACATGAGAGAGTTTAGATGCAAAACCAGCTAAATCCACCTGACCACTTTACTTGTAAAAGGCCATTTTAGAAGTGGCGTTTCATGGATTTTGCCTGCAAATCGATATTTCATTTCATCTCATTTTTGACAGAGGTGGTTTTATCAGGTCTTGCAACTGAACTCTTCACATACAGAAGCCTACTGAATGTTTCCAGTTAGCAACATCATAGCACAACCCATGCACAAGCCTTCTAACAACCAGTGTGCTGCTTCAACCATGAATCCGTATGAATGATGCGTCCGTGTTGCTTTTCCAGAAGACGTGTTTGCACGCCTGCACACTGAAACCTAAACTCTGTGTGACCACAGTAAAATGCGACCCAGCAGAAATACACTGTTAGCATTTCAGCTATACACATGACCAATAAAAAAGTAAATTCAAGCACACCTACAGAATTAAGTTGTAAATTAAGACCAATCAAGACTACAACCCCTTTTCCATATTCTAGATAGCTAAATGGGTTTGCGTGCGCGGTCAAAAGTGCGCCTGGTGCTAGCTGTCAGACAGTGAGCCCATGATGCTACGAATTTGATGCTAGTAGAAGTCACAATAACTAGACTGTACTCCTATGTGAAATGAGTTCAGATTAGATCAAAATAATATTTATTGATACTGTCGTGTTAACTAGTGCCACGGCGGGCCTATGTTAAAGAAAACCTGCTGTCCTACCTTAAGTTGGTGCAGCTTTGATGCATTTGTGTTCCTGCTAGTCCATACTGACGTGACGTCTTAATATTTCACGATTGCAATTGCACTTTAATTGCTTTAACCTTTTTCTTTTCTTTTCTGCCATCAGGTAGGGCAAGCATGTTGGTATATTCTGGATGCGAGCAGTCCTCGCTATTTGAGTAACCTGGCCTCGGGACTTATCCAGTCCTGCATTTTTACTAGTTGCCTGCCATGGAATTCTTGACTAATGTATCATTTTTTTTTCGTGAGAGTGGGGGAGGGGTAGCCACCGAAAGCATACTGTCTAAATGTTTGTAAAAACTCTGTACTTTTACAAGTCAATTGTGAATGGCCGGACCATTGGTGTCAACAACACAGAACAGTGGTCTTAGCAGTTAAGTGAAAGACTTGATGCTGCTTACTCCAGTTCCCTCTGAAGAACTGACAGTCCGTACTGCCCACGTCTGCCCAGCTATTTCTTTGACCATAACATTTGTCGTTACCTCTTCTTATGGGCTGTGCATAGAATGGCACAAATAGTCAAGGCAGCGTGTCTGTCTTTCGTCAGCTCCGTCAATACTCATGCTGAAACCTGACAGTACACAGTCAGGCTACGGCTTGCCTCATTTGCATACTGCAACAGTGATTGGGTGTTTACTGGGCGCTGAGAGGAGCGTTTTTGTCAATTCGTAGCAGCCACCGTATAAATTATGTGAACATATGAAAATGTGCTTTCTCAACTTCTAAATTTTGATTTAAGGGGGCAAGACATTTATTTAAGGGGGCACTGCCCCCTCTTGCCCCTGCCTAGAACCGGCCCCGGACAGAGATAACAACATTTAGACATTCACTACAATCTTTCCATCAGGAAAGCTGCAGAACCCAGTGCTGTTGGGCTAACAGCACATTCAGTTAGAAGAAGTTAATTAGCAGTTAGGTACATTAGCAAGTGGTTAGGCTAAATCTATCTGTGCATCAGTAAATCACAGAGAGTTGAAGCTGAGCAGTCAGAGGACATCAGAGGGAAAACAGCAACTATAGTGTGTATAAAATCTGATCCAGTTTGAATAAAGTTCTAAAGTTGTGCTTTTGTACAGTAATCACTGAGGCCTGGACATAGAGAGACTGTGTCAAATAGGAAGAACTCCTTATAAGAGAGAGAGCATTTCATTGAATGTAAAATTAGTACACGTCTCCGAGCGCAGGATGACTCATCAACAACTTTTTATGGTTTATCAGGAAATGACAAACTAAAATACCATGAGTAGAGGAATACTGGTAAATACTGAAAACATGACTTTGTGTCAGTGTTGGACAGATACTGGAAGACAGATAAGATAATAGAAAATAAGATAAGATACTTTAATGATCACACACTGGGAAATTCACTTGTCACAGTAGCTCATATAAGGATGGTTTATAATAAATTATTCACAAGTAAGAAATATATAGAAAAAGTCATGAAGTCATGCTCGTGTTGAAGAGTCTGACAGCTGTTGGAATGAAAGTGACAAAACCTAAAGCATCAAATGTGACTTTTGGGGACTTTAATTTAAACCCTGGAGTGGAGACACTGTCAGTCATTTTAATGGAGACAGACTTCCTCATGTTCTCTGTTGATGGCCCCCCCTAAATATTACTTCTGTCCTAAGATAATTTAAGTTGGTAAAATAGTGTAATGCATATGATTGACATGTTGTCAGAGTACCATCAGGACATGCTGCAAGTGTGGGAGAAAAAATTGCAGCATTTTTGAGGCTGCAGAGGGACACATGATAATAATCGAAGCAGTCAGTAGTGCTTGTTGCCTATATTAATAGGAGAGTGCAAATCTCTGACATATTAAGAAGTCCTGCAGAGTCACACTTTCACACACACAGTCCACACTCGTCCTCATTAAGTAAAACTTATTAGAGTTGGTTCGATTTGTAACTAAACTGTCTCTTCCACATTTGGCCTTGTCTACTTGTTATGTTGCAGAGTGAATGTTTTCCCTCCTTATTCTGCTTTTCATTATTAAGTGTTGAGTGATAGCACAAAGATACAGTGCCCACCATGGATCTGTGAAAATTGAAACACACTGACTGACTGATTTTGCTCAACAACACAGGAAAGTCAATATTATTCCCCAACCAAGATGCCTTTTTCTCGGGCAGGCCTTTTTAAGAGAGCCAGATACAATTGCCTTGCTTGTAAAAGCAAACAAGTCAGATCAAAGATCCTGTCCATCTATGCTGATCCTGTCCATGCAAGTGAAGCGGTTCATGGGAAATAGCTGTTTGTTTATATTCTGTACCAAACGCTTAATGCTAATGCACAGCACAGGCAATGTATCTTTCTCTGTCTGTCTACAGCCATGATTTATTCAGACACAAATATCCATGCACTGTGAGCACACGGTCGAATGCTTCAAGTCCAAGAGATTGGTTCAAGGTAGCATGGATACATATGTAGCCTATTATCTGATGTGATCAGTGCTGCACAGTAGTTGATGGCTATGCCAGAAGCAGGCACTCTGGTAATGCATCAGATTGAAGCTGGACATCCATTAAACAAACTATTGCCGTAATGACTGCTACATGGATTTTGCTGCTGTTAGTCTCATCCGGCCTTTATGAAGCTTGATCATCCTCCTCTTTAAACCACTCCGCTCACTTCCCCTGGCCTGTTCCCACTGCTGATGATGAGCCGACATGTGCGTCTGATCACTATTAGCAACCAAATATTTGCCTTCATCTCTCAACCTTCTCACCACCACCACACACACACACACACACACACACACACACACACACACACACACACACACACACACACACACACACACACACACACACACACACACACACAGACTCTCTCTCTGTCTCTCTCTCTCTCTCTCTCTCTCTCTCTCTCTCTCTCTCTCTCTCTCTCTCTCTCTCTCTCTCTCCTCCTCCTCCTCCTCCTCCTCCTCCTCTGCCTTCAGATCCCATAATATCTAATAGCTGAAACATTCTTGTGGTGATTCAGTTTGTTGGAGGCTGTCCAACTCAGCTTTTTAGGTTACATCAAATACAGGGTGTTGTTTCACTACAGCTCCCTGACCAGTTAAACTCACCTCATTATTTGCTCAATCAGTGCATCTGAAATAAAGATAATTAGTCTGATACCTAACCGGATCACCCGGGATATTATTGTTTTAGATTTCTGCATGTCATGTTTGGTTAAAGCGTAGTTGTTGAGAGATGTTGAGCCCAAAATAAAGGTTTTAGCGTCGGCTGGATGTGTTGGACTGGATTTTGTCTCTCTTCAGGTTGCAGGTGGCTGGTCTGCAGCCAGTGCCAAATAAAGAACACATTTAGCCATTAATATTTCTTTGCTCCTCTACTATAAACATAGCTAAACATAATGTAGAGATAAGCAAACACTCGCACAGCCCTGTCCATCTGTTGTACAGAAGAAAACCAAACAGGAAGCATGCTGATCTTAGCTCTCGTAAGCCATAATTTGTTACATGCTGGAGAAGTAGGGGAATAGTCCCAGTCACATAATTTAAGTGGTAAAAATTTAGATGTTAGGCAAGGAAAAACTTCCTTGAGGAGGCAGAACCATGGTGGGCAGCCGTTTGCCATGACCAGATAGGAGATGAGAGAGAGGCAGAGATAAACAGTAGCAATGGTAGTAATGAAAACAACCAAAGAAAAATAATAGAAATATGACTGAGTAGCAGTGACAGGCCTAAATGACTATCGGCCGGTTGCCCTCACACCGATAGTCATGAAGTGCTTCGAGAGACTGGTGATGGCCCACATCAAGGACTGCATCGACGTCACTGTGGACCCACACCAGTACGCATACTGAAAGAATCGATCCACAGAAGATGCCATTTCTTCTGTGGTCCACACTGCCCTCACCCACTTAGAGAATAAGGACTCTTATGTTCGTGTTACAGGTACCGGCTGGTACCGAGTAAACAGATATATATCCTGTAAACAGGAAAAATGAGTGAGACAGGGCAACCTTGCTTCCGCTCGTTTCAGCCTCGCTCAGCAGAATCAATTTATTCACAATTTGCCATTAAAACAATAAAACGTTCTCTTTATAATCCATTTACAAATCAGCGATCAAAACCAAAACTTATAACCACCTGTCGTCTTGTCTTCAGTGTTCTTACTGAGTTACAATTTGTGTATTAAACCACAAAACCTTAATAAAACAATCACAATGTTTATACTCTTGCAGGTTATATAATTCTAACCTTAAATAAAATTGCAATTCCTGTCCTAGTCACAAGTTTCTTTGTATGACCATTCAATAACTAATGAAATGGTTTCTGCGCAGGCTCTTACGGCTTTACTGTTTTTAGATGTAAATAAAGCTTTTAACAGATTTCAACAATGTTTATATGTTTCATATATCATGCAATGTTTTCAGAGTATTTATACATCAACCCAAATGTACAGAAGCACCAAATAAACCCCTGAATGACACACCGCGGGAAGAAAGTGTACGGCGCCATGTTGTGTTAATTGCAGCATGTTAGTAACATTCATTCTTCACCCTATACACACATATTTTGTTACTGTTCTTTTTCTAGACAACTCAAATATTACTCGACACGTTCATAAAGTAAACGCCGGTAAATTAAACCTTCACAAACCTGTAAACAGGAAAAATGAGTGAGACAGGGCAACCTTGCTTCCGCTCGTTTCAGCCTCGCTCAGCAGAATGAGGGAAACCGTCCGTGATGTCCCAAAAGCCGTAAAGCGACTGCCGTGAACACCTGACATAAAGCGCCCCGCTGCCCCCTGTTGGCTACCGATGGGTTTACCATTTTAATTTCCTACAACAGAAATCAGTGCGCTGCCTATTGTAGACAGGTTAGAAGCATCTTAATGCTATTATCAAAACAAAATACACTATCAAAATTGTGACTTCAAAATTGTGGCGTCACACATTCCCCAACAAAAATAGAAATGGCTCCTGACATTTAAACCCTTATTCTGAAAACCTCAACATATAACACACATCTTCAGTATACCAATGGCGTGCTGTATGGACTGAATGGATAAGCATGTGGAATGTAAGGTGCAAACCCTGTGAATGGCGAGATATGATAAGGTGTCGGCCATGCAGGTATGAAGGGGGAGGCTGGTGTGGTAACTGCATTGACAGTGGTGTGAGGTTGTAGTGAGGGTTCACCTAGAGTTTGATATGTGAACATCTGTCGTGGCCTCCTTTCTCTAGCGGACCTCCTGATCTCTCCAGACGTTTCCGCTACTGGGGTGGGTGAAAACCTCTCATCATCATTAGGAACTGACAGCCCATCTCCTCCCCTGTTCATCTCAGGTGGTAGTGAGTCAGCAAGTGGCCGTGCTGCAGGCTGACCATCCCTTTGCCATCCATTCTCATTGGTGGGTGCATTAACATGCCTCTCTTCCCTACCAGATACTGGGACATGTCTGTCTTCCCTTTCAGAGATGAGATCCCAATGGGTCTCAGCAGGTAGGTAATGATCACAGTCGCTTTCGTGTCTTGTTTTCTTTACAGGAACCCTCAACCAATAACCTGCAGTGCTCTCATCTGAATCAGAACAACTTGTGTCACTTCCTTGTTTTCTCCTGTCTTTGTCACATAATCGGTTATGACTTGATCTGGTTTGTCTCTTTGGTACATGTTTTAGTCTCTGTGGTGGGGCTTCAACAGGTAGATCATTTACCAGTAGCAGCAAATTGCGGTGAAGGACTCTGGTCTTGCATTTGTCTCCTGCTTCAGAGTAGACTACGTACACAGGGTTGTCTGCTATTTGCTTTTTAACTACATAAATGTTCTTTTCCCAGTACGACCGAAGTTTCCCTGGGCCGCCCCGCTCCCCAAGATTCCTCACCAGTACCCTGTCCCCAGGATGCAAAACTACACCTTTCAGTCTTTTGTCATAATAGGACTTGCCTCGTACGCTTGCCTGTTTACTGTTTCCACTGGCAATTCTGTACGCTTCAGTCATCTTTTCAGCCCACCTTTCTGCATAGCTGTTATGTGACTCTGTACTCTGCTCGCCTACCAGACCAAACAACAAGTCTACTGGGAGACGGGGATGGCGTCCATACAATAGAAAGTAGGGGGAATACCCTGTGGATTCATGACATGTACAATTGTAGGCGTGCACAGTTTTTTGAAGATGATCTTTCCACCGCTCTTTCTCCTCATCGGCGAGCGTCCTCAGCATCTGCAAAAGAGTCCTGTTAAACCTTTCGGCTGGATTTCCCTGAGGGTGGTATGGCGTCGTCCTCAAATGTCCAACTCCAGACTTCTCCCGCAGAGTCCTAAAGAGTTCATTTTCAAACTCACGACCTTGGTCGTGGTGTAACCTGCCGGGATATCCAAAGCGTGGGATGAACTCGTCAAAGATGCGATCAGCTGCTGTCCGACCAGATTTTTTCTTTGTCGGATACGCCTGAGCGAATCTGGTGAAATGATCCACCACGACCAGGATATATTCATATCCACCCCGACTGGTTTCGAGATGGAGATAATCTATACACACCAGGTCCAATGGCGAGTTTGAAGTGATTGAGCCCATTGGGGCACGCACATGTCCAGTAGGTTTCTTTTGTTTTATACAAGGACACTTCCTCGTAACATATTCCTCAATTTCCTTTGCCTTGTACGGCCAGTAGAACCTCTCCCTAGCCAGAGAAAGTACTCGCTCTGTGCCAATGTGTCCCATGTCATCATGGAGGTGCCTTAATACTATACTATACTGTATCTGGCAGGGAGGACTAACTGTTGCCTTTCATGGATCCGTCGGTACAAAAGTCCATCACTTAAGTACAATTTGCTCAACTCGTGGAGGAGTTTCCTTGCTGCTTTGTTCACTGTTTTCCGTATGTCACTTGTCAGGACCGTGTTTGTCTCCTTTAGTTTAATGATCTCTCCCACTGCTTGATCTTCCCTTTGCGCTTTGGCCAACTCCTCCTTACTGATAGTGGGCGGAGTTGTAGGGGGTTCTTGGTTGGCGTTTGTGGCGAGAGCAAGAGCAGCAACCCAAGCAACATCCTGCTCCTGAGCTGCTTTAGTTCCATTCCAAGTGGCCTGCACCACTTCCTGTGACATCTCTTCCGTACACTCTTTCACATACTTATCAATGTCGAGGGGCATGCGAGACAAAGTGTCGGCATCCGTGTTTGTCTTGCCAGGTCTGTACTTGATCTCGAACCTAAAGTCAGACAAGTCACCCACCCAACGGTGCCCAACAGCATTGAGCTTGGCCGAACTCATAACATAAGTAAGGGATTGTTATCTGTATAAATGGTGAAGTGTGGGGCGTAATACAAATAGTCTCTAAACTTTTCGCACACTGCCCATTTAAGTGCCAAAAATTCCAATTTCCCACTGTGCAGACGATAGTTCCTCTCGGCCGGTGTCAGCGTTCTGGAACCATAACCTACGACTCTCAGCTTACCGTCCTGCTGCTGATAGAGCACGGCCCCAAGACCATGTTCCGAGGCGTCGGTGTGTAACTGGAATGGCAGGCCAAAATCAGGGTAAGCCAGAACCGGGGGATTGGTGAGCCTGTTAATGAGGTGCTCCAGCACTTCCTGGTGTTCTCCGGCCCATGCCACGGGGGCCTTGGAGGACAGTTGAGGGCCTTTGGTCTTTATTTGGGGGAGCTGTACAGTTGACAGGCCAGGCTTAACCTTGAGAAGCTCATACAATGGTCTCGCAATGCGTGAGAAATCCTGGATGTAGCTACGGTAATAGCTGAGGAAGCTCAACAGCCGTCTCACATCACCAACTGTATGAGGGGTCTTTGCCTTGAGAGACTGCACCGCTTCCAGGTCTCTTGGGTCAACGTGCACACCTTCTGCCGACACTAGGCGACCCACATACCTCACTTGTCTGCGAAATAGTTCACATTTTTCAGGTCTTAACTTTACACCATGTTTTTGAAGGGCTCTCAGGACTTTGCGAAGCCCCTCAACATGTTCCTCAAAGGTTTTGGAATAGCAAAGGATGTCATCTAAGTAGGGGATACAACATTCATCCCTGAGTGAGACCAGCCTCTTCTCCATACTCCTTTGGAAGGCGGCCGGGGCATTTGAGGGCCAAAGGGTATTCTCACCCATTCATATAATCCCCAAGGCGTGACAAAGGCTGTGAGATGTCTTGAGCCCTCTGCCATGAAGCCTTGGTGATACGCCTTCCCCTGATCAAGGATGCTGAACCAAGAGTGCCCCCCCAAGGTGTCAGTCAGATCTTGGATCCGAGGTAGGGGGTGCCTGTCTGGGATGGTTTTTTGGTTCAGTAAACGATAGTCAATACAAAGGCGTAGCGACCCGTCCTTTTTGCGGACACACACCACAGGGGCTGCATAGGGGGACTTTGACTTAACAATCCATCCTTTTGCTAAGAGATCCTGAATGTACTCTTTTACTTCTGCAAATAGTGGCTTTGGGACAGAGGAGTAGGCTTTCTGCACAGGAATGTCATCTTTGGTGTGTATTGCCAGCTGTAGGCTTGGAATACAGCCGATATCGTTAGCATCCCATGCAAAAGCAGCTGACTCCTCATAGAGCATTTTGCTCACGATCTCCTGCTGCTCTTCAATGAGGTGACTTATCTCAACTGGTGGCTGCCACTGTGGCACAGGACAGGTTGGTGCACAGGTCGGTTCACCTGACGCGATAGTGATACTTTGGACCGTTACACCCTTCTTGTCAGGTGAGTCTGTCTCCACAATCTTTTTGATTGGTTGGATGGTGCCAAGTGAGGATTTTCTGGGCAGGGTAATGTCGTGTTTCGTATGGTTTCCCAGGGGCACAGCTACATAGGGGTTTCTTTCGTTATGAATTTCCAGCAAGCCTTCGCCTATGTCCAGCTGCTGTAGCTCTACACAACTTTCTTCTGGTTCAAACAATACTAATGCGTCAACTGGGTCGAGCTGAGGCGGCACCTTACACTTTACCCAGGTTACACTACCTGCAGGGATTACTTTATCTTTCTGCCCTATCCTTAAGCGTCCCTGAGGTGCATCAGTTTTTTTGGTCTGCACAAAGTGTACAATTGTCTTTGCTGTGTCATTAGGAATGGACATAGCTCCACCTAGCAGTTGAGCTAAGACGGGGATTAGTCTCTCTGGTTTTCCCTGAATCACACTCTCCACCACATTGAAACCGATCAGCGGCACTTCCAGGGGTACTAAACTCACGAGGAAAGGCACATTAATGGACAAGTCGGGGTCTTCATTTCCTGGCAGATTCACAGTAATAACAACCCATCCTTCAAAGGGAATGAGCTCCCCATCTGCAGCGTACACATCCAGTTGTGTTTCATTCTCGAAGAGTTCCATGAGCTCGGAGATTGGCCGAACCTCAAGATCAGGTAAGTACTTATTTTTCCAGGACCTCTCTACTATACTGACTTGAGCCCCTGTGTCTACAAGAGCAGTAACTGCCAGGCCATTAAGGAGGCACTTAGTTAAGGCTTTCCTGCCTATTAGTTTGGTAATTTGGTCATTACCGGATGGTGGGGAGTCTTGAGAGGGTGCTATTTTAGCTGACTCAGTGGTGGTGGGTTGTTTCTTTGTTCCACGAGAGAGGTGACTGACTGTTAATGTGGCTTCCGCCAGGGGACACTGAGGGGTGGGTCCGGTTACTGTTTGTCCCCCTACAGCAACCGGTTCGCGTTTCCCTGGCGCTTGGGGTGTTTTAGACAACCAACAGCTCTGTGTCCCTCCTCACCACAAGTAAAGCAGTGTCTACAGTCTGGCAAGCCCCTTTCCACGCACTTTGTACATCCATAGAGTCTCTCTCTTCTGTTCACTTGAGGTTTGGCTGGCGAACAGTTACAGACATGGTCCTTTTGAACTGCTTCTGCAAGCGAGTCCACTAGCTTAGTTAGCGCATCAAGTTTGTCTGCCAGCTGCTGTACAGTGTCTGGTTTGGGTTTCTGTTCAACAGTCTCTTTTTTGGCGTTTGATTGCTTCACAACTTCTCCCTCTACTTGTGCACTATGCGCAGCTGTGTGTCTCGGGCGGTGTGCTGAGCCCAAGCGCCGCTGTCGCTCACTCTCGTCACTTGTTATTTTCATGACATGTTTCAGGATTGTCTCATCTGTCACTGTATGGTCTGACAGTAAGGGCTTAAGCTCCCTGCGAATGTCATTGTGTTTGTGTCCTATTCCTTGATACACTGTGTGCAGGAAGACACCTTGTATGGTATCTGGGCTGTACTTCATTTCAGCGTCAGATTGTTTTGATGAGAACAGGATTCTTTGTTTCAGTCCAATAACATGATAAAGGAATTGCTGAGGGGTTTCATGTTCGTTCTGCCTCGCACACATTAGCTCTTGAAATAGTTCTGTGCTATTCCTCTCCCCTAAGTGTGACTGCAGGAATCCTTTAAGCTCTGTTACACTCATATCTTCCTTATTGACCAGCATGTCCTTGAAATTTCCTGGCTTGATGATCCTTAGCACTCCTCTAACTAGCTCTAAGTCGGTGAAGTTGTCCTTTACCCCTTCTTCAATCTGCCTACACACACTATTAAAAACTTATGTCAGATGAGTGATCCCCAATTTGGCCTCCCTGAACTTTGAATTCACGGCGTTGTATGTATGAGAGATCTCGGAGGGGCACTACTGGTTCCATTGTGTGATGTGAAACAGCTTTCGGTTGTGTGCTCCTGTGAAGGGGGATACTGTCTAGTGAATTTGGTTCCGTGAGTGTATGTTGTGCAGGGGCATGTTGTGCGGTAGCTTGTGATGTGGGCACATTTACCAATTGGAGGATCTTTTTACTTAGGTCCTCATAATTCAAAAGCATTTGCTGAACATTCTCTGGCAAAACATTGGTGTTGGTAAGTGTAGCAGTATTAGCTCTGTCAATGACTACATGAGGATTAGCTGTGGCTGTATGAACTAACTCAACAGTAGGAGAGGTGACAGTTACAGACACTGACTCTACAGGTAATGTGGTATCACCATGAGACTGCACAGTATCATCAATTACATCTTTCAGGGCTAGCAATTTACCCATACCACTGTCCTCTGAGTCTAAAAGATCCTTACTGTACATAAAGGCATGGATGTATTCAAAACACCCCTCTGCGTCCCCGCTTGAGAGCTCCGATGGGTCCTTGTCTGGAACTGGGCCAACATCTTCAGCAATCTGGAAAAGTTCGTTCGTCGACAGGGAAAGCAGGCTTTTCCTGATGTTCCACACCAGGCTCTTCCTCTCTGTGTCATCCATGGCAACGTCCTTCCCAGTACTACAGCAGGTCACTCCGGTTCAGGTTCAGCTCCAGTCTCCGCTACCCCTCTGCTCTCAGTAGGTCGCAGCTCTCCTGGCTCCTCACAACAGCTCACCTCCAGGAATGGACGCCAGGCATTGTACAACCAGCTTGCTCTTTCGGTCGCAGATAATGTAGGTTTTTTTTTTGGGATCAGCTACTAACCAGCATGGAGAGCCGATCCCGGACGAGCCCCCAAGAATCTGTTACAGGTACCGGCTGGTACCGAGTAAACAGATATATATCCTGTAAACAGGAAAAATGAGTGAGACAGGGCAACCTTGCTTCCGCTCGTTTCAGCCTCGCTCAGCAGAATCAATTTATTCACAATTTGCCATTAAAACAATAAAACGTTCTCTTTATAATCCATTTACAAATCAGCGATCAAAACCAAAACTTATAACCACCTGTCGTCTTGTCTTCAGTGTTCTTACTGAGTTACAATTTGTGTATTAAACCACAAAACCTTAATAAAACAATCACAATGTTTATACTCTTGCAGGTTATATAATTCTAACCTTAAATAAAATTGCAATTCCTGTCCTAGTCACAAGTTTCTTTGTATGACCATTCAATAACTAATGAAATGGTTTCTGCGCAGGCTCTTACGGCTTTACTGTTTTTAGATGTAAATAAAGCTTTTAACAGATTTCAACAATGTTTATATGTTTCATATATCATGCAATGTTTTCAGAGTATTTATACATCAACCCAAATGTACAGAAGCACCAAATAAACCCCTGAATGACACACCGCGGGAAGAAAGTGTACGGCGCCATGTTGTGTTAATTGCAGCATGTTAGTAACATTCATTCTTCACCCTATACACACATATTTTGTTACTGTTCTTTTTCTAGACAACTCAAATATTACTCGACACGTTTATAAAGTAAACGCCGGTAAATTAAACCTTCACAAACCTGTAAACAGGAAAAATGAGTGAGACAGGGCAACCTTGCTTCCGCTCGTTTCAGCCTCGCTCAGCAGAATGAGGGAAACCGTCCGTGATGTCCCAAAAGCCGTAAAGCGACTGCCGTGAACACCTGACATAAAGCGCCCCGCTGCCCCCTGCTGGCTACCGATGGGTTTACCATTTTAATTTCCTACAACAGAAATCAGTGCGCTGCCTATTGTAGACAGGTTAGAAGCATCTTAATGCTATTATCAAAACAAAATACACTATCAAAATTGTGACTTCACAATTGTGGCGTCACATTCGCCTGCTCTTTGTGGACTTCACGTCTGCGTTCAACACCATCAGACCGCAGACCCTGGTTTCTAAACTCACCACACTCGGGCTGAGCTCTACCCTCTGCAACTGGGTTCTGGACTTCCTAACGGAAAGGCCGCAGTCTGTGAAGATCCATGACATCTCCTCCTCCACCATCACCCTCAGCACAGGCTCCCCCCAGGGTTGTGTGCTGAGCCCCCTCCTGTTCACTCTGCTCACACACGACTGCTCAGCGAGACATCCGAGCTGTCTGATCGTGAAGTTCGCAGATGACACAGCTGTGGTTGGACGAATCGCTAACAACGATGAGTCGAGCTACAGGCAGGAAGTGGAACACCTGGAGGGTTGGTGCAGAGAAAACAACCTCTGCATCAACGTGAAGAAGACCAAGGAGATGATTGTGGACTTCAGAAGGGGCAGACATCTCCCCCCTCCCCTGCACATCGGAGGGACAGCGGTGGAAGTGGTCTCCAGCTTCAGGTACCTGGGCGTAAACATCACAAACGACCTCACCTGGAGCACCAACACTTCCTATCTGGTTAGGAAGGCACACCAGCGCCTCTACTTCCTCAGGAGGCTGCGGCGTGCTGGACTGGGGAGCTCAGTCCTGACCTCCTTCTACAGATGTGTGGTGGAAAGCGTCATGTGCACCTGCATCACTGTGTGGCACGGCAGCTGCTCTGCAGCAGAGAAGAAGGCTCTGCAGAGGGTGGTCAAAGCTGCACAGAGGACTGTGGGATGCAGCCTACCCACCACCACAGACACTTACACCTCCAGATGCAGGAAAAGGGCCTCCTGCATCATGAAGGACCCCACTCACCCCGCACATGCTCTGTTTGCCCCTCTCCCCTCGGGCAGGAGGCTGCGGAGCATTAAGAGCAGGACCACCAGACTGAGGAACAGCTTCTTCCCAGAAGCTGTGAGACTGTTGAACTCTGGAGGACCCCTGTAGCCCCTGCCCCTCATTCCCAACCCCACCTCCACCCCCACCCCCCATCTGGACCCCCCCACCACAGACAATAATACTTTGCACTGCAAGTACTTGCACAATGCAGTTGTTTGCACAACCCGGACACTTTGCACATCACCATGGTGTTATACTGTTGTTGTTTTTCTATGCATTGTATATACTTTTGCTTAAATTTTAAATTTGCCTTACCTTTTATATTTTATGTTCTATATATACATATGTATATAGATATTTTTATTTTATATTTTATTTTATATTTGGAAATTGGGCTGCTCCAGGACCAGGGGAAACCAATTTCGTTGCATCCCATGTTTACATGTGTTGTAATGACAAATAAAACTTCTTGAATCCTTGAATAATGATAGCAATAATAAAAATAGTATTTCCAGTGGGTGTCGAGCGCAACCACATTCTGCATAGCCATGGAATCTGTGAGATGAGAAAGCTAGTAACATGCCTTAATGGGACACGAATGTGTGCAGATAAAAAGGGGGGAAAAAAAGAGAAAAGCTCAGTTCATCATGGGAAATCCTTCAACAGTATAGTCCTAGAGGACCATATAACTTATATATAACTACAAGCTCTATCAAAAATGAATTAAATCATTAAAGCATGTTTGAAGTTTAGCTAACTGATTGAATTCATCAGGCTATAATATAACTGCATATCATCTGCACAACAATGAAGGTTAATGGAGTGATTCCTAATAATGTTCCCTATAGAGCATATATAAACGCAATAGAAGTGGTTCAAGCATAGGGCGGTTCCTTTGATGCCAATTTGATGTTCCAGTCTCTGTAAAAGAATTTGATGGTCAATGGTGTCAAATGCAGCACTAAGATCTAACAGGACAAGTACAGAGATGAGTCCTTTGTAAATTGCTGTGTCTTTGCTATGATCTAAATCCTGACTAAAAATCTTCAAATAAGCAGTTGCTTATAGTTTAACAGTTTAATAGTTGTAATCTTTTCATTAAAGAAGCTCATGAAATCATTGCTACTTAGACCTAAAGGAATAGATGGTTCAGTAGAGCTGTGATTCTCTGTTAGCCTGGCTACAGTGCTAAAGTGAAACCTGGGGTTGTTCTTATTCTCCTCAATTAAAGAAGAGTAGTAAGCTGCTCTGGCATTACGGGGAGCCTTCCTGTATGTTCTGAGATTATCTTGCCAGACAAGATGAGATTCTTCCAGTTTAGTGGCACGCCATTTGCGTTCAGATTTACGTGCCTCTTGTTTTAATTTACAAGTCTGCTGGCTATATGTTTAACTGTCTTCTTTTTCAGAGGTGCAATAGAGTCTGTAATACTATCAACAAGATGGTCTATTTGTGTGGGGCTGAAGGAAGCAGACAAGTCCTCTGTTACAGTTAGACATGGCATTGAATTCAATACTGAAGGAATTGTTTCCTTAAATTTGGCTACAGCACTATCAGATAAACATCTGCTGTAGGAGTTTCTGCACAAAGGCTTATAGTCCAGTAATATGAACTCAAAAGTTATTAAAAATGGTCAGACAGAAGAGGATTCTGTGGAAAGACTATTAGATTATCAATTTCAATGCCATATGAAAGAACAAGATCAAGAGTGTAGTTCAGAGAATGAGTCGGTTTATTTACACTCTGACAGAAGGCGATTGAATCGAAAAAAGAGATAAACGCAGTACAAATACCAATAACAATGTCTCTGTAAATATTAAAATCACCTACAACATACAAACATTACTTTGCTTTTTAAGAGAATGCAGAGAAGAATTTCAAATACCATGCTAAAATGATGTAAGATCGATTCAGAAATGTTAGTCAGACGCAAAACAAATCCAAGGAATGTATCTAAAAAAAACAGTATGAACAATAAAATATACAATTTGACACTTAATTGTTGTACTTCAGTGTTCAGTGTAATAAGTTTATCTCATGAACACAAAAGTGCACTTGCCAATATTCAAATCACTAATTCCTCATCGTACAACCACCGACAAAAAGTTTTGCCTCTGAACATAATGCAGGCAATTACATTTGTCATATTATTGGACAAACAATTCAGCATTATATGAACAGAATATCTAGGAGGCAGAGTTGCATACCAACAGTCAGCATTGGTGGGATTATATTTCCAAAAGCCTACATAGATATATATACATATAAAATGCATAGTTGTCATATTTTTGAAGGCATTGACAAATAATATGGTGGTCATGGCATGGGCTTTGTTTGCTATGTGTGTATGTCCGCAACCAATAATTGCAGCTCCTCTTGTTGTCCACTTGAGGCTGGCTCCAGAAGTGAGTCAGTCTCCATAAGTCCCCATGTTCAAGTGTCCAACTTCACAGCAGAAATAAACATGTTTACAGCCTGGTACAAAAAACTGTTTTGGTCTCTATAGATAATTTCCCCGTTCATGACAACAGTACTGAGTGAGTGCCATCACAGATGATTTGTTTGAGCAACCAGTCTTCATTCAGCCCACCACAGCTCCACCCACGCTGGCAGTCGGTGGAGGCACACTGAGCTTCACATACGGCTCTTCAGACACCTGTGGGTGGCATCATGGTGACTACATCAATGTTTTATACAGTCTATGTGTGCAGCCAATGAGAGCCACTAAAACAGCTGTTTTTCTCATCTCCATTGGTGAATTAAGGATTTCATTGAAATAAACCAGTTGGTGAGTTGGTGATTGTCAGAACAGTGGAAAGACTACAAAAAAATTACTTTGGTGTGTTGTAGTGTTTCTGTCCACTGTGTATGGAGTATATGGAGTCTGGTAGTGGGTGATGAAAAGGTCTATTTCTGTAGGGATCCTTTCCATAAACAAACCTAATCTAAATCTAAATCACTTATGCAGTGTTAAGAAATTGAATAAGTCTAACTTTTATTGAACATATTTTTTGAACATGGATCTTTTTCCATTACATTTCTGTGATCAGAGTGCTTACTGACCCGTGCCTGTTGACCTGTGCGTTCCTGGGAGATTTCACTCCTAATTGGTGCTGTTTGGGTAAGTGGGAAGGTGTTGAGGGCAAGCTAGCATGGGCTTGAACTTCCTTCCTTCCTTTCTTCCGTCCTTCCTATTTCAGAGGAAACATAATTTGACTGCCCAGCCGAGAGACAGGGGAAATGTTTGCATTGTGTGTGGTCTTCTTGTATGTCTCTGTACACACCAGCACACCTGCAAAAACCCACATTTTTTAGAAATAGGATGAGTTTGCTGAAGCTGATGATGCTCATGCTTGTGCTGACCAACCCAGTGGGTGTCTAATTGCCTGATATAGCTGTTCACTGCTATGAAGGTGTTTTAAGGTTTACAGGTTTTCATTTTATTTTTATTCTAAGAATGAGATAATGACATTAATATCAGTGGCAATATAATTGTGATCCGTGAGTGTGGTAGTTGAGATGGTGTGCTCTCCAGTCCCCCATGAGTCGTTGAAATTGTTTTTGCAAAGTGAAAAACTGCTTGGCAGCTTAAATTGTGTCTCAGTTATGGGTGATTGTGACAGTCCCATGACAAGCTGCCTTCTCATCAAGACATGTAAAACTTTTAGTGCAATAAGAGCTTTATCCAGATGTAAGTCACACTCGCTGAATCTGTGACCCATCCCTTAAAGCAGTGGTCCCCAACCTTTTCATAACTGCGGACCAGTCAACGCTTGACAATTTAGCGATCTCTGGGATCCGATCTTGGGATGATTCCGGATTCATTACTGTCATCGGTGCTAGACCTCTTTGCGCCCTTGCCCAAATCAAAGAAACTTTCTAACGACGACTGCTTCTTGCTCATCGTAGCTAACGTACACTCTGTCGCTGACCGTGAGAAGAACAGCTGATCTGAGACAGCGCTGTGGGAAAGTAGCCTAGGTGTTGAGGGCGGGGACAGTCATCACTGAAAAATGCTGCAATATGCAGCGTCCACGCATAGGCTTATCTAACATGAAAAATTAACACATTTTTTATTTACATCTCTCTCTCTCTCTCTCTCTCTCTCTCTCTCTCTCTCTCTCTCTCTCTCTCTCTCTCTCTCTCTCTCTCTCTCTCTCTCTCTCTTTCCTTTTTATTTTTTGTTTGGAATTTTTTTATTTTTTTTAAATTTCCCCCCAATGTCATGACCCGGTTCGGAATGTCTCGCGGACCGGTACCGGGTCGCGACCCGGTGGTTGGGGACCGCTGCCTTAAAGCACTGAATCAATAGTTCACTTTGCATCTCTGTTTGGATCGCTGGCAGCCGTGGCCATGTCCCACTCCTTAATAAACTCCTTGTCACAATGGCTTTCCATACACAAGCTGCTGCACCGGCCATGATACTTAAACATGTCACCAAGTCCGTGTCCTCACTCTATTGAAGCTTGTTTGGTGGATCCAGCAGAACTACGTGCACTACAGTAACTTAACCTAACTCTGTTTTTATCTCTGCACCACAGGCCAGCACGGTCTCAGTCAAAATACCTGCTTAGAATCTTTGTATCCAATCCATCTTTCTTTAGTTCTACCAAAACACTGTCTGTAAATGTATATACATCAAATTGTTGCTGTAGTATGGTGAACTTATATAAATCATTTACAAATCAAATGATAACTGATATATTTTTTCATCACTTCTCTTTCTTCCCTCCTCTCACCTTTTATCCCACTCCTCTGTTTTCAGATTTTTTTTCTTCATCCCTCCTTAACCCTCTTCCTCCCTGTCCCTCCCCGTCTGCAGTAGTTTCATTTAGTTTGTAGAGTTGGCAATTGTCAGAAAGACCCCACCCCGTCTCCCCAAATACAATGAATGTTTGGACGCCCCCCCCATGTTTTTTTCTTTGAGTGTGTGTCAGTAACACTATTAAAAATGCCTGACAGCTCCATACGGTTTTACAGGAACCAGCAGAAGGCTTAATGAGTTCCTAAGTCTGATGACTATTTTCTACCCTGCTGCTTCTCTTTCATCTATTTTAAAGTGCTCCATAATTGAAATGCAAAATGATAATTCTGTTGGTGAAAGTGATAATTTTAATCTCAACTAAAGAATTAACTTTGTGTGTGTGTTTGTGTGTGTGTGTGTGTGTGTGTGTGTGTGTGTGTGTGTGTGTGTGTGTGTGTGTGTGTGTGTGTGTGTGTGTGTGTGTGTGTGATTTTGGGGTATATTGTCCATGAGTCTGGAAGCTGACAGGATGGCTGCAGTGGGAGCAGCTGTGACTTTGAATGGAGCTCTTCCAGTCTTCTGTATTGTGGCGGAGCTGCGACAGAAGCAGATCTGTTATGACCAAACCGAGTCACTCTCAACTCAGTTTGACTCAGCATGTCTTTATTTTGTTTTTTTGTAATATTTGTAATGTTTGTCAGTGGCATGTAAGAGGTACTCTATATACTCTCTCTAGCAGTTTACCTCTCTTTACGCAGATTTTCCACACACAACACTGATCCGCCCATGAGTGAACAGGTTGTGTAATGGTACAGAATCAAGAGATAAAAGTAGGAGCTTACAAAACAAAAATACCAAAGCTTAAAGGGGGTTCGGGTGGTGAATTCAGATTTGATAAAGAAATGCTACATTCTCTTTCATGTGAGCGTTGTAATCGGTTTCAAAAATGTAAGCATGATTAGGAGACATTTTCTTTGTTGAAACCCCATATTTCACAATGCAAGTTATTATTGCTGATCTGCAGATATCTATAAAGTTGTCATTTAAACAGAAAGCAATTTCTAAAGGAGAGATAGAGAAAAAAAGACAAGTTCAGTTCCCTTATCAAGTATGCAATTTATTCTCATTGCTTACGCGGTCATGACACCAATCATTCTTTGAAGAGGAAGGTGTAAATGCCAAACGCAGCAGTCAGAAATTGGGTTTTGAAAGAGGTGACTGAGACTTGCTGGGACTTTATTTATATCAAAAACAAGTCCTCCACTTCTTTAGTTTTGCACCTCGCTGTGCCCTTGGTGGGTGCTGTGTTATGGCACCATCTTTGTGTTTTATAGAAAACAGATTATGAATTGCACTGCATTAAAATAAAAAACCAGGGCTGTGTTTCAGATGTACCTATAGCCATTAGAGGTGGAAAACAGACTGAGAGGAGTATTGAGTGCCTGAAACAAATGAACCTGGAATGAGGAGTGGGTGGTTAGTGATTAAATTGGGGACAGGGACAATAGATTGATTGTAGTGGAATTGTACAAATATTTTCTCCTGATGCTTTCACTTCCGTGTGAGTACAGGCACATTATTGGCTTGGGCTGCTGCCAGAGATGGGAAATGGGCTTTAAAACCAGGCAGTGTGCACAGCAGTTGGAAGAGCAGCAGCAGTACGGTAAATGAGTAAAGATTGTGACCTTAAGAGCAGCAATCTTGTGTTTTGTGAAATGCTTGTTGTATTTTGACCCTCAGGGCCACCTTAGATGGACCCTTATATTTGACATCTAAAGATTGCTTTCAAATTTATCTGCACTGACGAAAACAAATGGCATTTTCATATCCAGTCTGCAAATGTATCTGTATTGACATGACCTTAGATCTTTGTGTATGGCAGTATATTAAAACCAGGGCTGCTCAAAGTGGAGCCTGTAGAAACATGGCAGTTCAACATGGTGTCATGGAGTCTGTGGAAGAGGGCATAATGTTTGTATTTTCTGATTATACAAAACATAGTTTAACATAATTAAACATTATATTCTACCAGTAGATCACCCTAAATCGGGCCCGCTGGTCCTTTAGCAGAACTTGGGACCTAAGTATCATTCCAAAGTTGTAATCTTTCAGTCCTGGTTGACACTTGTGTTTCCTCAAGGTAACAATGGTGCAATTGAATTCTGTATTTGTTTACAGTGCAGCCAGTGTTGTGTTAATTAACAAGGCGATGAGATGATTTACCTTTTTCCATCATACAATGAGCAACCGTGATCTGACCGCTCACCTCTCCACAAGATGGAGGTGTGCAGCCTGTCCCCTGCAGCTCTTTCTGACTCTTCCATTTGTCCCTGACATATTTCTAACTTACCAGTTAAATGATTTAAACGTGAAGATGCAGCAGTATGAAATGTTTGCTTTTCATTAGCAAGAACTTTATACAGCAGATTTTCTGGGAATGTCACCACAGACAATTTGTAATGCTACAAATGTAAAGGCTTTCATCAGTGGGCCTTAGGCACAATTACCATTGTGTTACCTCATTCGGAGTGAGGCCCTTCAATGAAAAAAAAAGTTTGGGCATCTCTGGTTTAAACCAATTAAATGAGAGCTTATTACAAATAGATTCATATTAGCGCTAGTCGAGGTGGTAATGATCAATGGTGTGATTAATGTAAAGCAGCATTGGATTTTTACAGTTTGTCCTGCAGGGCAGCCTTTTGTTGCAGTTACTCCTTCACAGCCTCATTAGAAGAATGTTTTATGGAAGCTATTTTTTCTCTGTCACAGAGAGAAAAAAGCATATTAGGGATCTGAATCTAAATCCTATATCTCACAGGGACCTCAGAGATCATATGCTACTGGTAAAGCGAGTGGAGACGACAGAATATCTCATAACACCGTGATTAAGATAAGGTGATAAACGTCTGCCTCAGCTGTCGATAAGAGAAGAGAGATCAAAATGACAGGGCGCTTTTCTTTCTATGCCAAGAAGTATGATAAATCCATACGCTGCTACTGTAGACGTTTTTCAAATGAGAATTGACAAGCTAATTTATGACTGTGACAGGCTTGCTGCCACTGTGGGTTCTCCGCACAGACCAGTCAGAGACCAAAGCCTGTTTACAAGGGATTCTTTTATTGAGATATTAATCAGTCAACACTGCAGCCGCTCGCAGGCGTCTTGCTGCCGTCTGCCAGTGTTCTCGTCCGTACGTCCCGCTTCCTTTCCTGGTCCAGCACGCTACTGAAGTGGGGAAAAGGGGCGAGAGTGATTATTCAGTTGGGTACCGGTGTGCCAATCACGCTCACCTGGCGCTGCTCTCCTGAGCCCTCCCCACACCTCTCTCCTGCAGCTGATGCACCACGCCCCCGTCCACATGCCTCCACCGCCCGACTTAGGCCGGGGAGCCGTCCGGCCTAACCCACTCCCCCCCCCGCCTCCCCAAGGGAGCGGGAAAGGAAGTCGGCCACAGCCATCTGTGCCCCCGGCCTATGGACCACAGTGAACTTAAACGGCTGCAACGCCAGATACCACCGTGTGATCCGGGCGTTGGCATCCTTCATGCGGTGGAGCCACTGGAGGGGAGCGTGGTCCGAGCAGAGGGTGAATGGGCGCCCCAGCAGGTAGTACCGCAGAGCACCGACCGCCCACCGGATGGCCAGGCACTCCCTTTCCACCGTGCTGTACCTGGCCTCCCTCTCGGACAGCTTACGGCTGATGTACAGCACTGGGCGGTCGACGCCCCGCACCTGCTGGGACAGAACGGCCCCCAGCCCTCTGCCCGACGCATCAGTCTGCAGGACAAAAGGGAGAGAGAAGTTAGGTGTGTGGAGAAGGGGCTCCCCACAGAGGGCCTGCTTTACCCTCTCAAGCGACACCTGGCACTGCTCCGTCCACCGGACCGGATCTGAGGCACCCTTTCGGGTGAGGTCGGTTAAGGGGCTGGTCAGCTCTGCGAAGTTGGGGATAAACCGCCGGTAATAGCCGGCCAGCCCCAAAAAACGCCGCACCTCTTTTTTCGTCTTGGGCCTTGGGCAGGCTGCAATCGCTGCTGTCTTATCTACCTGTGGACGCACTTGCCCGCCGCCCAAGTGGTACCCCAGATACCGTACCTCCCTCCGTCCAACTGCACACTTCTTCGGGTTGGCCGTGAGCCCCGCCTGCCTCAGTGACTCGAGCACCGCGGCCACCTGCTGCACATGCTCCGCCCAGGTGTTGCTCTGGATGATGACATCATCCAGGTAGGCGGCAGCATATGCAGCATGCGTCCGCAGCACCCGGTCCATGAGGCATTGAAATGTGGCTGGGGCCCCGAACAACCCGAACGGAAGTATGACAAATTGGTACAAACCGTACGGAGTGGAGAAGGCCGTTTTCTCCTTGGACTCTGGAGACAGGGGAATCTGCCAGTAGCCCTTGGTCAAATCCAGCGTCGTGAAAAAGCGAGCAGTGCCCAGGTGATCCAGGAGTTCGTCGACCCGGGGCATCGGATAGGCATCAAACTGTGAAACATCATTCACCTTGCGATAGTCCACACAAAACCGGATAGACCCATCTTTCTTGACTACAAGAACGATGGGGCTACACCAGGCACTGTGGGACTCTTCTATTACACCCATCTTCAACATGGCTTCCAATTCAGCCTGAATCACTTTTCTCTTATGCTCAGGTAGCCGATAGGGCCGTGAACGCACTGTCACGCCCGGGTGAGTCTCAACATGGTGTTGAATAAGGCTTGTGCGGCCTGGTAGGGGGGAGAACACATCAGCGAAACGCTGCTGCAACCTGGCAATGTCTGCTCTCTGGGACGGTGAGAGATGGTTTTCACAAACGAGCGAGGCAGGATCGGCCCATTTTGGTACCTCCGGCCCCAACTCATCTCTCTCTGCAATTGCCGTCACCAGGGAGACAGACTCAGCCTCTCTCCAAGCTTTAAGGAGGTTGAGGTGATAAATCTGTGTCGCCCCTCCCCTGTCAGATCGCACAAGCTCATAGTCAACGTCACCCACTCGTCGTGCGACCACAAAGGGACCTTGCCACTTGGCGAGTAATTTGGAGTTGGAAGATGGGAGCAATACAAGCACTTTATCTCCCGGTGAAAATTGTTCTAACTTGGATCCTCTGTTGTACAGCCGCTGTTGACGTTCCTGGGCCCGGAGCAAATTCTCGCGTGATAACTGACCCAGTGTGTGGAGTTTTGCTCTCAGGTCCAGGACGTACTGAACTTCATTCTTACTTGGGCTCGGACCCTCCTCCCAGCTTTCCTTAACCAGGTCCAAAACCCTGCGTAGTTTCCTGCCAAACAGCAGCTCAAAGGGAGAAAATCCCGTGGAGGCCTGGGGTACCTCGCGCACTGCAAACAACAGAGGATGTAGCCATTTATCCCAATTACGTCTATCATCGTGCACAAACTTACGGATCATGGACTTCAAAGTCTTATTCAGGCGCTCAACGAGGCCGTCAGTTTGAGGATGGTAAATACTGGTCCGAATAGACTTGATGCCCAATAATCCGTACTGCTCTCTGTTTTCGTGACATAAATTGGGTGCCTTGATCGGTCAGGATCTCTTTCGGGATCCCAACCCGGGAGATAACTTGAAACAGTGCCTGCGCCACACTCTTTGCAGAGATGGTGCGCAGCGGCACTGCCTCTGGATATCGCGTTGCATAATCCACAAGGACTAACACAGCTCCTCCATCACATATAATCACATGACAGGTGATTTACAGTAAGAGACTCCTATTTCTCACAAACAGTTTACATTTTCTCCTGGCCTTGAGAATTATTGTGGAACAAATTAGTGGCCGGGGATCTGACTGAGCCTCGCACCCCCAGAGCAGTGCTCAGAGAAACACGACCCTCACTACATGTTTGGTCCTGACTGATCACTGGGGAGGAGTGGGTGGCCTGTTGAGCCCTGTTAGTGTTCACAAGCATGTGTGTTTACATGTGGTACACTTTCTGCATAGCTGAAAAGATTTTGGTGTGAAACACTTCTTATCAGGCTCAACAGAGCAGAGGTCTCCTCTATAATTTAGTCATCTATTCACATCCACCCACATTAGGACTTTCTCTCTGTCTCATGTCTTTGGTATCCTTTGCTCTGAAGCACCGCAGACCAGCTGGCCAGGCTGGTGAACGTGACTTAATTTGTGCATTTTACTGACACCATCTCACTTGATTTTTTGTCTTTTAAATTCAGGTAACATCAACATCAAACTCAACTCATATTTTGAGCTTGCACAAAATATAAAGCAACAAGAAAATATTCCATGTTTATGCATGATTTACACAAATATTCAAAAGATCTTCACGAAAAATGAAATACACAGTGTGTGTGTGTGTGTGTGTGTGTGTGTGTGTGTGTGTGTGTGTGTGTGTGTGTGTGTGTGTGTGTGTGTGTTATCTTACAGTAATGCTAACTAAGTCTTGGGGTCAAGCTAGACCACAGAGAGATCCATCTGTCAACAGAGATAACAAACATATAGCCAGTGAACATCCACTGTATTCATCCATTTAACCACCTGTTTTCACAACCTTAACCACACTGTAGCTGCCATGTGTAAATGGAAAATTGAAAATTTTTAGTAATGTTGGGGCCACCATGTGGTAAAAGCTTGAAATTGCATTCAGGTCTGAAGGTTTGTTAGACAAAAGGCAGAAAAACACAAACAGATTTTTATCAACAGATTTCTAAAGCCATGCATACACATGGTTCCATTTTATAATCCTTACTCATTGTGCATTGTCTCAGCACCAGGTTTGGTTGGTTTTGGCACATGTGATCACACCAATCGCACTCAGCGAAACAAGCAGACCGTGTTCGCCTGGAGAGGGTAGTCTGGACTTGCCTTCACTCAAAGTCTAGAGTGGTGTGTTTGCAGTCAGAATGCGATCGACCCTATTATCCAAAACAACTGGCTCATGCATTGCCTGGTGGGATGCTCTTTCACATTGGTTCAGTTATCTAATCAAGTTAACCTGGCACTCTGTCTGAAGAGCAGTTGTCACGCAAGGCTGTGTTGGTATGCACTCATCAGAGCCCATCTGCTGCAGTAAACATTTGAGGTGGCACATTTGCTAATAAGATGCATCAGGAGATTGTTTTGTAGTCACAGTGATCTCTGGAACTGGATTTTTGTTCATTTAATGAACACTAGTATGTCGGACGGAAAATCTGGAGAGAGAGAGAGAGAGAGAGAGAGAGAGAGAGAGAGAGAGAGAGAGAGAGAGAGAGAGAGAGAGAGAGAGAGAGAGAGATGAGGCAACAGGCGACGGCTGTTTTTTTTTTCACCCTGTACGCCTGTTTGCGTGTCTGTGTGTCACCACGGCACACTGTGTAACAAGAACAAAAGGCCATTTTCAGTACTTTGGCAGGTGTTTATGTGTCTTTGAAAGGATGTTGTCAACATGGTAGACCAGAAATGGGTGGATGTGCCCCGCTCCATGTTTCAAGATGGATGTAGTATGGATCAGAACATCGGCATGTTGACAGGTGCCATCACAAGCTGGTCCTTAGTCTAGAATTTTCTTTTTTTTCTTTTAACTTCATCAAATTTTTTAAATCAAACACTTTTTGTTGCTTTAATCAAAACATTCTGAGAGTACAATGCTGCTCTCTGTATACCTGACTGACTGTTAATGCTGCACTCAGTTCTTTGCTGAAATGCTAACCTAAGTTGCTACAACTGCTCAAATTATTTAAAACTGTTGTTTTTTTAAGTCAACAAGCCTCTCCTAACTGGAGAAAATATTCTGTATGTATCTGATTACCAACTGCAGACCAGAATCAAACCTCAAATGCTTCCTTTGGGCTTCGCCACAGTACTGGGGCACTTCTTAAGGTTCTGAATGATATTCATTTAGAAACTAGTTCATGCAGAATATGAGGTTGGTGTTATAGTATTTGATCTCAGGTGTTGCCTTTGACACACGTGACCTTATGTCAGGGCCGCTGACAGGTTTGGCTGGGCCCGGGACAAAAAGTGAGTTTTTTGCATGCTTCCTTGATGCTGTCCTTCGTCATCTCCCTGAACTTCCAGAGAGGGGAACAAGGCGGAGCACATTCATCTTGCGAGTGTCAAGTTCACCGCAATCAGAAACGAAAGTTACAGGTTACCCCAAAACGCCATTCGTTACATTCAATTCTAGGCTATCTAAATGTCAATTTCACACGTTGCCATGCCACTGGCTTATTTTAAACCAAATAAGTTTAAACCAGAGTCGCGTTACACTGGCTGTAATGGATGATTCTCAAATCAATTCAGCCTGATTGGCGTGCACGTGCCTGCCTGAAACATTTGATTTGGACACATAATTGCGGAGTAATGCGCATATTCATAGATTCAATTAGATAGGCGTATGAAACACATTGTAATTAAGCCGTTGTGGTAATCAAATTATTCGATACCCCCTGTCTCTCTGATACTGATCTCCGTGTGACTTGCTCACGGCCTCCTGTGCCAGTGTTACTTGACGACGGGGCTGGAAAAAGTTTGCCGTGTCTTACCTGGATCTGCTGCACAGCTGCTTTTACTGGTGCCTGCTGCATCATTCCAGTCTTTCCTGAAATATTTAGCCAGAGAACCACTCAGCCTTTTAGCTTCTTCCTCTCTTTTTCGTTTTTCCTTCTTTTTCTGCGCTCCTGACTTGTGCATGTTTACTAACAGGCTCGCGCACACTGACCACTTATCGAATGCTGTCGTCTTTTTTTCTAGAAAGACCAAACCATTTTGTGGAATAGGGGTGATAGGGGGTTATTGGACGTTTTTTTTTTCTATAAGTCATTGTTTGAATGCAATTAAAGCACTTTTCTACCCTAAAAACCAACACATTTTGAAGTGAACGTATCATAATTGAGCCCGACGTCATGGGGGCCCAGTTAAGGGCCCCCCTCTATTCCAGAATTCCCAGGGCCCGGGACAAAAAGCCCTTTAGTCCCCCCCTGTCGGCGGGGCTGCCTTATGTTATACTGTACAGACTGGAAAACTGGGCTGGGCTCTCAGGTACAGTGCTAAAGTGAAACAAGTTATATGCATCTGAGCAGACCACCTGTGGGGTTCACCAAGGCTCAATCCTTAAATGTCTTCTATTTAACATTAACATTTACAAGTTAAGAGCCACATTATACAAAACTAAAACATCATATCATAATTATGCAGATGACACTCATATTTATATTGCTTGTCAATAAGTGGCTACAGTCCCATAGATTCTCTCTGCACTGACAAACAATTACATGATTGAATATTCCTAAACTTGAAACATATGACAAATCACTGGATTTGGAAACTATCATTTCCCACATGGTGAAATTAATACACTGGTCTCAGTTGATAATCAATTCAATTCAAACAAGATCTGGGCTTTACTACATAACTACTCCTTTTTGTTTTGATGCTGGTAGATAGGAATAATGTGATGAAGGCAAATGCAGATGAGAGGCTGATATTACTAGACACAACACATAGAAGAGTTGGTAGTATTTATTCACCTTAGTGTTTTAACTATGTCATGAACTCACTTTTCTCTTTTTTTCCTCTCATGATCCAAAGCAATAGCGAGAGCTCGATAGCTGCTTGAATACACTTTTTTAGCTTAATCATATTTGATCACCTGGTTGCGCACACTTTCTCGTGGCAACTACACCTGTAGTGACGTGTCAGGCTCTAACAAAAACCAAGAAAAGTGAACGCATCACATCAGTGCTCACGTCTCTGCACTGGCCTCCAGCCTGTCAGAGAATGTTCAAATGTCCTTTCCTGGCTTAGATCCAAAATACATCTTATACAATATGAACCCTCTCAGTGTCATCAGGTCATCACTGGTCCCAGACTGCTTTTACCAGCCTTAAATCCAGCTCCAAACTTGATGTTCTGAGCCGTAAACACTCATTATAAACCATTTCATGTCCTGCTACTTAACTTTTTAATTTCATTTACATTTTTCCAATTTGTCTTTGAATGTGTTATTTGTTTTTTCTTTACTGCTCATGTTTTCAATGCATTATGTTAGGCACCCCAAGATTCGCCTTTGTCTCAGCTAACCTTACACTTACTGTTGCTGCTGTTCATATAGCATTTTATGAGCCCCACTTTGACCCCAAGGTGCACCTATAAGCTCCCTCAGAGGTAAAGTTATTGTCACTCCCCAATACTTGGTGTGCTGAGCTGAATGCCTATTTGTACAGAGTGGAAGGTCAGAGCCTAATACCAATACTAACGCTATATAGTCTGCATCCACAGAATAAATGATTTTACAAGTTCATTGTTGAGGAGACATTATATTATTAGATATTTTTGTAACACCATATATTTCTTTTAGGCTTCAAGTCAAACTGGAATGTCATGTCAAAATCAGCTCTTGATGACCAAGTTAGATGTAGTCGATGACTTGACCACATCATCATCCACTTTCGTTGCTCTACATTGTAGGACAGCACTGAGTGTGATGACACTGATTCTGTTACTGTACTTACAGTGTAAAGACTTGGTGTTAGCATGTTGTCCTACAGTACACAATTTTGCACCATCCATTTGTATATATCAGGTTTAAGAGAGCACATGGCTGGTTGCAGCTGTGATGAATCACTCATCTCTCTCATATCTATTCTAATGGACGAATATTGTTACATCTCTTTGAGAGGCTCATCTAACCAGCCTCACCATTTCTTTTTTTTGTCTCTCTCTCTCTCTCTCTCTCTCTCTCTCTCTCTCTCTCTCTCTCTCTCTCTCTCTCTCTCTCTCTCTCTCTCTCTCTCTCTCTCTCTCTCTCTCTCTCTCTCTCTCTCTCTACACACACAAAGTCAAGTGCCCCGTACTAATTTCCTCAGGCAGGTACAAACAGATTGTTTGCTACTTAGGAGCTGAAATATAATTAAAAGTCAATGAAGAGCAAAATTACTATTTTGAAGCTTGTTGATATCTGAACAGTGTCTCGCAAAAGGAAATAACGAAATGGCCTGGTGAGAAGAAAGACCTCCTGCGCTGCGCTAATTTTAGTGCCAAAAGTGCCAAAATTGCAGTTCAATGAAAATCTCTCAAGTGGCCATGTTAGAGAAGCTGAAACATTTTGTAAATAGTGGATGTGTCAGCAGCAGTGTGGGAGGTATACATACACTCTTACTGTAGGTGCAGGTAGGTTGCAGCTTTGTGATACAGACAATAGCTGCCAGGGCTTTTAAGAACTGCACTGGGTTTTATGGTTTGTGAGAAAAAGAGGATGTATTTATTAACGGTGGAATGAGGAATGAAATTGAAGAATTAGTGAAATAGTGGCAAAGGGAAGTGTCTTTACTGCAAGTGATTTAGCCTGAAACGAAACAGATTAAAGGCTCTTTCCATTTTCCAAATATGACCAGGTGTAATAATTCCCTGGAATGTTTGGTGAATCTGAAGTGTCGACATCATACATGTTCTCAAATAAAACAGAATTACACTTTGAAATTTGCACCCGCAGTTAGGCGTTGACTCAATATACAAGCTCGACTACAAAAAACCAAGGATTAAATGTTGATCACGAAGTGGAAAATAAATTATAGTGTTTGTGTAAAGTGCTTAATTGCCTGCTTGATTTAATGTGTGATGTATGTCGGAATGGTGAGATTGTGTTTTGCAAGAATCCAGAATAGTCTTTTATTATGATATATATATATATATATATATATATATATATATATATATATATATATATATATATATATATATATATATATATATATATATATATATATATGTGTGTGTGTGTGTGTGTGTGTGTGTGTGTGTGTGTGTGTGTGTGTGTGTGTGTGTGTGTGTGCACGTCTACCTAGCTGCAAAGAGCATGATGAGGCAGACCAGAGCTGTCAGTCTCTGGCTCAGCTTTTTTTCTTTTGGCACGGCTGCAACTGAGGAACTAGGGCAGAACTCTGTGGGTTTGTGTGAGCTATACTTCTTGTGTAACTGTATTCATGTGTGTGTCCATGTGTGAATGCTAAGTTCCTTTGGCACCTGTCATCCAGGTAATAACCCTGGTGCTTTCATCAAAACAGCTGGAAGCAGCTCAGCAAGCCCTCAGTCTGTTCAGTAACCTGTAAGAGTCACTGCACTAGATTTATACATGGATGAAGGATGAATGGATGAAGGGAAACCCAGGGTTGAAGGAATTAATGGCAAAACTGGTTGAAGGAAAAAAACATAATCAATAAAACAGAGAATAAACAGAGCTTTCCAACAAGACATAATTGTTGCTTGGTCCTCAGCCAAAGCTACTATAATGCACT
The DNA here is from genome assembly GCA_004119915.2 of Collichthys lucidus. NCBI lineage: Eukaryota > Metazoa > Chordata > Actinopteri > Sciaenidae > Collichthys > Collichthys lucidus. The sequence goes on from CM014081.1 coordinate 825,362, forward strand.
GCAAACCCAGTTCAGTAGAAAACCAATAAATAGAAAACAAATTACTAGTTAGTGACAATAACCAAAAACAAAATGTCGAAATATAGTGAAAAAAATCAGCATCTTGCAAACTAGTTGTATTATTTCTTCCTCCTGAGAGTACCTGGAACTTGGATATAGCAACACATCCATGAGCTGAAGTGTAGGTTCAAGAACTCTTTCTCAAAGTCCGGGGAGTTCAGTGGAAACAACAGCAGAACCAGAGACGATAGCTACATAACTACACAAGTTACAAATTGTGAAGTTCTTGTAGTGGAAAGGGCCTTTAATGACTACACTGCATCCATCTTTGCTTCATTTGAGTCATTATTTACATTATTCCCTTTTAGGAAAGCATACTCTACTTTGTGTCTGACTAAATGATAAATGCTGTTTTTCTGGTGATGATTCTCGGTTCAAACCTTAAATGATAAATTACAATTTCAAGATCACCAAGATGTCCTGATGCAAAAACAGAATAAGGCTCAGTGGAGGTGATGTTTCTCTTCTTGGCCAGCCTAAAGTAACCATTTGACACTTCCATCACTGTGATTCCATGCAGCTTTCTCTCCAGAGCCATTACATCTTTTATAGGTTGTTATTATTTGTCCTGTTGCTATACATGATGTAACTGACAAGTCTATGTGAAGTAAGAGGTGTCTACAGCTCACCACGCTGACTGTACGTGGTAAACACAGATAAACAGCTGAGATTTGTATATAAAGGGCACACTGTGTTGTTGACCAGGGCTTGTACAGCTGGTTTTTACAGTTGTTGGTGGCATTTTAAAGCCAGCTCTCCTAGTGCATGGACTCGGCTACAATCAGCCAAGGAATGAGCTTAATCATTTATAATGAGTCCATAGTCCGACCTGCCAACCTACGAACAAGATGGACTTAACAGGTCAAAACAGTCCAACAGAACCCTGTTTTATATAGAGGACAGGAAAACAAATCATTATTCTATTTAGTCTGTATTTTCAATTCTTGTTTTTTATAATTGTATGTCACAGGGACACAAGTTACAGAGATGACCTGTAACAACCTGTAAATGGACTGTACTTATATAGCGCCTTTCTAGTCTTCCGACCACTCAAAGCGCACAACATATCTCATTCACCCCATTTACACACATTCATACACTGATGGCCTTGGCTACCATGCAAGGTGCCAACTGGTCATCAGTTTGAGGACCTAGCCATTCATACACTCACACCGGGAGCAATTTGGGGTTCAGTGTCTTGCCCAAGGACACTTCGACATGCAGACCGGAGGAGCCGGGGATTGAACCGCCGATCATCTGATTGGTGGACGACCCGCTCTGCCTCTGAGCCACAGCCGCCCGTAAAGACCTGTATAAAGTCAAGTCGGAATAAAGCAGCATATGATTTATGGCATGGCTCATAAACGCCAATCAAACTGATCAAATGTAACATGTCGTTACATAACATTGTAGTTTTTCAATTTTTGGAAAAGACTAAACTCCTTATGTGTAAAACAATTACATTAATAAACTTGAATCATGTAGGCCTGGATAGTATTCAGTCATAAATCTGTTGCTTTGAAAGTTTCCCCAATATTAGGTGAAACAGACGAGACACGTCTATTCTGCAGCCTTGTGGTTTAAAGTGTCATGGTATTATGACTGATATCTGCAAGGGCTCAGTCCTGAAGTCCAGAGGGTGGACATTTGAATTCATAAAATCATTTAGACCTGCCATCATTGAGAGGGATGGAGGATGGAGGATAAAGGCATAAGTGACTCAGCTTGACTTTTGACGTAAGAATGTCCACAAGACAATAGAAAGAAAAATGACTTGGGACGAACACACCTGACCTGACTCAGTGACCTACACTTAGTACTACGCCCTCATGCCAGAAAGTGTGATCATGGTACTGTTTAGGTCATGGTCATTGTTTTGAGGACTGGGAACTTCACTTGAGAGAAAATAGCAAAGTTAAAACTTCAACTACAAGTATGACATGGGAGGAAAACCTTTTTGTACCCATCACCCTATCACCCTCTCCTCCACATTCTCATTTTGTTTTGCACTGTATGAACCTACACCTGATTTTTTAACTGGAACTAAATGTTTCCAGTGAACATCACTCAGATTTGTTTCCTTTAAACTTTCTAGCAGACATGGTTGAATTGCAGACCCCTGCCATTGGCCTTGGCTAAGTAATCCTTGCTTGTACACAAGTTTTGAAATAGTCTGAACTCACAATATGTATCAAAATTAAATTCATAGACATAGAATGCACAGTACAGCGAAGTAAGCCAATTCATTAAGCAGACTTCATAAGTGGCAGATTGTTTCCTGCATTCATCTCTCATACTTTCTAATTCCATCAGACACGCTGCTATATCAGTACACAAGCTGAGATTAATGCTGCTGGCTATTTTCACACTGTATGGGCTCCAACAGCCAAACAAAGTGCAAGTCTGTTTACCAGCTCTGAAACTCTGCAGGAGATCAAGTGTGAAGCAACCTAATAGGATTTGCACTTGATTCTCAAACAAAGACCAAAGCTATGATGCAATTTGGGATTACTGGAGGAGAAGAAGAAATAAAAAAAATCAATAAAGTAATCAGTGAATGAATTAAATAATAAATGATGGGATTCAGTATAATTTAGTTCAATTCAATTCAGTTCAATTCAATTCAATTCAATTCAATTCAATTCAATTTAATTCAATTCAGGGAAGACTGAATAAATTAATTAGTGAATGATGGCTAGCCCCTGGCAGGAAGGGGGAAAAATGGAGTACTTCAGTTGCATCCTCATCAAATCAATCCAGGACAACTTGTTCAAACCCATTCAGTTCAACAAGCCCATTATGTACAAATGAGCCGGCTCTATTTAGAGAATATGGCAGAAATGGATTATAATATTCATAACTAAATAAGAGAGAGAGGCCTTTTTTTTGTTACCTTAAAATGAAAATATCTACAGATGCTGCAGGTCCTCCTCCATGGAGTGTGCCATGTTGAGCCACCAGGTTTCTAACTAACACTAAACACTTTCACTTTCACAGGCAGAGTAGAATTTCCTTTAGGCTATGAAGGGAGAGGGTGATGTGAGGTGATGCTAGCATCCGGATAGAAACACGTGCAGACTAAGCAGCCCACTGGCCACGTCTGCAGCTCTCTCCATGTCTTCTAACCTCTAGGCCTCTGTGAGATGAGTGAAAACAGCTGCTATCAACCACTCACTGCAGCTGCAAGGAGGAGGAGGCGGTACCTGGAGAGACACTGAGACACAGGAGAGCACAGAACGTAACACAACACAACACAGTCATTAATAAAACAGTGGCTCACCCTTTCACCATGTCCTTATTCCAACCAAAGACTTGACTTCTCACATTCTTTTCATTTGAATGTTTTTAGAGGTCTGAAGAGGAAAAAAAGATCCAGTTAAAAAAATCCACAATTCAAAAAATAAAGAAATATATAACATAACATAATAACATTTTTGGTTATCAAATGAATCATTAACCCCCTGCTTCCTACTCCTACCTCACTGGAGGGTCTCAATAGCTTGTTTGTATCAAGGGTTTCTCACATTCTAATAATCAATGAAGTGAGGTTTGCAATTATGAACCCTTTTAGAATCTCTATAAAGGAAGCCCTGTAAGAAAGGTAGGAACAATGGAACTCACACTGGACCATATAAGTACCATGTTGAGTCCTCATCATGGTGAATTGAGAAATATACTTTAGGTTGTCAGTGGACAAAGATTGCTGATACTGAACAATGCATAGCTCACACAAAAGGCCAGGCAGGCCATCCAGGCCAAAAAAACCTTGGATGGACAGATTCTCCTCAGGCCGATGTTATTACTGACTGAGGTCTGTGATGGAAGCTAGCCGGCTGAGCCCGATAACAAAAGTTTGTTTTATCCCGTTAGTGGAGTGCTAACGTGTCTAATTCCCCTCCAGCAGATCAGTCTCTTTGGATGCTACAGACAGAGAAAAGCAATGGGAATGCAGAGTTCTACCGCAGTGCAACAGTCCAAGACACACTGATCGATCCCATCTATGTGGGTACAATGTAACAAGGTTGAAGACTGCAAAGTGCTTCCCTCTGCCAGCTCCAAGGCGGCCAGTGATCCGGGCCCGGGAGGCAGAGTGAAATGAAACCTGCAGAGGCATGTTAGCAATGTTAATTCTGGTTGACCAGGCATAAATAACATTGTCAGAGGAATTAGAGTTTGTTCCTGTGCTGTGAGTTTCACTGACACGGCAAGAAAGGTTTTGGTGGAGGGCCCTTGCTACCACTTCTCCAGGAAAAACAGTTTTGTGAATTGTATAAATATGTGTTTTGACTATTGTTCCGGTGACGCAAGGGTTGAAGGGCACAATTTAAAAGCACTTTAGAAGGCCAGTTCTTTGGTTTTCTGACTTATTTTCCATAAATACCTCATTGTGCTTCAATTTTCCTTTTACAGACACACACATGCACATGCAGCTCCAGTATAAAGTGTCTTTTTTTCTTCAGCACCGCAGGGTCTGCAGTGACATCACTGACCCAAGGGAAGCCAATTTTCCTATTTTTGGTGACACACAGCCAGGAAAACTCTCTCTCTCTCTCCGTCTCTTCCACTCTCTATCAAAGCCTCTCTTTCTGTCACTCCCTCTCTTTCATTTGAACGTTTAACACAGAAGATAAGATAGGAGAGAGGTCAGGGGTGAGACGCATCGAAGGCTGTCACAGCTGGCTATTTGGGGCTATTTGCCTAAAACAGATGAGGGTATCGCAGGACCATGAGGTAATGCTGCTGTTTAGTGGCCACAGAGGGTGAAGTGGTGCTTCTCTTTAATGTTTCAGCAGCCTATTATTCAACATCTGCAGCCTGCTCCAGCTAGCTCCTGGGCTCTTTTACTGTCTGGAAAACGGTCCTGATGGGACAACCCAGTGTGACATACAGTATACCAGGGCTATTCAATTACAAACTCAACTGGGCCAGATTTTCAAACCAGAAAATAAAGGTGAGCCAGATATTTTCAGCAACCTATTTAAACCTTTTTTTAGCTTTTGGTAATGACAACACAAATGCAAATAAAGGTAGATCCAAACAAGCCAAGATGCATGATACATGAAGGGAAGCTGCTGTAGCTCTCTCTTGGTCCATGCATAGTATGCATCTATAGTGTGTGTGTGTATATATATATATATATCATCCTATAAATAAGAGTGAAAATGAAAAGGCTGAGCTGATTATGAGCAAGGTCATTTAGATTTATTTATTGTTTTAAGGTCAGATTAAAACTGTGAAAAAATAGCAATGGTTTAGAGAACAAAATAAGGCCGCAATGATCAGAATGCAATAGCTATGACTACCAAGTAATGATGTGAATCTAATGCCAGGGTCAGCTGTGGACTGGAATAAAAGATCAAATAAAATAAAAGGGCACATTAAGTAGTAATATGTAACAAAAAACCCACCACCATCAGTTATATGCATGATTTACCAGAAAATGTACTGCTTCAGAGATCTTTGAGGACTAACGTCAGGACAAATGAGGACTTGGTCTAAATGATATCTAAGGTGAGAAATAGATGAAAAGATGGGACAGCTGTTGATCAGAGGGCAGACAGACTAGTAATCAGATGCTTCTGCTGTAATTCCCCTCACTCTCACAGCCCAGTTGAAGTGTGTGCAAGGTGCTGGACCCCAACTGTTCTGATGGCTGTCTATGATTGTGAGTGCTTTGGATAGGAAGCACTGTATCATAAAAGCAGAAAACACTATTGTAAAAGTGCTTTGAAACAGACAGTCCAATAACTTGTAATTGTAGGTATTTAGGCACAGATTGGAAGGGGCAGAAGGATAATCAGTGTGAGCCATTAATACAGTTAAGATGTAATAACAACGATGAAAAGATCATCAAATGAACTTGAAGATGTTTGGATATGCTACATCTAAAGGATGCTTTAAAAGTTAATAAGAATACAGAATCATGTGGAAAAACATTACCTTCAGCATTCTGTGATAGGCCTCGTACAGTCAGGGACAGAAGGAGAAACCTTGGATTGACAAAACCTTGATTTGGTTCAGGCGGCTGGCTTAGAGAACTACTCTACATTTGATTTGAGGTATTTTATGCTTTAAGGTTGTAGAAAGTTCTCTTCACAAAGAGATGTTATTTTTTATGAAGGGTTTAGAAAAACAAATGTTTTGTACACGCACAACAGAACACTGTAGAAGGGTTCAACTGAAAGAACACAAAGAGACAAAGATCCTCTGGGCAACACTTTAATAAGAACATTAGAAATCAGCAGTCATTGGTTAAAAACAAAGTGCACAGCAATGACTAGAACAAACTGTTGTTCAGCACAGCTATTCTAAAAACTTCAAAGCAGAAATCCAAGGTTAGTCTAAGGTTAGTTTGAGGTTAGTCTACGGTTAGTCTGAGGTCAGCACTATTGGTACTGGATCACAGCATATTGCTTATTGCTCAGGCCCGATGAAGTTCAATATAACTTTCAATAAGTTGTCTTATCTTATTTTATCTTATCTTAACTTTCCAGTGTTGGGCAGTAGTGACATTACTATTTTAACTACTTTTCTCAGTAGTGTGATGGTCGCACTGATGTATAGCCTTTCAGAATTCATTAGATTTATTGATCAAGTTGTTGTCCATACAAACATTTTGAAATGATGCTGTGGTCTGTACCTCCTGTACGTTGAGCTGACAGAAGCACATCTGAAGTATAACAGTGCAATGACGCACTGACCCATGGACTGATGTCTACACTGTCTCTGCTGCAGGGGAATACAGGCACATACGTTTGAGTTTATCCGTTCTCTCAACAAGAACAACGCACATTCAGGTGATTCCAGAATAATACAGCCACGGCCAACCAACACTAACCACGACAATTAAGTGCAGCCTGCAAACAGCAGCTACAGCCGACTACCAGATATCTAAACTATCTAAACACTGTCTGACTTGAACTATGACTGAACGTCTATCACTTGACTTTCCTGCCCTGACTTGTGCTTCCTAGTAAGCTGACCTGAACCTCCTCCACAATTCAGGACACATACTCACATTCTTGCTTTTAGGATTTTTAGCAGCAGCCCATTCAGAGCTGAGCCTGAATGGGTGGAGTGAATCATTTAAAATGTCGTCATTTTACAATAGTCCTGTTACTACATGACATCATCAAACTCAATGTTTACCTACTCCAGTACCTTTGCCATGTTGCTGTAGTTTAGCTTGCTGCATGTGAGGCTTCATTTAATGTAGCAAAACCAGTAGCTTACCTCACTACACTTTCCAAGTAGCTTACCATACTGCCACCTTTTGTGATGATAAAAATCAGAGTAATGCACAGTGCCATAGCTACCATAACACACATTACGCATTGTGTGTAGGGCTGAAGTGCTGGAGGGGGCAACAAAGTGGCCCAATTATTCCCTTTGTGTGTACGTAAGTTGTAAGTGGAGACGAGTGAGTGATCTTGTATGAGCTCTAAATTGCTAACATAGGTACATATTTCAGTTTTAGAAGACATGATCACTTTGCATATTTCTATAATTACTGTGTAGCCATGCAAGTGTTTTTTTTTTATTTTCACTCAGCTGTGTTCTTCAGTGCAAGAACAGAGCATGCTTTGTGTGAAAGCTGATTGAGTTTGTGTCCTGTAGGCGTCTAGGATGACCCGCTCAGATGAAGACAGGGACATCGGATGGGACGCCTGGGGCGCTTGGAGTGACTGCTCTCGAACCTGTGGAGGAGGAGCTTCATACTCTTTACGCCGCTGTCTCAATGGAGGGTAAGCATCCTTAGACAGCATCTTTGAAAGAGGGAAACACCTTGTGTCAGAAATCTGATCATTAAAAAAAAAAACAATCCAGCCTCCGGTGTGGTTAGTGTTGCCCCTTTTTTGGGTTGATGAGAACGCTGAATGACTAACAGTGACAACAGGTCACAGCGCCTCAACTTGAACATTACATTTTTCAGATCACAGAATGGGAGAGAAAATGTGTTTTATGTTTTACAGTAACATATTTGTAATAACTCTTATCAAAGATTCTATAATATAATTATAGCTGGATTACCAACTGGTTAAAGTTGAAAACTTTTGCAGCGCTCAGGTAGCTCACCTGGTAGAACAGCCCATGTACAAAGACACAGACTGCAGTGGCCCCTGTTCCAGCCTGTGGCCCTTTGCTGCATGTTGTCCCCCACTTTCTTTCTGCTGCATCTATCAAATTAAAGTGATTTTTTTAAAAAACTGATTCCGTCTCCTCCCCAACATAAAAACAAAGTGGACATTTTTTTTTCTTTCTAACTCATTAATAGTCTAACTCTTTAATAGTATTTTTTCATGTCCATTCCAATGGACGCCACGACAAGATGGGTGTAAAATGTCAGAAAAAACTTAAAAAAGGCTCAGTTTTTCCACATGGTAATCAATCAGGTATGACCTAAACATCTGAAACTGGATGTTTGCATGGCTTTGAGTCTGTGTACAGTCTGTGTACTGAACATGCACATGAACTTGATAGGTGTATCACAGTGTGGGTAGGGAACAGCAGTGAGGTCATTACCAGGAAAACACGGAGCCTGCAAGAAGAGAGAGAAATGAGGCAATCTGAACATGCACATGAACACAATAGATGTATGACTAGATAAGATTACCTGAAAAAATCCTTTCCTTCAGTACTTCCAACACATAACCATACAGTAGGCTAATGAACTGATAACAAGTTTACTTGGAATGGAACTGGAACTTGACCTTGAAAAGACATCAACTTGTGGACGTTTTCATGTATTCTCATTTTCGATGAGCAGCCTTGAAGCAGTTTCGGTGTGTACAAGTCACAGAAGAGGTGTGTTTTTCCTGTACACTATGGCATCTTGCATCTGGTAGCCTCTTTCTTCTCATCATAATTTGGCATGTGGTCAACCATGTCCTACTGCACTTCAGGTATAGGCCTTACATCCTGAACTGGTCTCTGAACTGGTCTGTGGGGGGCACGAGGTTCTGGAGACATACTAGGTCCTCCACGTTTTGCTGCCACTATGTACTCTCACCAGACATTGGACCACATTCATCTTGAAGTGGAGGAGATCCTGGATGTCTTTGGTCTGGATATTGGCCCTCTTGGCATCCATCCTGTACTCCAACCAACTGTTGACCACAGCCATGTCAAAAGCATGTGTAATCATTCTCAGGGTCCACTTTTTTGACCAAATTTTTGTATGGTACAGACCGGCAAGGTGATCAGGCAGGTCATCACCGCCCATTGCTTCATTGTATAGCTTAACCACCTCTGGATGGGACACCATCAAAAATCGGGCCTTCTTTTTGTCCCACCGCTGCACTTTATCTATTCTGCCAACGCCCATGAAGTTGGAACTGGTCTGTCATACCATTTGACCAGTGCCACCTTACCATCATGGCTTATAACTTCATCACAGCTGTCCCAGCAGCATGAATTTTCCTCTCAGCCAGCAGCTCCAGAAGATTGTACGTTGTGAAATAATTGTCAAAATACAACTTGTGGTTGGCCTCAGTGATTCGCTGGCAAAGATGGTACACCACCCCAGCTCCAAGTCCTAGCTGCTTCTGCGCTTTTGTAATAGCTCCATTGTAGTGCTTTGGTGCAGCAGGAAGTCATAGGCCATGCCACTTTTCCCACATAGGAAGTATATTTTCACCCCCCATGGGTGTGGCTTGCCTTTGATGTATTGCTTGACAGACAGAGTTCTGTGAAATGGCACCATTTGTTAATCCACGCAAATGTTCTCCTTTAGTGGAAGCTCCAAGCATCTACTGCGTATGGCATCATAGAGAGGACGTACCTTGAAAAACACATCATTGTTCTCAGCTGGCTTCTCCAAATCGTTGACCGAATGCAAATGTGACTGGAGCTGGAAGAATCTGTCACAGGGCATGGTGTTTTGAAAAATACCAATGTCCATCCCAGCTTCCCAGTACATGGAGACTTGGCATTTTCATCACTCTTATAGCAAGTTCAGATAACTCCATTCACGAGACGTTCAAGGAAGTCTTTGGCTTTATGCTTCATGTTCTTTTTACAACATTATGTACAAAAAATATATATTTAAAATTTTATAATCATGAATAAATAAACTAAAAAGTGTACAGGTGTTTTGTTTCTTTATATACTGACACTAAACATCTGAGTGTTGGCCAAACTCGCCCAACTCCTGATGTCCATTGCAATTAGCATCAGACATTGAAAAAATCCTAAAAAATTAATGATATGATATATGTTCAAAATAACTTCAAATATTATCACTTGTAACAGTTAAAATTATACTGACTTCAAATTTGGCCTAACCCTTGGTTACTATACTCTCTGCCGTTGCTCTGTCATGCTTGTCATGTCCGATGTCAAAGTCATGCTCACAGTCATTACATGATTGTGATTGGATAATCAGGATCCAATCAGTAAACAGCATTGCTGAAATCATTCAATAACAGAGTATTTATTGATTTAGAGACAAAAAATGTGTCACGACCATTCCAATGGACACAGGGTCCAAAGGGGAAACAAGATGACAGTATAAAGTGTTGAAATTTGTAAAGCAGCATTTTACTCTCTATGTGTAGTTAACAATTGGAGTCACAGTAAGCCAACTTACCATGGTAGAAATAGGGTGTCCATATGTCTATTCTTTTCTGACTAAACTCCAAACCTGTTTTGTGTTGAAGCCATTCAGATTGTTCTCAGTAACTCGCTGTCAGTTTGGGACAGCATGGGAAAAAATAAATAAATAAATATATATATAGATATGGTAGTAATAATGACAGTAATAATATATGTAGTGGACGTCATGCAGGATCACAGCAGCAGCCACGATCCACGAGAACCTGCTGGACGACAGAGCACAAAAACTCCGGGGAAGTTTGGTTAGTAACATGCATTAATGAGACATGGGGGGGGGGGCTTTATCAAAAAGGAAAGTGATAGCTGAAAGCTCTGGCTCCCAATCTACTTTTGGAAACTATACAGTAGTAGCAACTTAAAAGTTCCCGTTCAAGCTGAACGCCAGCTGAATGGCAGCTGTGTCCCAGCTGACTTTCAGCCAGCTGTCTGCTAAGTACTGTGACCGGAGTGACCCCCCTCCTTCTCCTGGGCGTGTCTATTTTTTACTGTAACTCCACCCATTCATGTGATTACAGGGTATGAACAGGAGATGGCGCTTCTCTCACAGAGTTCTCTAAAGTTGTTCTACCTGGAGATGACGTAGCTTACACACCTCATTAGCATTCTCGTTGCTCAACCTTTCGTTTGCGCTTACAGTAATGGGCTTTTTGGTCTCCCCGTGTCACAGATCACAGAGCGGAAAATGCAGCTGGTTTGAGTACTACACACTATACAGTAGCCGTATGATTTGAGCGTGTTCATGAACTTAAATTAAATTGAAGGTGTTTATATCTAACATGTCACCATTCACCAAATCTACAACATCTAGGCTGTTCTATCCTTTGAGGTCGCTTTTTGACTTTTTTCTCTTTTGTTTTCTTCGCTTTAACTCTGTGGAGTCCTGATCTCTATAGCAATGTTGTTTTTAGAGAGTGTTTGAGTTTTTCTCAAGTTTTTTAAATGCCGCTTCCACCTGGACAGCTGCCTTTGTTTACTCCGTGAACAGCTGATCGATTAATTACAGTATCTATGGCCACCATGTGTCTTTACATAATTACTGAAGCGTCTCGCCCTCTTTCTCGCTCATCTGCATGTAAACAACAAACTAGCCCTTAAAAAAGTTACAACAACGGTTCGGACGTCCCGCAGACGACCTGCAGATACAAGCGAGCGTTTTTTTTTTTTAATTAACAGTTTATTTGGAGGGGAGGGCTCGTTGTTGTTGTGCACGACATAGAGCTGCAGAGACGAGCGTTTTGGAAGCCCTTTGTTATGCAGGTATTTACTGTAGTGCACACTTTAGGCCAAGTAAACCATACAAACCCCTCATTAGCATTCTCATTGTTTGCACTTGATGGGCTTTTTGGTCTCCCAGTGTCACACAGATCACAGAGTGGAGAATGCAGCTGGTTTGAGTACTGTATACAGTAGCCTTGTGATTTGAGTGTGCTTATGAACATGAATGACTCCTTTTCATTTTTGTCCATTCCATAGGCTAAATGGTGTAAAGCGTAAATGGAAAGAATATGTATGAAATAAGTCAAGTATGTTTGGTTTTAATAAATTTTGCAGTATATATATGTTATGTTTTTATTCTACATGGACACCACTGTTTATTTTCCACTATGCCCCCCTCCATTATAATAATACACCGCACAGCTTTTGAAAGTTCAGAGATAAGTCTGTTGCAAAAGTCCACGGTGACTCTCATTTTCCAAAACGTCTGTACGGCCTTTTACTGCGTGTCATTCCCCGTCTCTCTGCCCCCTCCTTCCTGTCTCTCTTCAGCTGTCATATCCATAAAAGGCCCAAAATTATACTTAAAAACTGATGTTACAAGCGGAGTTTTCTTTAATAAAACGTTTATGTTGGCATGTTGTTGTTGTGCGTGACATAGAGTTGCAGATACGAGCGGCTGCAGCACTGCCGTGTTATCTTTGTTGTGTCCGGAAAACGAGGAAGCCAGAACCCAAATGCAGAGTCGAGTCAAAAAACAGTTTATTCAAACAATGTCCAAACAGAAAATCACCTTTCAACAGGGAAAAAACGATCGACGAAACAAACACTATAAAAAAACCCCAAAAAAACACAACGGGAAACTAAAAGTAGCAATGAAATCAAAATCGCTCCACAAGGGAGGAAAAAAACACACGAGGAAAAACAAACACTCACGACTACCATGGCAGAGGAAAAAACTCAGGGAAACTCGCAGAGAATATCACGGAGGACAAGAAGCTGCAGGCTCGGGAAACTCAGCAAGGGCATGAATCGCTGGACAGGTGAAATTGGTCTGGCACTGAGGGGAAGTTGGGCTGAGCTTAAATAGCTCAGCTGTGGAGTAGATTGGGACCAGGTGTGCGTCGTTACCGAGCCTGCAGCTCCGCCCTCCTGCACGGCTCCTAGGAGACAGAGAGGAGGAGGTGGCGGTGGCGCTGGTGCTTGGTGAGGACTGTCGGTGACCGGCTTGAGGAGTGAGACATGGAACACCGGGTGGACACGAAGGGAGGCAGGGAGATGGAGTCGAACCGCATTGGGGTTGATTATTTTCTCCACCTTGAAAGGCCCTATGAACCACGGTGCCAGCTTCCGTGATTCCGTTTGCAAGGGTAGGTTCTTGGATGAGAGCCACACCTGTTGACCCACCTGGTAGCTAGGTGCAGGGACTCTATGGCGATCTGCTATGCGACGGTTACGCTCTGCCGTCCTTCCTAGGGCTGCTCGGGTCTCCCTCCATACCCTCTGCACCCGGCGGAGCTGCCTGCGGACCAATGGCACCGCCACCTCCGATTCCTGGCTGGGGAACAAGGGTGGCTGAAACCCGTGATTCACCATGAAGGGTGAAAATCCCGTGGCCGAGCTGATGAGGGTATTATGTGCGTACTCGACCCATGGAAGGTGGGATGCCCAGGATGAGGGGAGTCGAGCCGCGACGCAGCGCAGGGCGGACTCTAGGTCCTGGTTGGCCCGCTCCGTTTGGCCGTTAGACTGGGGGTGATAGCCTGACGTGAGACTCACTGCCGCCCCCACTCCCCGACAGAAAGCCTTCCATACCTGGGAGGTGAATTGTGAACCTCGGTCGGAAACGATGTCCAGCGGGATTCCGTGCAGCCTGAAAACATGCCGCGTCATTAAATGGGCGGTCTCCAACGCGGAAGGGAGCTTGGGGAGAGGAACAAAATGAACCGCCTTGGAGAACCGATCTACCACTGTCATTATAGTGTCTTTACCTTTAGTCGATGGCAATGTGAGACCAGGGGCGGTGGGGGACTGGCAGCGGCTGGAGTAGTCCGGCAGGCGGGCGGTGAGAGGTCTTCCCTCGGGCACCTCGGGCACAGGCGGAGCAGGCGGCGATGAAGGCTTTTACATCAGAGGCCATGGAGGGCCACCAAAAACGCTGCTGGATGAGAGCAAGTGTTCGACGACCCCCGGGATGGCAGGCTATCCGGGAGGTGTGTCCCCACGTGAGCACTGTGGAACGAAGGGCTGGTGGGACGAAGAGACGCCCTTGGGGGCAGCCCTCAGGCACAGGCTGGTCTCGGAGGGCATCTTGTACCTCCCTTTCAACCCTCCATCGCACCGCGCCCACCACACAGGGCGCAGGGAGGATGCTCTCACCCGCTGATTCCCCCTCTCCTGGGGAATATTGGCGCGAAAGCGCATCCGGTTTAGCATTCTTGGAGCCCGGTCGATAGGTGAGGGTGAAATTAAACCTGCCCAGGAACAGAGCCCACCTGGCCTGCCGTGCGTTGAGGTGCCGTGCCGAGCGGAGGTAGGCCAGATTTTTATGGTCGGTCCAGATGATAAGGGGCCAATCCCATTTCACCCCTTCGCCTTACCCCTTACCCCTACCCCTCCCTTTTGCGCGTTCCCGTGAAGGGGTAGGGCTATCCCAATTCTCCTTAACACGAAGGCGTAGGGGTAGGGGATTGGCTTAGAACCCCTCTAAAGTGAGCGGTTGAGGCAGGCTGACTCCGAAAGGAGGGCTACGAAACATTTCCCATAACACAACGCGGCATTGTCAACGACAACACAACCGAATTTAATGGCGGCGACATCTCCCAACGGACATAAATGTATCAACAGTTATAAATAGTTATTTATGAAAAACAATACATTTATGTCCGTTGGGAGATGTCGCCGCCATTAAATTCGATTGTAAAGTGTTGTATAAAGTTTCACATTGTCACAATGTGTAGTGGTCAGATTCTCCATAAAACGTAGGTGGGGGAATCGCTAAATTAGCGTGTAGCAGCAAGCTAACGATGTATGTTTGCTTCTGGTAATTGTCGCCTTTTGGTTACGTCATAAGTAGCGGCGCGAACTGCTGACGTATGCGAGTGTTGGAGGGGTGTCCCATTTCGTAGGGATTGCTTTTCAGCCCTACCCCTCGCCCCTCCTATTGACGGGACAAGGGGTAGGGCTAAGGGGTAGGCGTAGGGGTAGAAAATAGAAATGGGATTGGCCCAAAAGGGTGTTCCGCTCCCTCCAGCCAATGACGCCATTCCTGTAGAGCCAGCACCACCGCCAGAAGTTCTCGGTTCCCCACGTTGTAGAAGTATGCGCAGGGGTGGAGCTTGTTATCCTTCCGGTGGTGTTTGGAGAGTACGGCCCCTACGCCGGAATCCGAGGCGTCCACCTCGACCACAAACTGCTGTCCAGGATCTGGGTGCACAAGAACAGGGGCATGAGTAAATCTATGTTTAAGTTCTGTGAATGCCTTGTCAGCTTCAGTAGTCCATGTATATGTTTGCTTCAGAGAGCTTAGCTGTGTGAGCGGGGCAGCTATCTGACTATAGCCCCTGATGAAACGTCTATAAAAGTTGGCAAACCCAAGGAAGCGCCGAAGCTGCTTTCTAGTGGCGGGGACCGGCCAGTTCTGGACCGCCTCCACCTTGGTGGGGTCCGCCCTCAGTTGTCCCCTCTCTATAATGAAACCTAAGAAATTAGTGGAGACAGTATGGAAATTGCATTTTTCAGCTTTAACAAAAAGCCTGTTCTCAAGGAGGCGCTGCAGAACATCTCTAACGTGACATACATGCTCCTCTAAGGAGTTGGAAAAAATCAAAATGTCATCTAAATAAACAAACACCACTCGGTTCAGCAGATCTCTTAAAACATAATTTACAAGATTTTGAAAAACAGCAGGTGCGTTTGTGAGACCGAAAGGCATGACCAAATATTCAAAGTGTCCCAGATGTGTATTGAATGCGGTCTTCCATTCATCCCCCTCCCGGATGCGTACCAGGTGGTATGCGCTTCTCAGATCCAGTTTGGTAAATATGCAAGCTGAATGTAAGGGCCCAAAGGCCGAGTCTATCAGAGGGAGGGGGTATTTGTTTTTTACCGTGATTTCATTGAGTGCGGAGTAGTCTATGCAGGGGCGGAGCATCTTGTCCTTCTTCTTGACGAAGAAAAACCCCGCCCCTACAGGAGATGAAGAGGGCCGGATCAACCCCGCTGCGACTGATTCATTAATGTACTTTTCCATAGCTTCTCTCTCAGGCTTGGAAAGGTTATACAGTCTCTTCATCGGGAGGGATGATCCGGGGAGCAGGTCAATTGCACAGTCGTATGGTCTGTGCGGAGGAAGCGAGCAGGCGGAATCCTTGCAAAATACCTCTCTTGAATCATGATACTTACTGGGGACGCTAGTCAAGTCTATTACCTCCGCCTGCTCGGAGATGCTGGGGCTTCGAAAAGGCAAAGCTGACTTCAGACAGTGGGCGTGGCAATGCATGCTTCACTTCCTGATGGTTCCTGTGGCCCAGTCCACGTGGGGATTGTGGCGCCTCAGCCAGGGAATACCCAGAATGACAGCATGGAGAGGGTGAGTTAATTACAAACAGTTCCAAATGCTCATGGTGGTTACTAGACAGGACCAAGTTCACTGGCTGAGTGCGATGGGTGACTAGCTCGAGAATCTTGCCATCTATGGCTAACATTTCTTTGGGGGTGCTTAGTTCATAGGTGGCCAAATTGTGTTTTAGCACAAAGTCTCTGTGGATAAAGTTATCGTCTGCGCCCGAGTCCACCAGAACCGCCACATGCGCAGAAAGATGTGCTGTGTGGAGAGTACCTGCCAGTTGGATGCGAGTTCTCCGCAGTAGAGGCACCGGCGTTCCTCCAGGCGCCGCCGCTCTGCCGGAGTCAGGCGAGCTCGTCCCAGCTGCATGGGTTCCTCGGTGTGGGGTATATCATGCTCTGGAGGCGGGGCCCTCGGAGTGGGATGGGAGATGGCAGGTTCCGGATGAGCGGCGGTATGTAGGGTTCCCTTGAGTGAGGTGAGGCGGCGTCGACCTGGTCAGGAGGCGACTGGGAAGGCGGAAGTGCAGCGGATGAGCCGAGCTGATCCCCGAGGACGGCTATCTGGCCTCCCAGCTGAGTCACGTTGGCGGAGAGCTGCTGCAGGTGCTCCATTATTTGGTGGAGAGAGGACTCATGCTGGTTAACAAGCACGGCCTGGCTCAAAGCGCCTGTTTGAGCGACTCTGTCTCTGCTGGGTTCATATCTGGCCAAACCAATCTGTTGTGTCCGGAAAACGAGGAAGCCAGAACCCAAATGCAGAGTCGAGTCAAAAAACAGTTTATTCAAACAATGTCCAAACAGAAAATCACCTTTCAACAGGGAAAAAACGATCGCCGAAACAAACACTATAAAAAAAACCCCCAAAACCCACAACGGGAAACTAAAAGTAGCAACAAAATCAAAATCGATTTGATGATTTTAGCGATGTTACGTAAGTGGAAGAATGCAGTCCTCGAAATTTGTTTTATATGAACATTATGAACATTATATGACAAATCCTGATCAAAAACAACTCCAAGATTCTTTACAGTGGAGCTGGAGGCCAGGGTGATCCCATCTAAAGTAACTAAGTCTCTAGAAAGAGAGTTTCTGAGGTGTTTGGGTCCAATTACAAGAACTTCAAGAACAGTTTTGTCTGAATTTAACAACTTATTTTCCTCAATTAAAGAAGAGTAGTAGGCTGCCCTGGCATTACGGAGAGCCTTCTTGTATGTTCTGAGATTATCTTGCCAGACTAGATGAGATTCTTCCAGTTTAGTGGCACGCCATTTGCGTTCAGATTTACGTGCCTCTTGTTTTAATTTGCAAGTCTGCTGGCTATACCATGGTGCTAGCCTTCTTTGTTTAATTATCTTCTTTTTCAGAGGTGCAATAGAGTCTAGAGTTGTCCGTAATGAGCCTGTAATACTATCAACAAGATAATCTATTTGTGAGGGGCTAAAGGAAGCAGACAAGTCCTCTGTTACAGTTATACATGGCATTGAATTCAATACTGAAGGAATCGTTTCCTTAAATTTGGCTACAGCACTATCAGATAAACATCTGCTGTAGTAGTTTCTACACAAAGGCTTATATTCTGGTAGTATGAACTCAAAGGTTATTAAAAAATGGTCAGACAGAATAGGATTCTGTGGGAAGACTATTAGATTATCAATTTCAATGCCATATGAAAGAACAAGATCAAGAGTGTGGTTCAGACAATGAGTCAGTTTATTTACACTTTGACAAAAGCCAATTGAGTCTAATAGAGAGATAAACGCAGTACTAAGACTATCATTGTGGTTGTCCACATGAATGTTAAAATCACCTACAATAATTACTTTATCTGGATCAAGCCTGATGCAAATTCTGCAAATTCAGAATAAGGACCAGGAGCTTGATATACTGTAACAAATAAAATTGGCTGCAAAGTTTTCCAGGTTGGGTGAGTGAGGCTAAGAACAAGACTTTCAAATGAATTATAATTTAGTTTAGGTTTAGGATTTATTAATAGATTTGAGTCAAATATGGCTCCAACTTCACCACCTCGACCAGTACTTCGAGGAATATGAGTATTATAATGACTCGGAGGAGTGGATTCATTTAAGCTAACATATTCATCCTCCTGTAGCCAGGTTTCAGTGAGACAGAACAAATCAATATCATAATCAGATATTAATTCATTGAATTAAGACAGCTTTAGATGACAAAGACCTGATATTCAAGAGTCCACATTTATTTCTCTTATTTTGGACTGTTGGAGATGAAGTTTTTATGATGAACTCCTCTTCTGTTTGTTTTATCTTTAAATATTGTAGGTGGACGGGGACAGACACAGTCTCTATACTAAAGGACTGGGTGGGCAGCTGCTCTAATGGAGGCGCAGAGAAGCGTGTAAGACTGCAGCTCTACGTCCTGGTCTCAACTCTGGGTTGTCCACATGGTTTTGGTCAGCTAATAAACTTGGCCATATTTCTAGATATGAGAGCTGCTCCATCCAAAGTGGGATGGATGCCGTCTCTCCTAATCCGACCAGGTTTTCCCCAGAAAGGTGTCCAATTATCTATGAAGCCCACATTGTTTGCTGGACACCACCTCGACAGCCAGTGGTGAAATGACGACATGCGGCTAAACATGTCATCACTGGTCACATTGGGGAGGGGACCAGAGAAAACTACGGAGTCCGACATCGTTTTGGCGTATTCACACACCGATGAAACAGTGGCCCTTCGATTGGCGTAACCGGGTGTCATTACCGCCGACGTGAATAACAATCTTACTGTATTTACGCTTATCTTTAGCCAGCAGTTCCAAAAAAGATTTGATGTCGCCCGCTCTGGCCCCCGGGATGCATTTAACTATGGCCCCTGGTGTCGCTAACTTCACGTTTCGGACTATGGAGCTGCCAATGACCAGAGTTGGCCTCTCAGCGGGTGTGTCGCTGAGCGGGGAAAATCTGTTTGAAACGTGGAGCGGTTGGTGGTGTACCATGGGCTTCAGTTTGGGGCTATGCCTCCTTCGGACAGTCACCCAGCCTCCCGGCTGCTCGGGAACTACCGGGGGACGGCTAACTGAAGCTACCTGTGGTGGTACCGCACCGGCTACCGGGGACTGGCTAACTATCTGAGCCACTGACTCTTCGGTGGTGCGGTACCGTGCCTCTAACTCATGGACCCTCGCCTCCAAAGCTACAAATAAACTACATTTATTACAAGTACCGTTATCACTAAAGGTAGACAAGGAGTAACTGAACATGTGGCACACGGGACAGGAGAGAGCAGAAGAGGAGAGAGGAGGAGAGGATGGAGACGCCATTGCTATGGCTAGGCTAGTTAGCGGTTAGTAGGTACGGGCGGACAGGGCAGCCGCCTGGGGCGCCATTTCGTGGGGGACGCCACGAGCGCCCGAAAAAAAAAAACAAAAAACGTGAATTTTCGATACCGCTCATTAAGCCCGTGGGCGGGGGGTTGACGACGAGGTAGAGGGTGCGCCGGACAGACTGATCGGGGCGCACGGCGCATCCAGGGGCGCACGAGAAAATCTCCGTCCGGGGGGGGGGGGTCGCCCAGGTTCGCCCAGGGCGCCAATGTGGCCAGGACCGCCGCTGCACACTAGAGTCATTACAGAGACGTCTCTCAACAAGCCAGTTGACCTGCTAGACCTCTGTGTGTGTGTGTGTGTGTGTGTGTGTGTGTGTGTGTGTGTGTGTGTGTGCTATTGTTTGACTTCACGTTGACTTCTGGACATAATTAAACAGCCTTTAAAAAGTTAGTGTTATGTGTGTCTACTGGTTACCCAAGAATACACATGTTTGTGTGTGTGTGTGTATATTATTCATGTTTGTTTGTCATTCTAAAACCATGATAACTGTCTGTGAGGACTTATCTGGCGTAGTCTGTGTGTGTGTGTGTGTGTGTGTGTGTGTGTGACGTGTTTGTGTATACATTATACATTACATATACCGTATACTGTGTCTGTGTGTGTGTGTGCCACAGAGGCCAAAGGCGTCTAGCTTGCCACACCCATGGGGGGCTTGAGTGAGAACATCAAGCTTAATCTGCAACTTCATTTAGCTCTGACACACACCCACACACAAACTGACTGCTTCTGTCTGGGTCCAGTGTTTCTTTTGGAGTGGAGCTTGTCTTTGTCCAGGAGGCTAGAGGACTTAGAGGCAAGCCTGAGGCCAGCAGGTCTGAGGTGAGGGAGGCCAGCAGGTGCAGCAACGTGAATGAACAGAATGACACCAAAGGTTTGCCTTGACACTTAGGTAATTACGTAATTACACAATAACAGATAGTAGGCAGCTGTGGCTCAGGAGGTAGAGTGGGTTGTGTGGTTCGATCCCCGGCTCCTCCAGTCTGCATGTCAAAGTGTCCTAGGGCAAGATACTGAACCCCAAATTGCTCCCTGTAAGTTGCTTTGGATATAAGCGTCAGCTTAATGACTAAATGTAAATGTATGCGTAATCAATAAAGATTTATAACCCTAATAAACCAATACTAATTTGAAGACACATCTGTTGAAAATCAAGTTCAACTTTGTTCAGTGTGTAAGATACCTGATAGAGAGGGGCAGCCCACATAGCTCACAGTTATTGATTTATTTTCTGTCTTTATTGACAGTTGATAGATGTCCAGGAAAGATGCAACTCACTAATTTTTAATTAGCCCCATCTTTTCATGGCTCACTCTACCCATCGCTGCCGTGAAACTGGAGACCGACGTCTACATGCAAATTGACTGTGGAAGAATTTCTGTTTATGGTCAGCAAAAATAAAATTGCATTTCACAGAGTACAGAGAATATTTTGATTTGAAATACAGTTGTTTACAGATAGAGTTCATAAGACAACAGGGGTGTCCTCCTTCAACATACATATGTCATCTTTGTTTGCAGTATTTAAATTAAATTTTAATAATAGAAGTTATATTATGACACCTTTTATATGGAGCTGCAATAGACTGTACTCTTTGAAATAAAATGTGCGTACACTTCACTGCAGTGAGATCTTTGCAGATGACAGATTTGTTTAATCTAAAATTATGGCAGAGAGTCGAAAGACATTTCATCTTGAGCTAAAGAGCGCTGACATACTGTCTCACAATATGAATATGTCTCTCTCTGATCATGCAAAACATTCATTTGTGAAACGATCAGTAGACACACTGATCGACACGATGGTTAGTGTCCAGTGTTTGAGCTCATATGACGGGGGTGCTGTTATAAAAAGGTTGGGTAGTGCTGGAATAGAAAGTACAGGTTGAGATAAACAAAAGAAGCTTTTGGAGTATTTCTTTAACTCTATAGTTTCCTTCTTACCGTGTGTGAGGCTCAGAGTTTAGTGAGTTTAGTAGAAGACTAATGGCCATAGACATTCCCAGACCCTGAAAACACAGTCCACCCACCTACAGCACACATACACCCACACCCACACAAACAGTTTGTATGTTGATGCATTTCAGTTGGAGAAATCTATTAATTGCTTCATTAATACAAAGCCGTGTCTTGCTGTTGTCTGTGTCTGGCTCAGCTTGGAGCAGGCTGAATGGCCACAGTGTGGCTCTCAGCTCTCTATCTGCCCTAAACGCTAGATTAGACCGGGCTGCTTTACACTGGGATAAATGAGCTGCTACCAGTTTAGTCTAATGTTATTGTAAGCCAGCAGGAGAAATGAGCACTTTACGGCAGTTAACACACACACACACAGATTGGGTGTTGTTATTGTTACTAACAAGGTGGAACGGATTTAACAGCGTGTCCATGCTGTCATGGGAAAAGGAACGTTCTGCTATGGCACATTTCACACAGGGCTCAGGTTCATTTTGAAGCTGTGTGTTTGTGTGTGTGTGTGCGAGTGTGTATGTGTGTGTGTGTGAATGTGTATGTACTGTATATATATATATATATATATATATATATATATATATATATATATATGTGTGTGTGTGTGTGTGTGTGTGTGTGTGTGTGTGTGTGTGTGTGTGTGTGTGTGTGTTCAGTTTTGCTTGACATTTTGGGCTCTGCCAGCTGGAGCTCAGTGAAGTGCTGAGATGGCTGCTGGCTGGTTGATGTGTGCTGCAGGTGGAGTGTGCTGTAACAAGTGCGTGCGTGCGTGCGTGCGTGTGTGTGTGTGTGTAGGCGTGTGCCTATGCATGGGTATTTTACTGGGTAGTCATGCACCTTGTTTACTTTACATTTCAGGAATTCACCTGCAGGTCTTATCCAGAGCAAACTTAAAGCAGCTCAACTAAATTCCAAAGAGAAACAATACTAGACACTGAAAATGGACAGAAAAGTTTGTTAATTAATCATAACTGCAACATGAATTCATACACAAGTTCTAGACATTCATTTCACATTACTATCTGAGAAGTAAAAATCTATTTACAAGAATGGGTTTGAGTGACTTCCATATATATCGAATACACTCGATATATCGCAGCTTGTTCAACGTGAGATGTATGAAATGGTAAATGGACTGTACTTATATAGCGCCTTTCTAGTCTTCCGACCACTCAAAGCGCTCTACACTACATATCTCATTCACCCCATTCACACACTGATGGCCTTGGCTACCATGCAAGGTGCCAACTGCTCATCAGTTTGAGGACCTAGCCATTCATACACATTCACACACCGATGGCACAGCCTTCGGGAGCAATTTGGGGTTCAGTGTCTTGCCCAAGGACACTTCGACATGCAGACCGGAGGAGCCGGGGATCAAACCGCCGATCATCTGATTGGTGGACGACCCACTCTGCCTGATGACTATGTCGCGACCATCGAGTACTTGTCACGTAAATGTTTTAAGCCGTCGGCATTTAATTTTCCGGAGTTTTGCCTGTGTCACTCACTCCTTATGGAAGAATTATCCTATCTTTATTCAAGAGCGCACATTTTCAGTTTGAGAGCATGATTTCTCCTTCTCGTGCTCAGATTTGTTGTCCTCGTGCTCACATTTTATGCTCACACTCAAAACTTATGTGCTCGCGCTCAAAACATGTCCTGTAATCACAGACATATATATGTAGACGCATTGAGCGCTGAATCGTACGTCGTAAATAGGCTATCAATGTTATCCTCAAGTCATTATCATCATAGTATTTTATATTATACCTTTTTAATCACGTAGCCTAGCCTATTCACCCACCGTCTCTTGTTGAACGTTACAATAAGAGAATTACATGGATTATATTACGGTAACAGTCACCACATAATTTTAATTCACAATCATAATATGACATGCAGCAAGAGTGCAATGGCCGGGATGCGAACCGGCGTCCCATGGTTCAAAATGCAACAGGAGGTAGTGTGCTTAACCACTCAGCTACCATAATACAGGTATGCTTTCAAGTGTATGTATAATATATAAAACATCCCGCTGATATAAAATTAGAAACAGTCTATGATAAATGGAATCATACGGTGTCTAAAGGACGATAACTGTTTTTAGGATTATTTAAGATTAATTATACATAAATAAACTGGCGTCTTAAATAGGTGACGATTCAAATAGCTGGCTAGAATGGTAAATTGGTGTATTTTTAAGAAAGGCAGTTTTACAAACAGACCATATACCCGCCCCTGCGAAGTGCTCAAAAAGCGTGAAGGAACACACCCAAGACTCTAGCTGTCTCCCTATTGGCTGGTGAAACACGCAGGGCGGGACATCCTTCAGTCTGTGCAGACACCTCAACCTGAGAGGACGTGTTGTTTTGTGCTAGAGCAGAAAAAATTTGAGAGCGCAGAGAACATGTTTTGAGCGCGAGCAGACATGTTTTGAGCGCGAGCAGAAAAAATCTGGTAAACTAATACAAGGAAGTGGACTGAACTTCATAAAGCGCCTTTCTACAAAGTTCTTTAAGTTAATGCCTCTTACACACCCATTCACACACACACACTAATATATCTGGGAAACAAACAGGCACCAAAAAAACGTATGTAACTTTTAAAGTGATGATTATAAATGTTTACTCCTTATGTAAGCACCAAACCAACGTATGTATTTTTCTAATGCTGAGTGTTTACAGCTACTAATGTGTGTAACACTGTTACTGTGATGATAAATATTGAAATATTTATATTTAACATTTAATCTGTGTCTATAATAACCAGATCTTGAAATGTAGATGTGACATGAGGGTTTCTGAATAAAAAGCACTAACGTGTACATTACACATGAACATATATATATACATATAGTACACACACACAGACACACACTCACACATATGTGTATATAGACAGATTAAATGTTAAATATAAATATTTTAATATTTATCATCACAGAATACATACGTTGGTTTGGTGTTTACATAAGGAGTAAACATTTATAATCATCACTTTAAAAGTTACATACGTTGTTTTTGGTGCCTGTTTGTTTCCCAGATATATTAGTTTGTGTGTGAATGGGTGTGTAAGAGGCATTAACTTAAAGAACTTTGTAGAAAGGCGCTTTATGAAGTTCAGTCCATTTCCTGTTATTAGTTTACCGGCAGATCTGCCCGAACCAATATGGCGGCGCCGTTTACGTACGATTCAGCGCTGAATGCGGCGTCTATGTATATATGTCTATGTGGAGACGGACGACTTGGTTCCGAAGAAAAACAACTGCGGTCACGCCAGCCGTCTCTCGTGTTTTCAAGTGCGCCCTTATTGCCGACTTTATGGCAAATACTTTGAGAAAACTGGGAAAGTCAGCGCTAGCTTACTGCAGCGTGTGGACACTTTCGGTTTTGAAAATAAGACGTGGGTGTTAAACGTATTAAACATTTATTTATAAAATATGAAGAATGGTTATAATTTGATTTTAAAAAGTCATAAGCCAAGTATGATCCTGCACTGCTTAAATGCTCATGTGTACATTATGAAATATATTAAAAATTTATAAATAATATGACAAGTGTTAAAATGCTATAAAAAGAGGTGTGTCTCATACAGCAAGTGCATATCTACTGATTTACACTTCTAATTACAATGCTATCAAAGTAATAATGACATTATTATTTATTAGAAATAAACAATACAAAACAACAACAACAAAAATATCAAGATATATATTGTGATATAGCTTAAAAATATTGAGGTTACAGGCCATATCGTGCAGCCCTACTTCCACTCATCAGAGGCAGAAGCAGGCTCAGTGTCCACTAACTCCAGCCACATCATAGCTTGTCAGGAATAAGGCTTGAAGTCGCCATGAAGTCAAACTCGATGGTAAAATGGTATTCTTCATGGTATTCTTCATGGTATTTTTTTTAGAGTTTGTCATTTCTTGATAAACCATACAAATGTGTTCTCTCTTATAAGGGGTGCTTCCTGTTAACACAGTCTCTCTATGTCATCTATGGCAGGGCCTCACTGATTACTGTACAAAAGCACAACATTTAGAACTTTATTCTGCCAAACAGCACACAGCAAAACATGTTTTCCACTCACTGGAGTGCTCTCTATCTAATGTAAGAAGGATTTCCACTGCCACCACCCACATCCAAAAATGAAAGGAATTTTTTGTGTTTATTTGTTTTGTGCAGGGTGACAATAAATAGCAAAAAAAAACTACCAGTCACCTGTTGTGTTACTTATCTGTATTATTTCTTTTGCTTTGCAGAAGCTGTGATGGTAAAAACATCCGCTACAGAACCTGCAGCAACAAGGTGAGTTTATTTATTAGTTGTTTATAGTTTTGGAAGGCACAGACACATGACTTGATCCTGCTGATAGAGGCATCATCATCATCTGATAATATTTGAATGTCCTGGTTTAGAGGACATGATAAAACTGTGTTGTTTCATTTCGAAGATTTGCTTTTGGTTTCGCGACAGCGCCTTATATTCGTTTTCGTTTGTCGTAATAATGTTCAAAGTGTATACAGGTGAAGAACTTGTTTAACATACAGCCAGTGAAATCATGTATATAGCAGAAATATCAGTGTTCAATCTGATGTTCACACACATGAGCATCTTTTTCTGAATCAAAGCTTTTGGAAGAAGCTCTAATTAATCTCTTGTTATCATCATAATAAACTGGAATCTTCTGATCTCCAGTATTTGGAGTAAGTACCTTATGAATATTAAAGTTGTTAGGCTAATTTTACTGTCAGATATACTGAATATGTGATCAGCATTTCATTCTCTGCTTTCCCAAGTGAAAAAAGTTTTTGTAATTCTGGTTTCTTAAAATGACCCAAAACCTAGTGCTCATTTTTCAGCAAAGGTCCAGTCTAAAGGCAACCCAGGTTAGAAACAACCCAAACCAATCATTACACATACAGAATTAAAAGCACAGGAAGTTTGGACTCAGCTCTGAATAAACAAAAAGGGAAAGCCCTGGACTATTACAAGACATTGAAAAAAAGAACATGTTTTTATGCTGATGATCTTATCCTGTTAATTTATTAAGTAAATTATTCATGTATTCTAACGGAAAATGAACAAAGAGTACAGAATCTTTATTTAAGGGAAGGGTTATTAGGGCTTAGCTCCCACATGACTATATTAATGAATTAGCAAAACAAACAGACTTCCCTGATCTGGTAGGAACTGGTATAGTGCATTTTACCAACGGGGAACAGATGAGAAGAGTTTGGATTGTCTTGAGCGTACGAGTGGCAAAGCCAGGCATCGTTCATTGGAGGAGCAAAATGGTTGGCTGTATGCCTGTATAAGGGTATATTCCACTATTTCAGATATACTGTATATTTCAACAGCATTTTATAGTTACTAGTCATGAATTTTTGTGTCTCTGCTTTCCTTAATTTTGTTGAAATCCAAAACAAAAGAAATTGATGTGGATGCAGTTTAGATTTGATGTTACATTCAGTGATTTTGAACAGCTCCACCAGGTGCTCTCCCAGCTCAGCACGGAGCCATGAGGAACTATTTTATGCTATAACACTTCTTGTGAGCATATTTTAAACTACTATGTCCTGTTCATTTGGTTACTCATACAGTAAGAGGAAAGAATGTGAAACTCTGCAGGCATCAAATGTTCTCTCAGCACTTCATGACTGAGATCATACCACAAGTATGTGATGCACTGTATGTGTGGGACACATTAATTCATTTGCTATAATAAAGTTTGTTTAATGTTAAACAAAGTGAATAATCCCTTCACCAGTCCACACTGTAATATCAACAGCTGTCATTTGATCCATGAAAGACCAACAGCCCAAACCGCCCCCATGATGGTTGTCCTACAGCAGGACTGCACTTTTCCAAACCACAGAAACACAAGCATTCTGTTTTACACAGTTTTTAATCAGAGGAAGACAAGTTTTATTTCTCCACTTCCCCACTGAAGTGGTTTAGTCTGGATTCATCGTAGAGCATCAATCACATAGAGTGTGAAATGTTCCCAACATAATATTTATTCCATCTCCCCCATTAACACATGGAGCATAACTCTGTGTGAACTAAAGCCTGGGCTCAATATAAGCGTCTGAAGAATATGTAGACATACAGTATGTGGACTGGCAGAGTGTGACAGAGTGAAGCTGATGGGTCAGACTAGATGTGTTTTCAGTCCCATCGGGTGTTCAGCTGTGGACAACTTTTTCTGCCCCATTTCCTCCTCTGACGTGGTCAGCCATGTCCAGTGTGAAGCACACAAACACATATGTAAATCAATATTTTTTTATCATTTTGATATGTGAATCATGTAAATAGATTTCTGACAGCAGTACTTATCCTGGAAAAGTATGATATAATAGTTGGTCATATTGGAAAAGAGCAAAATGCCAGAAGGCGTCTTAGAACATGCCAGATATTGCCTGATGACATTTAGCTTTCTTACCTTTAATATAGCTGCATTCATGTGTTTACAGAGATCAGCAGTCTTTCTTGTCGTGCTTGACAAGGTGGGTAGAGTAGCGCACTATCCCTATTATACTGACTATATTGACTCATCATTCTTTACAAGAAGTCACCTTATCAACAGAAGACATGAAAACAAAATGTTTTCACTGTAACATCCATGCAGTGCAGACATTTTTTAAATAACACAGGTCCCTGTACAAGTACATCACTTTAAAAATGTATGGACTCTTTATCCACCATTTTTGTTAATGTTATAGTGTGTTTCTTGAAAGTGGATGATGAAGTAAATATCAGTTGATACACCAAACCATGGAAACAGTCAAATCTTTTAGGGTGTTTGCCTCACAAATCCAGTATTGATCAAGCTCAGGTTTCCAGTCATGGAGTCACAGGTCCTGGAAAATAACAAAATAAACCAAACTGTCTTACAATGAAATAAATTTCTGATCGGGTTGTTAGAATGCCATGGCCATCACCAGCTGAAACTAGCACTCAGAAATTAGATGAAATTGATTGCTTGCTGAAAACAGCCGATTGCTGCTGCCGGAAACAAGGTGAATGAAAGGGCTGACACACTCTATTGAACCCGTGAACACACTGGATAGCCCAAATGTTTTAAAAGAAAAAGACTGGAGAACTGGAGAGTGTCTTTCTGTGAGTGTGACTGCACTTTAGATCACATAGTTGTCTGATTCATTAAAAATTATGACTCCATTTACTTAGATGCCTTCTGATTACAAGTGTCTATAAGGTTGAGGTTTCTGCCTCTTAGAGGGAGCTTTTCCTTGCCACTGTCACCAGGTGTTTGCTCATGAAGGGAATTGTTGAGTCTCTGTAAATAATATTATGAAGAGTACAGTCTAGACTTGCTCTGTATGGAAAGTGTCATGAGATACGAGAAAGAAATGATGTAGCATTTGTAGCTAAGATCAGAACAAAGAGTACAGAATCTTTCTTTGAGGGATGTGGTGTGAGACAGGGCTGTAACCTTAGCCCCCACATGACTATATAAATGAATTAGCGAAACAAGGAGGTTACAGCTATTAATCAGATTTTTTTTTTAAACTGACCACCCTGGACCGTGACAGTCAACCAACCAAAAATCTAGTGCTCATTTTTCAGACTACAGAGAAATAATACCAGCTTAGAACAACCTTGTTGAGCAAACAAATCATTTCACATAATGGACTAAAAATTTAACTTGACACACAAAATTTGATCTCTGATGTGATTGAACTAAATGACAAAAAGGGGTTTTACTGTTATCAAGAGATCAATAAACACTGAACTACCGATCAGAATCTGGCTCAAAATATTCAAATCAATCATTGAACTCACTGCATAATATGGCAGCAAGGTGTGGAGTAAAGTCAATGAGAGTGGACACAGTTAATCAAACACCCTGCATTACTGGAGAGGAGGACAAAATGGAAACACGTGTAGTCAAAAACTGTAGCAGTCTACTTGACCACAGTGTTAAAGTACAGAGCACAAGCTGGAAGTGGAGGGAGAGCGGCACAGACAGACCAGAGAGGAGAGATTGTGTTCAGATTGCGACAGGGAACAGTTAAGACTGAGTTCCTCCTCCTTACTGGGAGAGACTGTAGCGGCTCTATGAGCCACGTGGCTAATCATTCATGTTTATAAATAATTAATTACTTATTAATTCATATGCATGTGAACTCCTGTTACTCTTTGCTCTCATTCTCTGTTTGTATTGTTACCATACACAATGTGTTTATTAGCTTTGTGAGCAGTGTACTGCACACAGTGATGCCAATAAAGCCACTTGAATTAAATTGAGCAGTGTGCATGAACCTGCCCTGTGGCCCTGGGAGCTCAACGTGCAGGAAAAACAGGCTAATTAAGAAAACATCTTTATCAACTTGTCATCTACCGTAAAACATAAACAGACACTGATCCTTCAAATATGAGTTACAAACTGTGACACCAACAAGCTGTTCAGCACCCGTGTCCTCTGGAAACACTTCTGTTGTCATATTTCATTGCAGTGTTTGTCGCGTTTTTTAAAATGCTGATGACGTCAAGATGATGGTGATGTCTTCTTTTGTTTTTGGCTACATGTTTTCTTGGGTTGTATTCTACTGAGGACACTCAAATGAATTCTAATAAAATATTGTGGTGCAAGTCCTCTCTCTTTGCCCCCCCCTCACTCAGGACTGCCCAGCAGAGTCAGGTGATTTCCGGGCCCAGCAGTGTTCAGCTCACAATGACATCAAGTATCAGGGTGTCACCTATGAGTGGGTCCCAGTGCCTTATGACCCGTCAGCACCCTGCGCACTGCGGTGCCAGGCTAAAGGGAGAAGTCTCACTGTTGAATTGGCCCCCAAAGTGCTGGATGGGACACGATGCCGGGCAGATGCCTTTGACATGTGCATCAGTGGAATGTGTCAGGTAAGGATACATAAATCACATGATTGTCGTCTGATACCTGTATGAGTAAACAGAGGTCGACTCCGCTGTTAATAAATAAAAGCCTTTTCTGGTGTTATTGCAGGATTCAATGTTTGCCCAAGGGCAATTTTTACTTCCTCTTCAAATCATTTGATTTTTTTAGCAAATAACTTGTGATAAACTGCACATCTAAACTCTAGAAGAACTGAAGCGTTCACTTTACCCTTCAGCTCCTAAACTTTACCCGTCTTTACCCGCTGTCAGGTGTCCATTCAGTCCTAAATTGTTGATGAATGTTCAGGAACAAAATAGATTTTGGTTCATTTAAGGGAATTACAATGGTTTGGGTAGAGTTAGGAGTCCACTGTTAATCGGAAACAGTAAGTGTCTCAAAGGTTGGTTCCCATGTTTTTTATGATCCATCCATCCATCCATCCATCCATCCATCCATCGTGACTTCCTCTCCCTGTGGCTCTGCAATAATGTCACTGGACCTGCTTTGCTCTCAACAAGCAAATGTCATAATTATTACTAAACTACAGATTTTTTAAATGGACAGATTGCAGATAGAAAGCACTCAGGTTAGTTTTTGCAAGGGACAACAGAGACCATGGTTAAAGGTTACCAAATATTTTATTACAAATTAATTTTCTTTTTAAAACTCTAACATTAAAATCATTCACTCTGGATGTAAAAAGAGGGGAGGGGACAAACAGGGCTTCGACCTATTGTGGCAATCGGGTCAAAAGAACGGGGATCCCAGGGACACCACACATGAAGCAAATAATAAAAAGTCAAACACAAAGGAAAACCAAATGAGTGCAAACCTGATATATACACACACACACACAAAAAAAAGGACACCACCACCGGGACACCAATCCACCACCATAGGCTCAGCACCTGGATGTAGGGGACCAGAGACAAGGTTAGGAATAAAGAAACAGAATCAAATAATTGTAATTGTCACAAAAGAACTCAACAAAACAAGCTATAATAATAACACAAATTAAGCAAAATCCAAGTAATCACAAAGAAAGAAATCAATTTAATTTTCCAACAATCTATAAAAACAAACAAAATCTATGTAATCGCAAATGAGAAAGCAACCAAGAATAACCAAATAAACTCCAAAAGAAAACAAACAGGAACGAACAAACAGACCAGAACAAAATTACATTCCACACTGTTCCCTCGCACACACGCACACAGACACACTCTAAGGCGCGGCTGCGTTGCACTACCACGGGGCCAGCCGGCAAGTAGTAAAGGGCCAAGGCAGTGACCAGGGACGGATTGGCAATCTGGCATACCGGGCATTTGCCCGGTGGGCCGACGTGCTATTTGGGCCGATAAATCCTGATTTTTTTTTTTTTTTTAAATATTGTCTGACCGGCCCATAACGAGTAGATCACACAGCCCAAACACACTGTTGAACAACCACTCAGTATGCTTTTGTCCCGCCTACAGGCACAAAAAAAAAAGGCTGTGCAAGACTTTGTTTCCTTACCACCGGCCCTTACACGCTGACTGACAGGGGACCGGCCCAATCACATCATGAAACACCTCCCCCTTTGGCTTGATGCACCGGTGTGCAGTTTATTGATGGGTGAAACGCTATCAGATAAAGATGGAGAGAAAACGCAAAGGTGGCGCAGAAAAACGCAATAAGAAGAAACTTGCTCTTCAGGCAGATGCTGCTAAGTGTGTTAAAATCACTGACATGTTTGCCACAGCAGGGCCTCCATCAGCTCCCATCGCTGATGACAGTGGTGCCGGTGGCAGTGGCACTCAACATGTTGTTGAACCTGCGGTAAGCTGGACTACTGTCAGAACATGTATGAAATGCAACGAGTAGGATAAAGCCACCCAACCACTTGATGAATATGATAAAACATACTGTGGCGTCCGGCCGGACGCGTCAGGAATAACGAGGCGTTATTTAGCAAACTGGCTTTTATTGCCAACAGTCTTGTTACAGAACTTGGTTATTGTAGGCCATAACCACGCCAAGAACACATACTCTCCACACACGCTCACATACACGCGCTCTCCCTCACCCGTCCCCTTGCTCTCATACAGGTGCATTTATGGACCATGGGAAACCACAGAACTCACATTGTAACACACAACACATTACTGCAGGGTCGCTACAATACATTGTAGGCTACACTGGCTGGAAGAGAAAATAAGCTTAGCTCAGTAGCCTACTTTTATGTCTTTATTCTAAATGAAATAGTCTTTAATGTGAGAAAACTTGTTCACCATTCACCAACAATAACAATAAGTCTTTCTAAGTCTATTTCTTATTAGACTATTATTGTCTGTTGTGTGAGTACTAGGCTGGCCTATTGGCTAAGTGACTTTTTTGTCCTGCAGATATAGCAGTTCTTTATGTAGCCTAGGTGGTAGGGACAATGTAGGCTACATAACTGATAGAAAATCTCACTTTTAAAATTATATCATTTTGTCTATGTTTTGTGAATGCAGCTGCAGGTATCTGTACATTCCAGTAATTCTAGCCTAGGCATATTTAAAGCCACCACTCACCAAAAATGTTAGTGAAAACTGAAAAGTCAGCATGCTCAATTTCTTTGTTCAACTAGTAGTCCTCGGGTAAGCTCCTATTTAGGCCTGGAAAAAAATGGGCTGTTTTATGTAGCTAGGTGGCTAAAGACAATGTAAGTTAGCCTACAAAGAAAGAAAATAGCACTTTTTAAAATGACATAATTTTGTACATTGCTAGTGTTATGTCAATGTAGCTGTGTGTTTGTTTATATAAATATATTATAAATAGGCTGTTTTTCAGTCAGTCATTGTACAATATGTTTGTGTTGATTTGTCCTGTACACGTGACATCCATTGCACGTCTGTCCGTCCTGGGAGAGGGATCCCTCCTCTGTGGCTCTTCCTGAGGTTTCTTTCACATTTTTTCCTGTTAAAGTTTTTTGTGGGCAAGTTTTTCCTCACTCGAACCGAGGGTCTAAGGACAGAGGGTGTCACTCCCTGTACAGATTGTAAAGCCTCAGAGGAAAATTAACTTTGTGACTTTGGGCCATACAAATAAAATTGATTTGATTTGATTATTTGTGTCCCGTTGAGCT
Organism: Collichthys lucidus; assembly: GCA_004119915.2. Lineage (NCBI taxonomy): Eukaryota > Metazoa > Chordata > Actinopteri > Sciaenidae > Collichthys > Collichthys lucidus. The sequence goes on from CM014081.1 coordinate 859,136, forward strand.
AGGTTGTTTTAAAGACTTGCACAGTTGCACTGAAAAAACTGAAAAGGTGTGTTATCAAATGTTGTGGGCCAGTCTGGTCCAAAATGCCAGGGCTGATTTTTTGTCCCAGTCCGCCCCTGGCAGTGACACGATGATAGTGTAAGCAAGTTGTACATAAATTTTTTTAAACGGACCCAGCCAAGGCAAAATAGTTGCCGGGGGGCTAAAGCAATCCCCGGGAAACAAAGCAGTCACCGGGAGGCAAAGCAGTCACCGGGAGGCAAAGCAGCAGTGATTTGTGGATGGTTCACTGCTGTGCGGCGCTGCGGTGCGGCAGTCTTTAATCGTACAATTAAAACACAGGATGAGCGACTAACGAGTGGCTGGAGGAGGAAGCTGAGGCCGTAGCGCTACATACCGATCAGGCAGTCCCGGGCAACACAGCGTGGAAGTGACGCACCAGAGACGAGCAGCGAGCAGCAACCATAGCGGTGAGCAGCGTGGAGCCAAAAACACCCAATCGGACCTCTAATAACACAAAAACAATAATCTGTACTGGAGAGGCAACATGAGGGAGCTACAGCCGTGGTCAACAGCCTACCTACCACACTGAAGGGGAAGTGGTGGGCGTCAGGACGTGACGCAACCCGGGCATCAGCAGAGCAAGAGGTGGACAGGTGCGTTCTGCCCGCCTTTATGCGGCTGTCTCCCCTTACGATTGGCCGAGGCTGCGCCACCGGTAAATATGCCCAGGACCAATGAGTCCGTCCTGCTACACTCTCATTTGTCACTGCTGTCCGACTGTATTTCCCAGAGTTGTCAGCCATATTCTGTCCTCATTAGTCCAGTTTGTCTAACTTCTACTGTGAGATATCCACATTGCTGTTGTTCTTTGCAGCCAATAATGTGGTCCCACATGTAATAATGGGCCATCATGAACTGAAAGAATGAGCTGGAACATGGAAACTCTGGTCCCTGCAGTGTCATAATCATGTCAGAGGCTCTATATTTAGTTGAGCTTTGTTTTGGGACGTATAGAGTGGGACTGTGGATCAGTTCCACTCCCGAGTGGCTGTTTGTGACTGTGTGACAGGAGGAGGCGTGCATGTGTCACACACACACAGAGCCATCTCCCTAACAATGATTTGTATATACTTTTTGGCACATAGGTGATGTAGCAGAAAGCTACAGTGTGTGTTCCTGCTCAGCTGACAGAGAATTTGGATGCGTTAGCACAGGATTGTGGAGAGAGAAAGGTGTTATCTCCTTTCTGCTTCTTCAACAACAGCCCTGATAATGAGTTAGTATCCTCACCAGATCCATTAACAACACGCTCCGCTTATGCAAATCCAGCTGTTTACATCCTGGAGCACCAGCTCACAATGCAGCTTCTCTGTCAGTGATGAAGCGAGATGCATTTGCAATCTGACACTTGAAATTGCCCAATATCCTCTAATTATATCTTAAAACAGGAGTTATAAGAGGCTTAAACCTTTCCCCATCTACAATTGTCATCCTGAAATCAGGCTCCATTGGTATAGTGTAACTGAAGTCCAGCTAAACGACTCATGTGACTCAAGTGTCACAAGCGACACCCCCCCGAAACCACAGCCTTTTGTAATTTGCAAAAGAGGGCGGACATCTCACTTAACAAGGAGCTTAAATAGACACAGTGATCTCCAATCTTCAGGACAAGCTTGAAGAGAGTGTGGAGTCAACAGCTGACAGTAAGTATTTCTAGAATTCACTTTATCTAATTTAACAAGGAGTAATTTCACTCTGCTGAACCTAAAACTGGACTTGCACAAGACTCTTGGTCCAGCTAAACGACTCATGTGACTCATATGTGAACAAGCGACATCCCCTCGAAACCACAGCCTTTTGTAATTTGCAAAAGAGGGCGGACTCAGGGAGTGGCACCTGCACTCATTTCAACAGACATTCAGCCCTCGTCTGTAGCCCACCTCGTGTGAAGACCTACTCGGGTAAAGACAAGCGAGTCTACCGAGCAAGGCGAAACTATCTTCCTGACCTACCTATATCACTATGTGCTTTAAGAAGATCCCCGTGGTCTCTACTGCACGGAGTCCCCTCCGCCGCAACCGTCGCACCAGGAATCTACTTAACCTCCGGCCACTGGAACATTTTACACCCACCAAAACTTTCTCTGTTGGCCTATGGAACTGCCAATCCGCTGTCAACAAGGTGGACTTTAAACCCGGCTTATGCCAGCAGTCTATCTCTGGACCTACTGGCCCTCACCGAAACCTGGCTTAAAACCAAAAAAACACCGCCACTTGGGCCACTCTCCGCGGCTCACTCCTTCTCCCATACCCCCCGTCTCTCCAGGCGAGGTGGAGGAACTGGGGTCCTGGTCAACAACAAATGGAACTATGCTCCCCTGCCCCTCAACTGCCCCACCAACTACTGCTCATTTGAATACCATGCAATCAAAGTCATAGCTCCAGTTAATTGCTCAATGATAGTCATCTACCGTCCTCCTGGACCACTGGGTGACTTCGTCAATGAGTTAGACACTCTATTGTCCTCAATCCCTGAACTTGAGTGCCCGCTGCTGGTCCTCGGTGATTTCAACATCCACCTAGGCCAGTGTTTCTCAAACTTTTTCAGACCAAGGACCACTTTGTCAAAAAAAAAAATTTCAGGGACCACCTGACCCCGTCTTCAGCCATCTATCCATCATTGTTTCCCATCCTCTCCGTGCCTTGTTTTAGTTAAAGTTCACAGCTTTTGCTGCTCTTTTGCTTGCTTTCTTTTCCTTACTTACTGACGTGACAGCGGAATGATTTTGTCTATAGGAGACGCTGTGGTTGCTTAGGCAACAATTTGGACACTGCTAATTCATATTTATCTTCATATATCCATTATACATATTTAAAAAAAATATTTGTCTGCAAATTCGCTTTACACTTCAAATAATGTTAGGTAGGACTAGGGCTGATATGGCCTGTAACCAATATCTCTATTTTTAAGCTATATATTATATATATATTTCGATATTTTTGTTGTTCTTGTTTTGTATTGTTTATTTCTAATAAATATTGTCATTATTTCCATGATAGCATTGTAATTGCTCAGAATCAACGTAGAACAGTAGATTTACACTTGCTGTGAGACACACCTCTTTTATAGCATTGTAACACTTGTCATATTTTTTATGAATTTTTAATACATTTCATGATGTAAATATGAGCTTTAAAGCTCAATAGCTTCCAGGTCCTGTGACCTATTGGCTCAAAATCAGTGTAGAACAGTCGAGCTACACCTGCTATACGACACACACTCTTTTTTATAGCATTTTAACACTTGTCATATTTTTTTATGAATTTTTAATATATTTCATAATGTACATATGAGCATTGAAGCAGTGCAGAATCATACTTGGCATATGAGACACTTTTTTAAATCAAATTTTAACCATTCTTCATATTTTATAAATAAACGTTTAATACATTTAACACCCACGTTTTATTTTGAAAACCGAAAGTGTCCACACGCTGCAGTAAGCTAGCGCTGACTTTCCAGTTTTTTAAAAGTGTTTGCCATAAAGTCGGCAATAAGGGCGCACTTGAAAATATTGGAGCAGCTGACGTGACCACGCGAAAACGAGAGACGTGACCGCAGCTGTTTTTCTTCAGAACCAAGTCGTCCGTCTCCATCTTCAATTACCTCACTTGGACTCTTGGCTTCACCTCTCCTCACTTGATACAGAAAGTAAGCATGCGCGCAGGGGATGTTTCTGGGTGGGCGGGGCAGTGTGCTGCGTGCTGTGAGCAGCAGGAGTGAGTGACAGGAGAAACTCCGGAGAATTAAATGCAGACGGCTTTAAACATTTACGTGACAAGTACTCGATGGTCGCGATATAGTCATTTCATACATCTCACGTAGAACAAGCCGCGATATATCGAGTATCCCTAGGTAGGACTCCACAAACTTGTGTGGGAAATTCAAATATTTTAAGAGATCCTCTCACGGACCACTTGAGGTCGCTCCCGGACCACTAGTGGTCCGCGGACCACACTTTGAGTAACACTGACCTAGGCAAAGCTTACGCCACAGACTTTCTATCACTAACCAACTCATTCAACATGCAACTAGTCAGTACTCCCCCAACTCACAAAAATGGCAATCAACTGGATCTCATTCTTACCAAAAATTGCAAAACTGATGACGTAATGGTCACACCATTACATACCTCGGACCACTTCTTCATCCGCTTCCTGGTTTCCCTCCCAGAGCTACCTACCTCCCCTCAACCCATGACCGCGTTTCGAGGCAATCTCCGCAACTTGTCTGCCGCCCACTTCGCCTCAGTCATTGCTGCTGCCCTTTCCCCTCCCAACTGTTTCTCTCCACTAGATGTCGATGCAGCCACTGAATCTCTCAGTTCCACACTAACCGCATGCCTAGATACCCTGTGTCCTCTTTTCAGCAAACCTGCACGATCCACTCAGCCCCGCCCATGGTTGACTGATGCCATTCGCTCATCACGTATACAGCACTCAGAGCTGCTGAACAGAAATGGCACAAATCCAACAACCCTGCTGACCTAGGAGCCTTCCAATCTCTCCTAGCGTCATTCTCCTCATCTGTCACGACTGCTAAAATGGAGTATTACAACAAGAAAATCAGCAGCACAACTGACTCACGGAAACTCTTCTCCGCCTTCAAATCACTGCTCAATCCTCCCCCACCACCCCTTGCCACCAACCTCACTGCTGACAGCTTTGCCTCCTTCTTCACAGACAAGGTGGCGACTATCAAACTAGCAAACAATTTTGTGATCCCCTCAGTCACAACCTAATACCTCCGAGAGACAACAGCGCAACTCTCTCCTCGTTCACCCCTCTCTCCGAAGACGAGGTATCCAAACTAAACATTGATAACCGACCCACCACATGCCCGCTAGACCCCATCCCCTCTAAACTCCTACAAGATATCACTATGGTAGTCACACCGATCACATCCGTGATTAATGCCTCAATGTCCTCGGGCGTATTTCCAGCTGCCTTCAAACAAGCCAGAGTTACGCCACTGCTAAAAAAGACTACGCTTAACCCCGCCTTGGTTGAAAATTATCGGCCGGTGTCACTGCTTCCCTTCCTCTCAAAAACCACTGAGAGGGCGGTCTCTAAACAAATCACTGCCTTCCTCGCCCATCACCACCTACTTGACCCAAATCAGTCGGGTTTCAGAAGTGGTCACTCCACTGAGACAGCTTTACTATCTGTCACAAAAGCCCTAAAAACAGCCAGAACATGAGGGCAATCATCTGTACTCATCCTTCTTGACTTATCGGCTGTCTTCGATACAGTCAATCATGACATACTTCTAGCCACACTCGCCAACATGGGCATCACAGGCACTGCCCACTCCTGGCTCGAGTCCTACCTCGCTGGACGCTCCTTTAATGTGTCTTGGCAAGGTCGTCTGTCATCGACTCATACCCTCTCCACGGGGGTGCCGCAGGGGTCTGTGCTGGGCCTCCTTCTGTTTGCCATCTACACCACCTCGTTGTCCCATGTTATCCGCTCACACGGCTTCTCCTACTACTGCTATGCCGATGACACACAGCCGGTCGTTCCAGCCGGACAACACCACGGTCTCCGCACGCATCTCTGCCTGTCTCTCTGATCTGTCAACCTGGATGAAAGACCACCATCTACAGCTTAATCTGTCAAAAACCGAACTCCTGGTCATCCCTGCCCATGAGTCACTCTGCCATGACTTCAACCTGAAAATTGGCACTGTCACTATTACCCCTAACCATGCTGCTAAAAACCTGGGCGTGGTACTAAAATGATCGTCTTTCTTTCTCTGAGCACATTTCCTCCGTAGCGAGGTCATGTCGCTATGCATTGTACAATACTAAAAAAATCAGACAATACCTCACCCAATATTCCGCTCAGCTCCTGATACAGGCTACAGTCACCTCCCACCTCGATTATTGCAACTCGCTCCTGTCCGGCCTACCTGCTTGTGCAATCAAATCTTTGCAAATGGTCCAGAACGCTGCAGCGCGACTGGTTTTTAACCAACCCAAAAGGACACACGTCACCCCACTCTTTAGCGACCTGCACTGGCTGCCTGTAGCAGCCAGAGTTAAACACAAAGCTCTGACGCTATCCTACAAAACCATCTCAGGATCTGCCCCTGGCTCCACCCGAAGAGAGGAAGGCTGTCAGGCCGCTCTCTTCTTCTTCCTCGCCTGGGGGACTGAGGTCGCGGCGGCCGGTGGCGGCGGCGGGACTGTGGTCGAGGCAGGAGATTTTCTGTGCCAGCCGGCTCCGGGCTCTCTCCTCGGAGGGAGGGGCTGGCCGAGCTGCTGCGGCCGCTTCGGCATCTTGAAATGCGGCGGCTGAGAGGCAGCTTGAGCAAACGATTTGCGCTGCACTGGAGGTGATGGTGTGGGTGCTTTACGAGGGAGACAAAGTTTCAGGGCTTCGTTGTCCTTCTTCTTTGCCTCACATCGCTGCTGCATCGTGGCCAATGCAGAGCCGAAGACACCCTCCGGGACAATTGGCATATCTAGTATGTCATCCCGCTCCCTGTCAGTCAAGTTAGCGAGGCTGAGCCATCTCGCTCGCTCCTGAATGACGAGGGTCGCCATCACCCTGCCCGTGGCCTGGACTGAGACGCGCTGTATGCGGAGGGACAACTCCCACGCGTCGGGGTCCTGCTCGTCAGCGGATGCCCCAAACAGCTCTGCCTGATAGGCAGTGAGGATGGAGAGAGCGCTGAGAGCTCTGGCCGAAAGGGCGGCTGCCTTATACGCCCTCTCGGCCAGTGCAGACTGGAACCGCTCGGGCTTGGTTGGCAGCGTCGGACGCCTGGAGGAGGCTGCAGATAGCTGGCTCGTGCTGCCCGGGCAGAGATGCGCAGCTACGGAGGCTTCCACCGGAGGCATCAAGAGGAGACCCTGGGCTTCCATCGCCTCGCAGTCGAGGGATGCTGCGCCCGGGATGGGGCTCCTGTTGCTGTACGGGCAGTAATTCCAAGTTTTGGACAGCTCGGCCAGCAACTCGGGGAAGACGGGAAGAAGCTGTTTTACCGCACTACGAGCCAGGGGGAGCCGCTTGCCTTCATAGCGGGACCCGGTGGGCTCCGCTACTGCAGCCGGCCAGGGGACCTCCAGTTTCTCTGCCGCACGTTTGCACGTGCTGAGCAGGTCCACATGGAGGGAGGGAGCTGGAGAACTCACCCCGCCTTCCTCCCTGTTGGTAGACTCGGGCAGCTTCGGCTTTACAGCCAGGGCTGGAGCCACGGAGGTGTCGTCTTCCTCCTCGTCCTCTGATATGAGGAACGAGGCGTCATCGTCATCCTCTGTGAGGCCAATTTCCAGCACATCTTCCTCGGAAAACGGGGGAGCTCGGAGCTGCTCGCACTGGGGGGCCCAGTCGTAGCCAGTCTCCGGAACTTCCCCGGCCATGACCTCGTCTTCCTCCGCGGCTGCGCCTAGGTCAGCGGCGGGGAGAGACGGGTCACTGTCCGCGTCGGGAAACGGGGGAGCTCGGAGCTGCTCGCACTGGGCGGCCCAGTCGTAGCCAGTCTCCGGAACTTCCCCGGCGATGACCTCGTCTTCCTCCGCGGCTGCGCCTAGGTCAGCGGCGGGGAGAAACGGGTCACGGTCTGCGAGGCTAGCTTGGCGGGCTAGCCTGCATCTGAGGCTCTTGACTGTGAACACTTTGCAGTGTCCACAGGACCCGGGAATTTCGAGGGCTAACCTGGCGTGGTCAACCCCCAGGCAGGTACTGCACACCGGGTGGGTGTCCCTCCCTGAAATTTTGTTCCCGCAGCAACAGAGCCGAGAGTCTCCTCTGGTGTGAGGATTTTTAGTGGTCTCCATTTCGCCAACAAGCTGGAGCGCTAGTGGAGAAAAGGGTCGTGGCTAGCTGGTGTGCTAGCGTGGGGTCGAGGGGGTAGCTGGTGTGCTAACTTAGCTCAACCAACTCGAGCGTCCGTGGAGGGAAGCCGAGAGGAATTCCGCCGTGGAGTGGTCGGAAAAGAATACCTACCGGTCCGGTCTGGTATGAACGGACAAGGCAGAAGCCAGAGCACAACACTAGCGTCCGGTGACGGAAGCTAGCAAGATCCGTCTGGTGGACAGTTAAGCTAGCGAAAAGCTCTGACGTGAGATAAGTTCTCCGGTGAGAAGAGGTTTTGAATTAGGGGAATGTTATCCGCGCACACTATATATAGTAGATGGGACTACTGGGTGTGGCGCGGATGAACACATTCACCGGCCAATCAGGATTGGCAGATTGAGATAAATGCTTCTATCAGGGCTGCAGGAGGCTGCATCCCATAGCGAGACACCGAGTGAATATTATGAAGAAGAACTAACAACTACTCTGTGCTCCTTTACACCTTTTCAGCGTATGTCCTCCTCTGTAAGTCGCTTTGGATAAAAGCGTCTGCTAAATGCAATGTAATGTAATGTAATGTAACTGAAGTACAGAAGTAGTTCTCGGACTGCTAAGCTTTCTCTGCTCCTCTTACTATTAGTCAAGACTGTGAACTATGTTGAAGAAATGCATAAATAATGTCAAGTAGCTGTAGGTTTAATGGAGCAGTGATGGACCCTGCTCCAGAAGACATGAGTCAAAATATCCAGTGTTTAATGTGGTGTCTTAGCATCTGCATTCAAGTCTTTACATCCTGTTCTGGTTCTGTGCTCACAGTGCCAAATTATGGTCAAGCGCCATTAACAAAATGACCCATAATGCATCTCTGTTGTTTATGTAATACAATTAAGTATGTATGCTGTGTATGCATGCTTTGGTCTTTCTCAGGCAGCACCACAAGACATTAAAGTTTGAGCTGTGCCTTCTTTTTATCAACTGTCCAAGTCCATGACCATGCTGAAGGCTTGAGAAGCCTCACCACGCACGTCATAGAGAGCAGAACAACGAGTCCATGGGCAGGACGAGGGGCCACAGTTAGCTCAGACATGTCTATAACAGTAAGACAGAGTAGGAGTAAAGAGTGTAGTACTAGTAGTAGTAGTAGTAGTAGTAGTAGTAGTAGTAGTAGTAGTAGTACAGTAATGTAGTAAGGCAAATTAAATATTATGGATCTGGACAAAACCAAGATGTTAAACACTCAAGCTACCTCGATGGCAAATATTCACTGTATCTGTGTTTTGTTTAGTTTTTGCTTCATTTTTTGTTTCATTTTGTTAAAAGAGGATGTCTGTTTGTCTTGAATATGTAAAGTTGATAGCCTCCTTAGAAACCCAAGCTCCTGAAGTGGAGGAGAAGAAGAATCAAACATATCCTGTAGGTAACCTGGCTTAGCACTGAGACTGGAGGTAGGGGAATGCAGTAAGCCTCCCTCAAAACATACACTCAAATAAGTAAAATGTTACAACCACTAATTTTGAAAGCAATAATTCATTGATTGCTCCAAGTGGTGTATGAATTGTGATTCATCTGGATCTGGATCACTCGGGATTCACGAGTCATAATCTACATTAACCATCCTACATCCGCCTAACAGCGGGCCACATATGCAAATGAAAACAATAAAATGCTGCATTCACTCTTCTCCTTTTAACCTGTACAATCTCATTACAACATGTCTCGCTATTATTGTTGACAATAAGCTTGTTTCCACCGCTAGAATATCTTCGGGAGAAAACACAAACACTGTTTTATGGAGCTGAGGCTAATATAGCTCAGAGGCTAAAAACAATGTGAGACGGACGTAATGAAATGAACGTAATAAATGTAATTAACGTAATTTTAACTGCAGCATTATGTCATTAATAATAATGCTCTTACTCACTGCACTTGATTCAACACAAAGTGTTATTAAACTTTAGAGGTTAGGCTAATACAGCCTAAACACTGCGAGAGGAGCACTTTATTTGCAGCATTATGTGTTAGTTAGTTGATTAGTTTGATTAGTTAGTTAATTTTATGATGAGTAAAATATTAAAACAAATCCTAAATTTCACAGGAAGCCAGTGGAGGAAAGCTAAAATTAGTGAAATGTGATATTATCTGCTAAAACCAGTTAGAAGCCTCGCTGCTGCCTTCTGGATGAGTTGGAGGCATGGGCGTGATTTTTCATTAATACCAGAGAGGAGAGAGAAGCAGTAGTCCAGTTTTGAAAATGTGAAGGTATGGATTATTTTTTCAAGGCTGGACTGTGAGAGCATGGCTTTGTCTTTGCTTGGTTAGTTTGAAAAAGCAAGCCTGAACATGTTTATTGATTTGTGTATTAATGCCACACCACCAACGTACCACCGTCTATTCTCTTGATTCATTCTGTGTCTGCAACTAGTTTTTCTGTAAGTGTGAAGCCTTGTTTAGGCTAAAGCTGGAGAGTGTTTGACTTGCCTGTTCTCTGCTGAGATGACCCACCAATGTATGAGTAAACAGCTATGACAGGTGAGCAGACGCAGATACTGCAAGAGAACTGGTAGCATCATTGAGGCATCTCAAACATGCACTGCAGGATATGAATGTAACAGGAGAAGCAATGGAACTAGATTTTACCACACTTTAAATTAAGCATAGTTTGCTGCATGCCTAATAGTGCAAATAGCTGTGAAGTTTTTATTCCATTTGCTTGCAGATTCAGATAGGTTTGCAAGAAGATTATTCCAGAACATTTTAGTGTTTGCATACATAGAAGTTACTGTCCACTTCTACACAGTCATTCAGTTGGCTCTGGCCCAAACAACTGAGAAATCAGAGCTTTTTAAACAGGATTTAGAAATGGGATTGTCCTCATCTTACACAGCTAGCCAGCTACTGCCATGAAAAATAATAGCAAAAACAAACAATAGCCACCAAAATCATGTTACGTCATGTCCACCACAATGTACGGGAGAAGTTCAAGCTCATACTTCTTCAGGTCCATGCACTTGGTCAGGGTCCAACTTAGCACACGACTAAAGAAACAACAGAAGGAGATACTCTTTATGTTTGTGCATGTTTACCTCCCAGTAAAAAGGGACAGTAGAGGCAGATAGAAGGCAGACTGATGAGATGCAGAAGTCAGACAAGACACAGTCAAGACACAACACCCATATAACAATATTGTTGGCAGCATGTCGTGTGCTGTGTTGAAGTTCAGTATTTCAGAGTTTATCCAGGGTTAGAAAAAAACAGTATGTAGAAGTGTTATAGCAGCCAGCCGCCATGTCTCTACCTGATGTCCTGAGGTTTCTGTCTCTTCTGTTTGGGTTACTTGTTTCCCTGTTTTCCTAACCTCGCTTAGATGCAGTAATCTGACATTTTCTTGCATGGCGACACACACTTGAGATGGTAGACAGTATTACAAGCTTCTTAATCTTCAGAATTACACTCCTGCTCAGTCACATCCTGATGTCCTTGATATCCTTGAGTTTTCTTTGATACACAAAGTAAGTGTAAAACCAATAGATGTCTTCCAGTAGTGTGAATGGTGGACAGCAGAAAATGCTATCATTGATATTACACTAAACGTCATCAGGGTGCTAAAGGTGGAGCAATTCTTTATCAATGAAATACTAATGATATAATTAGTTTGAATTCTGAACAACAAAACACTGCTACCCCTGCTAATAGTGCCAACACTGCACATGAATAGTAAAGTTATTTTGTTTCTCTAAACTGTGCTTCCCAGGCAGTGCAGGGACAATACCATACATTGAGTAAAACTAAGTGGCTTGCACAATTTGAACACTAAATCATTTGCTTGGAGTGATGTGAAGGCTCACTCAGACTTCTCATAATCGTTTTTTTGTGATCAGCTCAACAAGCTTTAACATTAACATCATGATTTAATAAACTTGATATAGATATGTTGGCAAACAGTGGCTTTCTTGACATATTTATTACAGGGTTCTTAATAAGGCAGTTCAGTGCAGCCTTTTTTTACTTAGTGTAATAGCTTGTTGAAGTGTTATGGAAATACATCTAGGTCTGAACTAGTAAGATTGCACATCATAGTATTCATTCATACATTCATACATGAGACTGATGCCATTGCATTCATGTATGTCAAATTTGCAAAAGAAAGGAGTAAGATCAAATGAACTGTACATATTGATAGAATAACTGTAATTAAAAAAAACATGTGTACTGTACATATTCAAATTCCAATCCTGGGTACCAGGTTCCTCCCCACACCTCACCGGTCATTGCGTTACAATAATCATACACAATATAATGTATAATTCCATCACTTAAGGGACAAGCACTTCATTTGAAAGGTGGTCAGGACACAGCAGTCATCATGGCAGGGCTGGACAAAACAGCTCATTTTAAAAAAATAAATAAAATGTTGCCCGTTCCAAGGTCATAACTTCATTGAAAATATATATATTTTTTTTGCCATGAAATATTAAAAGAAATGTTTGTTTAAAAAAAGATTGAATAATATAGAAACGTTTTCACTGCTGTGCTCCCTGTTCATCTGTATCCAGCAGTTTGTAGATTTAGTGTGAGGTTGACCTTGAAAAGATGATGGATTATGTTTGTGTAGCTCTTTTCATTAGAACACAGAGGTGAGCAACACTTCACTTTTATGTTACTCTGGTCATTACTTTGCTGCCAGCTCACAGAGAGCAAACACTGTCGCTGCTCATGTTTGAATGAGTGAAAGCAGTTTGTTCCTGGGTTTAGTTTCTGAGAGCTCATCAGAGAGCTTCTCTCTGAGTGTGGTTTACTGTACACTGTGGCATCAATGTTAGTCATCCAGATCCAACTTGGCTCCTGCTGGTATGGAACGTTCAGATCTATCTGGTCATTGTTAGCTTCAAATATCCAAATGAAACCAGTCAGTTGTGTTAATATTGTGGACAGTAGTTTATAAAATGGAATTCTGACACCTAGACTAACACACAAGTTAACAGTTACCTAAACTCCAAGCATGCCTTAAGGATATAAAAAGTTGGATGACCTACAATTTTCTGATGTTAAATTCAGACAAAACTGAAGTTCTTGTAATTGGACTCAAACACCTCAGAAACTCTTTTTAGAGACTTAGTTACTTTAGATGGGATCACCCTGGCCTCCAGCTCCACTGTAAAGAATCTTGGAGTTGTTTTTGATCAGGATTTGTCCTTTAATGTCCACATAAAACTAATTTCGAGGACTGCATTCTTCCACTTACGTAACATCTCCAAAAAATCTCCACATATTGTCTCAAGCGGATGCAGAAAAACTAGTCCACGCATTTGTTACTTCAAGGCTGGACTATTGTAACTCTTTGTTATCAGGCTGCTCTAATAAGTCTCTTTGGACTTTGCAGTTAATTCAGAATCCTGCTGCACGTGTTCTGACAGGAATCAAGATCAGTGATCACATCTCTCCCATTTTGGCTTCCTTGCATTGGCTACCTATTAAATCTAGAATATAATTTAAAATTCTTCTCCTTACTTACAAAGCTCTTCATGGTCAGGCACCATCTTATCTAAAAGAGCTTATAGTACCTTACTGCCCCTCTAGAACACTGCGCTCTCAGGACGCTGGGTTCCTTGTGGTTCCTATAGTTTCCAAAAGTAGATTGGGAGCCAGAGCTTTCAGCTATCAGGCTCCTCTTCTGTGGAACAAACTACCAATCTGGGTTCGAGAGGCAGACACGGTCAACACCTTTAAGAATAGACTTAAGACTTTCCTTTTTGATAAAGCCTATAGTTAGGGCTGGCTCAGGTCATCTCTTAGTTACGCTGCGATAAGATTAGACTCCCTTGATTTGTCCTGTACATGTGACATCCATTGCACGTCTGCCCGTCCTGGGAGAGGGATCCCTCCTCTGTGGCTCTTCCTGAGGTTTCTTCCACATTTTTTCCCTGTTAAAGGTTTTTTGTGGGCAAGTTTTTCCTCACTTGAACCGAGGGTCTAAGGACAGAGGGTGTGTACAGATTGTAAAGCCCTGTGAGGCAAAATGTGTTTTGCGACTTTGGGCTATACAAATAAAATTTGTTTTGATTTGATTTGATTTGACACAAGACTGCACTTTGCAGCCAGTGCAGCCAACTGATCAGTTATAAATATACAACTGCTTTCTGCAGCATAGAAGAGACCAAACTCAAAACATATTTTTTCCATTCATTTGACTGGGGTTGCTGCATTTAGGCTGCAGAACCAGAGAAGTTCGCACCAGGGTTCACTTGCAAGCAGACAGAGACCACGTTTTCAGGTGGACCAGAGTTTGTTTCACACCTGCCCAAATGGACTGGACTATCCCAGGAACTCTGGTCTGTTTAAACCGGACCAAATATCTCTGGTTTGAAAGTGCCCCAACAATCAAACTGCTCCACTAAAATGTCCCTGAAACTGAGCACGACCCAGGCTGAGTTCACAAACTAAACTCTAGTACTCTACCTGTTGTGTTCTAACATGGTTTATTTCATTTACCAGCTTCTAAATCATCTGTGTCTGGCTCACAGTCTTTGCTGTAGTGACACAAAGGAAGTTTCATTTTCTTTGTGTTATGTTACGTTAGTTACGTTCATCAGAAATAATCACTCACACTCACACACACACATACACACACTGTACATCCGTGCAGTGATTTGCAAAGCCTGATTTGGTCTGAATACAGCCTTGCTAAGCCAAATGTATTAAATACTTTGACACAGAATAACAGTACAGCACACAGCGACATGTTGCTAAACAGCTGTCCTTATTGACATTATCCTGAGAATATAAATGAGCTTGTTGTTGTTGTCACCTGCCTGAACATCACTCTGTGAGTCATGTACACAGAGAATCCTCCACAGTCTGCTCTAGGTTCAGTTTGTTTATTTTCAAAGTACCAGTCCACTCAGCCTCTCTGTCTCTATAACCAGCCCATGCAGGCTGAAAGTAAAAGTTCAATAAAGGTCAATCAATCAGTGACCTTCCATCATTTTTATGCCCACATTCTCAAACATAGATATATGTCAGTGACAGAAATGTTGCTGTCATGTGCATTTCGTTTGAGCAGATCAGTTTTCTGATGAGGCTCTGTTTCACTGTGGCAGTAAATCAACTCTGTGTAGGTGGAAGGCTGAAATAGCTTTTTTCCAATGTATCAGCATTAGGGTGGACAGGTCCTCAATATGAGGAGACTTTGCTGCTAACTCACAAATGGAGCTGATTTCTACCAGGCTAGAAAAAGTTACCACTTTCACAAACCTGCTCTTAATTATGCATAACTTCAAGCCTTAATATGATTTGAAGTCGGTTTCTGGTGCATTCTTGAACTCAAAACAATCAGGCCGGTCACACACAGGTACGCAGAGATGGCACTGCGTATAGGCAAGAAAGAAATGGCATCACCCGGAGACAGCAGGGGAGGAAAGGGTGCTGGGTTGCTGTTTGTTAGTGACGGAATGAGGCCAATCCCTCCTCTAGTGCGAGTGTATGTATTAATAATACAGCACACAGCAGCATGAAATCCAGCTGTATACAAGGAGGAGAGAAAATAAACACAATTCCTGCAAGTAAAGGGGAAGAGAGCAGTGGTGTATAATGCTGTTTGTTCATGTGCGTATGTGTGTCACTTTGTTTTGTCAGCCTGTCACGGTAACTTAGCATATCAACACAATGCTGTGTCTACAGACTTCCGGGATATATTTGCTCTGTTCAATCACATAAATCATTGTACATACTGAGTAGTACTGAACTGATAGAAGGACCCAGAACACAACCTCTGAAACCAGTGGTGTCCAGTCTGACAGGGAATACAGTAGCCTACCAAGGTGGTTTTCTTACTGGGTTTGGCTCCTGGCATTCCGGGGCTGAGTCAGTTCAGTTACACTGATATTTCCATCAGGAAAGTCTGTTAATCACTACGGCTGTGTACCATTATTCACCTTTGGTGTCAGAGGCTGTGCCCAGTCCTGCTACTTGCTAATGACAGATTGAGTTAGCAGCAGTTTAATAACTATCCGTCCATCAGAAACTCTGTGAATCACAGAGTTGAAGCTAAGCAGTCAGAGGACAATCCGAGGGAAAACTTCTAAAGTGATCAGTGAGGCCTGGCTATAGATGACTGTAGCAGCCATAGATGAGCCATCGACAACTTTTTATGTTTTTTCAGGAAATAATCAACTTCATAAAATTCCTCAAAACACCTGAAAATGACTTTTTGTCATTGTTGGTATAGATACTGGAGTATAGGAGACATATAGCATATATAACACGACCACAGTGATGGACCACTCTCTGATCAGTTGACTGACTGGCTTAAATCCTCAAAACAGTTTAATTCAGTTTAAGACTGCACTTACACGAGGCAACCCCCCACAACTTTCTACTTGCACATTTGTGGGGACTGAGTGCCTCTGCACTCTCCAGGAGGCTGCTGCTTTTATTCTCTCTTCTCTCAAAGTAGACTGAAACCATTGTTAAATTCAACACTGCAGTCAATTAATCAATTAACCAAAGAATGACCTTCTGTCATTGTGACATATGATCCAGCCTTACTTTGAGTGTACTCTGTATCCAACTCTTGCTCGTGTCTTTCTGTCTCTCCATCCATTGTTCAGTCATGTATCTCTTTCTGAGTGTGTATTTATGATGTGTGTGCAGGAGGTTGGCTGTGATCGGCAGCTAGCGAGCGGTGCCAGGGAGGATAACTGCGGAGTCTGTGGTGGCGATGGTTCCACGTGCCGGCTAGTACGAGGGCAGGCCCTGCCCCACCTTACACCGGAACAATGTAGGTATCTCACTCATCCTCATCCACATACATGTCTTCATGCAAGTTTGAATTCAGCCCATTGCCCAGTCCAAATGTTACAGTCCGCCACCCTCCGATGATGATCTAGAAAGCTCATGAGCTGGGCTATTTGTAGAGAATACACTTTCAGTTCAGGCCTATTGAAGTAAGAGCTCTCTGTTGGTCTCACAGCTGCAGACAAAACATGACCAGCCTTCCTCCCAGCCTGTCTCTATGGGAGGTACACAACAATGCTGGGTATCTGTTTGCTGGCACTCGAGGCTCACCTATTAGTCTGCACCGAGTTGGCAACAGGCCTTCAGGAGCTATCTCAACTTTGGCCTGCTCTTCTCTGGTTGCCTCCAGCATTTATTTATCAAGGCTGCACTGTTAAAATCTGGCCATCTGGCTACAGCAACCCACCCATTAGTAGATGGAGCTACACCATTCACACATCAATGCCTTTTTTTTCCCTCACAGGTTTTTGAATTTAACACCCAGAGATCCAATTTATAATTGTGTTTTGGCTAAACATGGTCTTTTCATGAGGTTATTTTTTTTCTCCCCTGTTTGCTTGGAGTTGGTACAGTCCACTGCACATAATATGAAGAGCAATGCAGAAAATTTGTTTTAATCAGATTCCATCTTCGATTTAGAACAAAAGTGTTCAGCACGTACAGCACTGACCATTTGAGATTAGATGGAAAATGCTGACAGGGAGATCAGTATTCATTACATGCCGTCTTTTTCCAGAATATTGCTAAACAAACCAGCCAACCAATAAATATATAAATACTTAATGTTCACTTCTCAACATTTCAACAAGTGTTTATATAAACAGCAAACACACGTATGCATATTGAACAAAGATTTCTTAACTACATGTTCCCTCTCTTTTCAGCTCTGCCTGCCTGATAGAGGCGGAGGCTCCAGCAGCACAAATAGCAACTTTACAATATTGGAAATATAAAATTGCAATTTCCACTCGAGTGGAAGTTTGTTTAAATGTTCCCAGGACTGCTCAGCATTTTCCCAGGTTTTAACAACTTAATGAAGTACATATTGGCAGCAAATACATATATGCATACCAGAGTTTTTGGCTCCAACTGTAGTATTGTATCAAATGTTTCAAATTAAGGCGCTTTGGCATGCCTTGGGGAGTGGAAATGAATATGGCTTGACTCCCTGAAAAAGACCAGTATTAACCAGTGACCATGTAAATATATCTCCAGGTTTTAATATGAGGGAATATTTAGAGAACAGCAGGGGTGTGTCAGTGTTTGCTCAAGCAGAATTGTATACAAGCATAAGACATCTTATATCAATGGAGTAAAACTAAAACGTCTTTATTAAGACATGTAAAACATGGTGAAATGTTTGCTACATGTGCAGTATTTAAGAAAGGTTTGGACATTTCCCTCCATTGACTTGATCTAAAGTGATCCGAACTCCAGCAACACTTGTAGTATAAAGATTGTGAGACTGTTTTGGCCTGTGGTTTTCATCAGGGTCATCCTGCTACTTGGTCTTTGTAAATCTGATGAAGGTTGATCAATTGTAACTTTGAAGACATGTACTGTGTCTTGTGCAAATGATAAGCTTGTTCTTGACCTTTTGAAAACTACCCTTTTCCACAGGCCTTCATTAGCCTTCATTCATGACGTACAAGTGAAAGCTCAGGGAAAAGCAGCTTGACCTTGATTTAAGAATATTCTGTCAAAGTTTTTATAATTTCCAGTGGTGCCTAAACACATGCAGACTTACTAGAATTTTACTGAGAACTAGCTTTAGTAAAATTCTGTTTTGCCAGTTTGGGAAAATTCTGTTTAAATCAAACTGATGAAAGAAGTAAACAAAACTATGAATCTGAGCAGATGTTCAGTGCAAGCTTTTGAAACCAAAAAGAAGTGTTGCTATTGCTATTGTTAAGTACCCCAAAGCTAATAGCACATTTCACAGTATCATAGCCAGTGTCCCCTAATGGCCAATACAAGGCTGCCTTTGTAATGCCTGAGTACAGTGGAAAGAGACTCTGTATTGTTGTTGGAAAGCTCTGGTTCGCAGCACTGGGTTTGTCAGCGACTGCCAGTAACACTTTAGTCTTCTTTCCTTATCCAAGAATCCTCGTCCCTTTAGCCTGAACAAACGTACTGGAACTTGTGTTGGGCAGGTGTAGGCATTTTTACAGCAATGTGCCCAGACCTTTACAGAGCCTGTACTGTAGATGTACTGTAGAGGGAGGAATTCAATCCAGAGAACCTTCTCTGGCTTTAATAAAGAAAGGGGCTCTCCAAGAAGTCACTGAGGCCATGTGATGACATGTTACTTCCTGCCAGGTCGTTTAGAGGAGCTGGCAGAGGAAGGGCCACTTGACTATAATCGGATAACTGAGTTGTTCAGCTGTTATGCAGTTCTGCAAGAGTACAGAGGCTCATGGAGTGAAGGCTCAACGATACAGGAAAATGGTTGATGCTTTTTATTTTATTGATATTCATGGGGAGATCAGCAAAGGCAACCCAGTGTCTCTAGGAATTATTCATGCTGTCTCCTATACGTCAATAATTTTCAACAGCAAATGCATTTTAAGAGTAAGATAATGCCACAGGAGTTATGTCTTTATCAGCAGTATGATATCTTCAATACATGTATCTCTGACAACATATTTTATGAACTTTAGTATAGTATAGTAAAGGATCACTATAGATCGCTCTGTCGGTATCCCCACCCTTTGGTGGCCACAGTTTTCATCCCTGATGGCTTATATTTCACATTGAGCTCAAAAGTGTGTGTGTAGGTGTGTGTGTGTGTGTGTGAGGGTATGTGTCTGTGTGTGTGTGTGTGTGTGTGTGTGTGTGTGTGTGTGTGTGTGTGTGTGTACAGCGTCATCATCTCATTTAAACTAAAAATAAATAGGGTATGTCAGACGTGGCTACCTAGCTATTATTTTATGTAATATGAGCCAGCCTACTGTAGTAACATGGCAGTTCATCATGGAGGATACCAAAGGCTCATTCTAAGGTCACAAAATTATTTTCAGGTTATTTATTATACACTAATAAGCACAGATCTGAATGTTGTATACCATTTCTGCCATGTTCAGTGAATAGAGCCCCCTAAATCTGACAATTGCCATTCCAACCAAAGCAATGAACACTATGTAACCAGACGTGAAGAAATCAAATGAACAGTACTGATTTTGTCTTCCTCTGTGAGATAATTCGTCTGCCGGCAGTGAATTGTCTCTGGTGACACATTGGTTATCGGGATGCACAAAAGCTTCCTGGCAAGGTGAGGCATCTCTGATGCATGGCCCAAGTGGATCCTCCATCTGGTCGGAATCTGCCCCCCTTCCCTATCTGTTGCCTCTGTGAGGATGCTGGTGGTGGAGGTGCTGCTGGTACTGCTCCTGCTGCTACTTTGTGGTTCTTCTCTGAGTTGAGCAGGTGACAGCTTCGATGCCTCCTGGACACAGCTGTTGAACTGATGCTCAGGCTCTTCTAAAACGCTTCTTTTAAAGCAGGGGTCAATGACTCTCTCTGCCTTCATAATGACAAGCTATCAGCAAGTTAGACCATTTCAAAGTTAACTTACATTGCACTGCTGAAGTAGTGGCCAGTAGTTCTTCAGTAGTACTGAAACTTGGAAAACACACTTGCATCACAGCATCCTGCACCAAGTGTTGTTTTGTTTTTTAAGTAGTAATATTCCATATTTTGAAATGTCACAAAGGACAAACAGTGAAGTAAAGACATTTTGTTTAGGGGAGTGATTGTCAAGATTAGTAACACTGTAATGTGAGGGTTGGATGTGTGTTGGTTGGATCACTCTTTATGAGAAGAAAACAGCAGACTGGAGATGGGTAACTTTCCTTGTTCAAACTCGTCATGTGGTTAATCTAACCAATCAGAAACTAGGACTTACACTGAGGTGGGTTCTTCTTTTGAAGCTTTAAGACCTCCAGCCCTAAATGGATTGCTTCAGGCTATCATGGGATCATCAGAGACTGAGCACAACCAAAGCAGACGTTCAAAATAGCAGTGGATGTTAAAAATCAACAGTTCTTCTAATTGATCACTCCAGCTATCACATGTAATAAATGAGTCATTGACCTGCGGCACTTTTGCCACTGCATTCAAAGCAGCTCTAGTAACTCCTCTACTCAAGAAACCCAACCCAGCTCAGGTCGAGAACTATCGTCCTGTCTCACTTCTTCCTTTTTTATCCAAAACTATTAAAGGGGCGGTTGCTAAGCAACTCTCAGAATTCCTCCTACAGAACAATCTTCTTGATCTGAATCAATCTGGTGTTCAGAGTGGTCACTCGACTGAAACTGCTCTGTTGTCTGTGACAGAAGCCTTAAAAGAAGCAAGAGCAGCAGCACAGTTCTCTGTCCTCATTCTGT
Organism: Collichthys lucidus; assembly: GCA_004119915.2. Lineage (NCBI taxonomy): Eukaryota > Metazoa > Chordata > Actinopteri > Sciaenidae > Collichthys > Collichthys lucidus. The sequence goes on from CM014081.1 coordinate 880,179, forward strand.
TGACTTATCAGCTGCCTTTGACACAGTTAACCATTGCATCCTCCTCCTCTGTTCTCTCAAACATGGACATTTCTGGCTTGGCTCTTTCCTGGTTTGAATCTTACCTGACAGGGTGCTCATTCAGTGTATCCTGGCTTGGACAGTTGTCCACTTTGCATCACCTCACCACAGGGCTCAGTGCTGGGGCCCCTTCTATTTGCTATCTACACCACCTCCTTGGGTCCAGTTATCTGCCCAAATGGCTTTTCCTATCACTGCTATGCAAATGACACTCAGCTGTATCAATCATTTCCTCCTGAGGACCCCTCGATCTCTGCACGGGTCTCTGATTTCCCCTTCAAACATCGCCACATGGATGAAGGCACATCACCTCCAGCTGAACCTCTCAAAAACTGAAGTGCTGGTCCTCCCAGCCAAACCTACTATACACCACAACATCATCAAAACTGACTCCCTATGTCTCACCCTCACCAGGGTGGTGAGAAATTTAGGGGTTATGATTAGGGATGTAACGATGCATCGTGACACGAATAAAAATCGGTACAAATCCGTGACGACTCGCATCGGTTGACAGAAAAAATAAATGCGAGAGAAGTAGGATATGTTCTTTTTCGTCTTTTAAAAAAAATAGAAATAGGTTACGTTATAGCTGCAGCTTCCACTGCCGTGTCTGCCTTTCTGCGTCACACACAAACACACATACACACACATCCCTACACACATGCGCAGTAGTGGTAATCGGCGTCAGGCCTGACTGTACCATAAATGATACCATAACACAGACCCTCCAGGAATTCACAATGTTGCAATTTGTAACTTCAACACAACTTCAGTGAATCCCCGTGAATTCAGGGAGGTGTTGCAATTTTAACCAATCACCGCAACTTCTCCGCAACTTCCATGCAGTCTGCACGGGGGATTAAACTCGGGTCAGGGATGGCCGCATGGTGCGAGAGGATCCCCTCGTGAGACCTCTCCCCGGTACTGGCTGGCCCCTGCCGGGCGCATTTCCTCCACGGCGGTGCGCCGTGACCAGCTCTGCGTTTACAGTGCCCGGACCTTGCCGTTTCCCGGGGTCGTGGACTCTCATTAAAGGGTTAATGAGCTATCATCTTAATTGTTTTTATTTTCAGTTAGCTCATACTTCAAGCTGAAAGGTAATGGTCAGATTAGCTGCTTGCTGGCAGCCCTAATAAGAACACAAACTGTTTGAGAGTTTTGATGACAAACTAACCTTTTCCATTTGTGTTGCCTCAATTGCCCGGTCATGCCGCTTTGCACTTTACAACATGAATGCACTTGTACAGGCATATGTTACCTCACGACCGCTGCACTCCTCCAATGAATGACGCCTGGCTCTGCCACCTCTTTGCTCAAGGCAATCCAAACTTTTTCCGTTTGTTGTTCCCCGTCGGTGGAACGCACTACCAGTTCCTACCCGATCATGGGTGCCCCTCTCTACCTTTAAAAATCTCGTGAAGACCTGCGGCTCTTCAGGAGAAAAAGGTGCCCCTTTAAGAATTGTCATAGCACTTATTAACACTTTCTTATCACACTGCATCTTGATTGTTCCTTTCTCTGTAAGTCACTTTGGATAAAAGCGCCTGCTAATGATCCAAGTTCTAAATAAAACACATTTGGGTCACCCACTATCAACCAACTTTACAAAAGCTTACCTCTGACCTCTGACTTTCATGGTGGATTGAATTCCTTTCCACAAATCTAAGAGTCTACAGCCATGTTAGCTTAATTTTTACAATGACAACACGCTGAGGTTTAGATGGTATAATGATTACTATGCTCGTCATCTTAGTTTAGCATGCTACCATTTACTAATTAGCAACTGGTGATGATGGTAATGTTTTTGGTTTAGAGGTGGTGATTAGGGATGTAACGATACATAGTGACACGATTAAAATCGGTACAAATGCGTGACGACTCGCTTTGGTTGACAGAAAAAATGAATCGCGCTTCTTGGCGAATGCGAGAAAAGTAGGATATGTTCTTTTTCGTCTTTTTTTAATTAGAAATAGGATACGTTGTGGCTGCTGCTTCCACTGCCGCGTCTGCCTTTCTGTGTCACACACACACACGCGCACACACACACACACACACACACACACACACACACACACACACACACACACACACATTCGCAGTAGTGGTAATCGGCGTCAGGCCTGACTGTACCGTAAATGATACCACACAGACCCTCCAGAAAATTCACGATGTTGCCATTTGCAACTTCAACGCAACTTCAGTGAATCCCCGTGAATTCAGGGCGGTGTTGCATTTTTAACCAATCACCGCGACTTCTCCGCAACTTCCGGGCAGTCTGCACGGGGGACTAAACTCGGGTCAGGGGCGGCCGCACGGTGCGGGAGGATCCCTTCGCGGGACCTCTCCCCGGTGCTGGCTGGCCCCAGCCGGGCGCATTTCCTCGAGGCGGTGCGCCGCGCCCGGCTCTGCATTTACAACGCCCGTACCTCGCCGTTTCCCGGGGCCGTGGACTCTCATTAAAGGGTTAATGAGCTATCATCTTAATTGTTTTTATTTTCAGTTAGCTCATACTTCAAGCTGAAAGGTAATGGTCAGATCAGCTGCTTGCTGGCAGCCCTAATAAGAACACAAACTGTTTGAGAGTTTCTGTAAAGAGACTTTTTTCCTACAAATAAAAAGATAATTTTATTTGGTCATTTTGTAGCTCATTTTGATTTCATTTTGATTTATGTAGCTCATTTTGATTTCATTTTGATTTAAAAAAAAATGTGAAAAAATCGTATCGTGAACAAAACATCGTGACTCGAATCGAGTCGTGAGTTGAGTGTATCGTTACATCCCTAGTGGTGATACACCAAAGCGTTGGCCAAATGAAACATTTGATTTTAGTTTTATGCCAATCCAACTTGTCATTATGATTCCTCCTCTGTGTCTGACAGGAGTCCATTCGAACGTTGTAGAGACATTTCACAAAACCCCCCCAAAAAACTGAGGTGTTATGGGACCATGAAGTTCTCCACACATGTTCATGACAACTCATCCAATTGTTATTGAGATACTTAAGTCTGGACCAAAGTGGTGGATTGAACCAACAAAATTACCATTTCTGCTTGGACGCTGGCTAAAAAAAGCAGTGCATGTTATGTTGGTGCGAAGAGCTTTTTGTGTCTCATGCCTTTGTTCCATGACTCATACCTTGACAGGCTTCAGCAGGCCTTTGTTTATACCGCAATACATCTGCTTGGTATTGATTTACTCTGTATTCTGAATACATGCTGTATGTTTCTGAGATTGTCTGGCACCATGAAGCAGCGTGACATAGGCCTATAACAATCATCTATGGATGGTGGGCAACCGGTCCACGGTCCAGAGAGATTCTACCTGACTTGTATGTTTTCGATTCCAAGTTTCATTTTCATGTAAGCTTGCCCTCAGATTTAATGTCCCAGAAGAGAAGAGCTGATACGCTGAATCAATCATGATTATTTAGGTTTACTTTGGTTAGTGAGTTTATTTACCATTACAGACACACAAAGTATCACCTTCGTTCCCCCACATCCATTATTCATGACTCTACTGTTTATCAGTCATTGCATTTGAAAAATGAACTGGCTACATTATTCCCTGAAGCCTCACTTTGCAGATCCCGCAGACTCATGTAAAATGAGCTCAGAACTGTTTATCTGTGCTTCATTTCCCTTATTTATTTTGAAGGTCACTTCTTTACTACTTGGCTTTACATTTAATCTCCATTTTAGAGTTCAGAAAAAATGCAAATGCCTGCAGCTAAATTTATTTCATTGCTTCCATAAAATTAGGACACTGCAAATGCAGCATAATTATGTTAGGGGGCAAACCCTGTGGCTGACAGCCAGAGCAGCTTATGTAGTTATTTAAGTGCAGTGCTCATTTGTCACCAGAAGGTAAAGTAAGTCTCATAAAATGTGAAAAACAGAATTAACACTCCATTTGTCTATAACGCTTTCGCCTCGTTACTCCACCTCTTTTGTTAACCACAGAGGGAGAAACACTTCTGGTGTGAAAAATATTTGTGCAGACTAAAAAAAAAGTAATTCTTTTATACTGTACTATATTTTAGGACCTCAGTCTTCCTAAGGCTCACTGACAGCACAGTGGAAGTCAGATTTAAAGCAGGCAGATTTTAGGATGGCAGAAATTGTTGTGTGGTGGCTGCAATGCATCACTTTTTCAAATTCAAAGGTCCAATAATTGATTTTCACCGTCTGAAAACTTTGCTTGGCTTTGTTTTAGCTTTTCTAGTAAATTTTTCAAGTGTGATCCCCATGGCGACTAACATTATTGTTTCATTTCATTTGAACAAATCTCATATTAAAATCAGGATCACTTTTACTAGCTGGATATGTGTTCATATACATTTCATGTTGCTTTAAAAATACATATACAGATATAGACATATGTACAGCTAAAGACAACAAGCAGTTAAACATAAACACACCTACTACACACAGATAAAAGTATATAAACAAAATATAAATGTGTATACATACATTATACATATAAATAAATAACTGCAAGTTTCTCATTACTGATGAGATGTTCCCATATATAACATATCCTAACCATATCTCGATATATAAATTTAAACACAACATCCACACAGGACTGAGGACAGTGTACATATTACATTCAGTAATGAAACCTTTATTGTCTATCACTCTATATAACACGCTGCCTGTGGGGAATGTAATACGAGCACAATGCAGACGGCTACATTTTAAATTTTAAATTCAAACCTATGGGAGGTTAATGAGACTCATTGTTAATCAAAAATCCAGCTTCAAGGTCCAGTGTGTAGGATTTGGTGGCTTGTGAAGTTGCAGCAATCTGAGTCACTGCTCCTCTCAGCCACTCAGTGGCTGCAAAACTTACAGAATATATGCAATATGCTTACTCAGAGGTAAGATTTAGTCTGTCCTGGGCTACTGTAGAAACACAAACACAGAAGACAGTTCTTATTTTCAGGATATTAAACACTAATGAAAACAGATTTCTGAATATTATATTAAATTTCTACCACATTCTGTAAGAGGACCCCGCTAAATCTGACATACTGGACCTTTAAATCTAGTTTCAGAATTGACATTGGGGACATGTAGGACTGCCCCATGTCAAATAACATTCACACCCATGGATGTGTTTATCTCCTAATGAAGGGACAATAGTCTACAGTACATGTTAGCCTCTGCTGTCAGTGTGTGAATGTGATGCGCAGTGTAAAGCATAAGCTTAAGTACAGTCCATTTACCATTTACACAGTGAGCCTGCACTGCAATGTGCCGCTGTAGCTGCAGGGATAGATGCCAGGCTAATGTCACTGCCAAATGTAGCATCTCAACTATATAAAAAAAAGTGTTGAGTGGACAACTGCAAACATAATGATAACTTAATGATATTGATATAAATTAATTCAGCTCTAATAAACACGATAATTGCTGTCTCTAAATTGCCAGTAGGTATAAATGTGAGTGTGAATGGTTGTTTGTCTCTATGTGCCAGCCCCATGAGGAACATGGTGACATGTTCAGGGTGAACCCCACCTCTAGCCCAATGTCTGCTGGGAGCATCTCCAGCAGCAGTTATATATGATGGATGGAATGAATGAATTCAGCAGCACTTTCAGCGGCTAGCCTGCAGCTAACCTGATTACAGAAGAAATGAAAGGTGCTGTCCAGGAATAAACAAGGGGTACGGTCGAGTAGTCAAAAAAAAAGTCCTTTCCTAAGCACTTTTCCTTGACCTCAATGAAAAACGTCATGAGGTTGTAGAACAATATGAAGGAGAATTCATAAGGAGTTAGGAGAAGATGACCACAGTGTTCAGACAATCTGAATGCACGTACACAAAGTTTATACTTCTCCCTGTGTAGACAGAGATCACTGTATATTACAGTATGTCTGACACACCTCTATATGGTAGTTTTAGAGAATGTGGTGTTACAGTGGACTGAATTATATGACATTTTACCTGGTGGACCCAAATCCTACAGGGGTTGCCTGTATTTCAAGGAAACTGAATGAAATAGTTTGTTCAAGACGGACAGTTAAATAAATGTGACAGGATGAGAACCTGACAAACTTCACTCTCTGCAAAACAGCCTTGTCCTGCATTACAAAAGTAAAGGAACAATGAGAAGAAGTAGTGTATAAAAAAATATCAGCAAAACTCACAGAAATAGTCCACTCTAAATGTATTCAAATCTCTACACAAATTTTATGTAGTTATTGTTTGGTTTATTGTTTACAGTTTATCAGCTGTTCTGTTCTTTTATCGTTACTTATTGAATATAATATTAAATATACAGGAAATATGTCATGCAATGTATTCAATGATAGAAAAGGAGTCCCTTAAGGAAAAAGGTTTGGAACCACTGATCAATGATATGCGTCCAAGTAACTTATCATACAATGTATTCAAGTCTGCTCCAGCATTGAATGAGTTCTTCTGATTGGCTCATACTACATCATTCCATCAAGTGAGGATTAAATGTATCAGATCAGACCTGTAATTTTCAACAAACAAATGTCTGGATAAAATAAAAACAACAGCGATAATAAAACAGCTCAGACATGTTAGAAATAAAACACTCTACTAGTGTAAATAAAATAAACAAACAAAACAAACAAACATGTGATGTGATTTCAACTGTGCAGATTCAGTCCCAGATTTCATGTATCAGTAATTTTCCATACCATGTTTTTAATCAGCTGTCAAACCTAGCCCCACCCCTGCCTACAAAAAATCATCCTAAACTTCCTGAAACTAGCTGAATGGAAAAGCACCCAATCTGGTGAGCAACAAATAAATAACCATAAACAGCAACACATCCAAAAGCAGCAGTGTGATTTCAAACTCTGATTGGAACATTATAATTATTATAATGATAGTGCACTATGTTGATGTGCAGATATTGTATGTTTTTACAGCTTTGTCTGGGTCATAGATTAATGTTCTTCAAGTGGTGAGAAGTGATCACTATAATTAGTTACAGCAGCAACACATCAACAAGTGAAAAAATCCATCATGTCGCTGTTTATCACTCACTTCCTGCTGGTGCATGGTCCTGCCAATGGCTGAGATACACTGCGCCGGTAAAGAAAGAGAAGAAGGCAGATGGCAAGTGTTGATTCCAAACTTGGATGTAAATAATGCTGATTTAAATTCAGTTTGTTTAGAAGAGAACTCTGGAGCAGCGTTCTTCCAGAATGTTTCTGTCCCTCTGCTGTAGGTAGAAATCAAACCTTTCCAATGTGTGTCTCCCTGCAGCTCTGAAGATGGTGGTGGAGGTGCCGGTGGGAAGCCGCTTCCTCAGACTCAATGCCAAAGGACCTGATATGATCAGTGAGTGACGACATCCTGCTGTATGTTTAATGCCCCCTACTGACTTACCTGTACATTAGTTACAACAGTAACTCTGCGCTGTGTTCACTATGCATCAGTTAACAGAAACTCATATTCATGTTTCATTCATTAATAAGAAAAACCCATTAACAATGTCTTCAGTTAGTGTTTGGATTGAATTTAGAGAATGGCGAGTGCAGTTTGATGAATCAGGGTCTACATGTCTACGTGTCTTTATGTGTTTGTGATACTTTGTTTTGGTTTTGTACTCAATTTTACAAAAAGAGGAAGCTCGACACAGACAGAGACACGGAGATAGACATGAATTGTTTTAATTGTTGTGGAGACAGTGATCATAGTTGGATCATTTATTTTATTTATAATACAGACCGATCTTTGCGTTTTAAAGTAGATAAAGTTAAAGAAAATAAATTCAGAAATATTGGAATAAAATGTGTAATCAAGCAGATTGGTTTTAAGTTTTTACAGGTGATTTGATGCTCTAATTAATTAATGTCAATAAATAATTTGTTTGTGATGTGTTGACCATCAACTGCACTTCAGTTTAATGACTTAAAGGACTTATTGAAAGATAAATTATTATGTGATCTAAAACGTGATTTGATGAGAAGTTGGCCTTTTGTTTTCTTGTGATAATGACAATTATTTTGTTATCTCAAGATGATGGGATAATTAAAGCATTGTTGCCGTTCTTGGCTTTCATACACACAACTGATGTGTAGATGAAAAAAGTAGTAGTCATAAATAAAAGTATAACAAGATGAAATAAAATGTGTATAAATGTTCTCTACGCTGACTAAATGAGAAAGGTTTACATTACATTGCATTTAGCAGACGCTTTTATCCAAAGCGACTTACAGAGGAGGACATAAGCTGAAAAGGTGTAAAGGAGCACAGAGTAGTTTGTTAGTTTTGTTAGTGTGTAAAAGTATATACAGAGCAGTGTTGTATTATTGTATGAATGTTAGGATGGGTTCATAGAGCAGGAGGCTCGAGGCAGACGTTGTGTGCAAACCAACCGGGTGTTATATTTCACTGACATTGACATATGGACATACAGAGTTAAAAAAAACAAACTGTGGTCCTACCAGGAGCAACAGCAACAGTTCCACCGCTTCAATAAAACATTCACTGCTTTGGTTTGTGCCTCATTCTTTATTATATTGAACTCATTGTAATATCAAGTTGCTATTGCTATGAAAAAAATTAAAATAAAAGTAAGTAATGAAGATGAGGATTGTGTGTGAGGGTGAAGCGACTCATGAGTTAAGTGAATACAGAAGTATTGCACAAAGTATCATGATACAGTAGCTGCAGTCATGTTATATTATGAGTTCAGAAGCCTGATAGGCCACTGGTAAAAACTGTTCTTCAGTCTGGTGCATGCAGCCATCCTCCTCTAGCGTCTGATAGACAGTAACAAGGAGAACAGTCTGCGAGCTGGGTGGCTGTGGTCCTTGATGATGCTTTTCCTTCTGCAGGCATGATGCTGTTGAAAGATGTCCTGTATGGCCGGGAGTCTGTTGCCACTGAAAAAAGCCCACCCTGTTCTGGATGTGAAATAAATAAAACATGCTACACAGTCTGAACTCTGTGATTTACATCCTCAGAGCATTTGTTTGTGTCATTTGGATTTTCCCTGACCTATTTATTGTCAGTTTAAAGGAGTGCAAGATCCCACAGTGAATGCAGATAAACCAGCACACGTCCGCAAGCCTTTCCCTGCTAATATACTCAAGTTCTGACAGTGATACCCAGAAGAGCTGCAGGATTTACTGGATGTGTGCTTTGTCAGATGTTTCCGAAACGAGGAGTGACTTAAGAATTACTTTAGCAGATTGTTCATCAACTACCAAGAGATCAGCGTGGCATATGGGGAACACTGGAGAGGGAAGCTAAAGGCAGAGAGAGACCACAGTTAAAGAGAAAATAAAACACACATTTACAGCTCAGCTAACCCAGATCTCAAGTTCATGGACTCCCCTGAAACTAAATATTATCAGCAGTCTAATCATCTTTTCAGCACTGGCAACACAAAGTCCTATTTACACTGACTTTGAATTACTTCTTTCATAATATGGCAAAGCTATACAATTGTTAATTGTTCCAAGATGTTTAAAAAGCTTTGTGGAAAAAAGGTATAATCAATTTAATAAACAAATGATTTGTTAAAATTATCTTTTCCTTTTTTTATTGGCAAGAAAATGTTATATTTTTAATTCTAAAGGGACAGAAATCCAAACAAAGTATTCAGAAGTAAAAATGCACCATGATCAATGACTGATGCTCTGTCTCTCTCCATCTGAAAATAATTATCCGTCACAGGAGGCATAACTATCTATTCAATATTTGTTTTCTCACATGTCAGCCTGCTCTCCAGCTATCTCACTGTCATCATGGATTATAGATTACAATAACCTAACAGTACCTTGCACAGCAGCCAACATTTGCTTTCATGAGATGTGATGAGAAGGACACAGGATAGATACATGAGTCATATACTGACCTATCCTGTTATCTTTGTGCTCCTGTGAATACACACGGTGATCACTATCAGTCTGGTGGTACAGACCTGAAGGATCTGTAAGCCCAATGCTCAAGTCACAAATTTTATGGACAGAATCTCTGATATGATGGGCTTCAGAGAGCGCTTTTCCCGGCATGTTCTGTCAGTTTGACTGAGTCATGACCTCCAGCTGGGACAGTTTGCAGCTGAGTATTAAGAATTTAAAATGAGAATCAGACCAGACCATAGCAGAATGTTGCTACCCTCAAGTGAAGGAATAAAAGTATCCAGGTTCAAGATTGAGGGTAAGACGGAACACAAGTTTGACAGGTGGGTTGATCTCAGTATACTAGTTCATCTTTAACTCTCGCGATCTTGAACTTTGGATAGAGAACAAAAGATTGACATAAAAGATACAAGTGTGATACCAGAGTGGCTTGGCTTATCCTTTCAGAGGTGGAGAAGACATTTTAGAGGAGCTCCGAGTAGAACTAATCGTCCTGTGCAAAATGAGTCACTTCTGTTGGTTTGGGTGACTGGGTGTCAAATCGGCAAATGGGCAACATTCTTGTCTTGAATTATTGATTCTTGTCTTCAGTTGTGCTCTTGCAGAATTGTATTATCTGGTGTATCCTACCTTGTCTGATGATACCTCTCCCCATGAAATTGTGTTTTCTGGCTATTGTAGAAGTTTAAATTTCACTGCACACCAGATCTCAAAAGTTATTCTTTATTTTTGCATTAAATAACACTCTAATACCATTTGTTCATTTATTATTTCAATTATTTATGATTTTTGCATCATGACAATGGTAATATGTAAGTTAAAATCAAGACAAAAAAGATATTGAGTTACTTTATGTTAATAAATGTCCACCTTGCTGTGTTTGTTCCTTAGTTATCGAAGCCGTCTCTCTTCAGGGGTGGAGGGAGGAGACCAGTCTGCTATCTACAGGCTCCTACATGATAGGAAACACCTCGCTGGACTTCCAAAGAGGGACGGACAGGCAGACACTAAAGACACATGGCCCACTCAACGCTGATTACAGTATCAAGGTAAAACAGGAAGGAAAGGGGACAGGCCAAGGTTTATAGCAAATAGCCTCAGGGCTTCTGGCTTATGATCTACATATTTTATTAGAAATGTAAGAGATACAATCTAAATAAATGAGTCTGTTGCAAAATATTTAACAATTAAGGGAATTTTTTAATGAGATTGTGAGGTTGTTGCCAGCGGCACTACTTATATTACTGTTAGAGAGGCCTGTTAGTTATAAACAGAAATAAATCTTCCTATTTGTAGTGACTGCACTGTTTCAGAAGCCCTTTATGTTGCAGTTCTAACACCATTCTACAAGGATAGTGCTATATTTGCTGTATTTCAATAAATGTCAAACACAAACCAACAGTGACTAGATCCTACTAACAAGTATTGTCTATGTATGCAGCATCAAAGATCTCCTTCCCTTTGGCCATAGAAGATCCACTGTTGTCCACAAGCTTTTAAGAACACAAGTCACACTGTACAACGTTAAGACGTTTCTTCATGACTGTCAACAGACACATTAAAGTTTATTAAAGACATTTTCACATACAATGTCTTGCTGTTACAAATACTCACCAAAGCACCAGGTTGTAGCTGAAAATAGTCCCCAAGAACTCTTTCCATCAAGAGAATGGCCTTTTTCAAGCTTTATTTTGACAGAGACAGCTGAAGAGTGACAGGAATGCAGAGAGAGAGAGAGATGGGGAATGACATGCGGGAAAGAGCCACAGGTCAGATTCGAACCCTGGGCTTTCGCAGCAAAGACTGAGCCTTTGTACATGGGGCAGCTGCTCTAACGACTGAGCTAAACGACACCCTGAAGCATTATATATCTGACCCTTTTATGTCTTCAGTGATTTACCAATGGGCTCTGGCTGAGTGATGCAGACGTGGTACGAAAACTATAAAGAGTCAGATTATCTTGATGTTTCACAAAGAGTAAGAGTCACTACATCTTCCTCCCGTCAGACAAGTTTAGCTCTTAAACCAAAAGTGGCCTCTGTTTTATATACAGAGAGCGAGGAGTGTAAACCAAATCCTTGATTTCCTACAGCTTTATCTGACATGTGGATGAAAAGGATTTGTCCAGTTTATACTGGAATCAGAGCATCGACTCCCAATATCCACTCAGTCTACTCATACTTCTTTAGTGGTTATTACAGATCTCAATTACAGATCAAGTGGATACAAGAGAAACATTTCAACAAGGCTTTCCTTCTGGATGTAATTTAAACACAGTTTGTCTGTGCACGTGCTTTACCAGTTGTTCCAGCTGCCGCCATGGTTTGGGACTAATGTGTACATGTTGTAACAGAAGTTTCTGGTTATGTCACATGCGCTGGAGGGCAGAATCTTGCAGATTGAAGTCTCAGTGATGTTCTGTTGGGCTAAATGTTGGATGTGGACTACACTTTCAAATTCTTTTGTCGCCTGTGCTCTTGGACGACAGTTATTGTCCCTCAACTACATTAGGTAAGATTAAGTCGGAGCAAAGCTGCAAGGTTGTGATGAATGACTTACATGTCATTTACATCATCAAAAGAAAAGGACGGACTGTTAGAAGGCACATGTTTGACTATCTGAGGCAGCTCCTCGCCCTTTAAAAAAGGAACTCTTTAACTTACTGAAACACTTAATAAATGATTGAAAGATTTACGTTTATGTGAAATCATACATATAGTACATATATAGCCAAAACTACAAAAGCAAACTGTTTAGCCACTACTTTAACTGAAACAGTGTTACATAGATTGCTACATAGATGCTACAGGAGGAGACATCACATTACCTTCATTGAGCACTTCACAGTGCATTTTGTCACCTTTGACAGACTTACTCGCTGTATTCCAGATTTGTTAGTCTGGTTGTGTTTGACGGTGCAGTCTTGACTTTGGAAGCTATAGTTTGGCAAAATAAACATATTTTCCTTTTCCAAAGCTTTCAACCACATCTCACTGTCTTTATCAAACTCCCCTGATGAAGACCTTGCTTTATCATCATGCTTCAGAAAAAGCGTATTAGTGTGGTCAGGGCAAAAAAACATTTAGACCCGTGTCTATTATGAAATTCACAGTCTTTACATAAGATCCTTGTTTTATTTCTTTGACTGTGTTGCCACTGTCACACACATTTAATGTTTAGTGTAACTGGAGCTGGGCAGACATGTGTAACGTTACGTGTACATGTGTTGGATTTGTTGAATAGTAATTATTCTTGCAACTACAAGCAGATACTGAAGAAGCTCACTTATAAAATTAAATGTTAAATTACAGTAGCGTTCTGGTTCTTACACTAGTTATTGTGTAATCATCCTGTACAATTGTATTTTAACATAGTGGTTGTACTTTGGGAGTCTAATATTTAAGGGGTTGTACATGGCATAAAATATTTCAGATAATTTTCACAGTTTTGCATGAATGCAGTACTTTTTTGAACCATTACATTTTAGCTAATAATGAATAATGTAGACATGGTCATGCTACATGCATTAACGTGATATTCAAACTAAACTTTTTTTAGGAATTTCAAAACTTATTTTAAAATGACTTTCCAGCAATTTAAAATAATATTTTGTTTAATAATAATGTTATAATGCAATCTAATATAATAATGTTTATCAGAGCCCCATTAACATGATTCTTCTCCTTATATATATTGTACAGATGAAGTACGGAGGCCCCAAGGACACAGTTGTCCAGTTTCTCTTTTACCAGCCCATTAGGTACCAGTGGAGAGAGACTGACTTCTTCCCCTGCTCAGTCACCTGTGGAGGAGGTGAGGCAGTGGACAGTAACTGTAAACGGGTGTCTTTATATTTGAATAATGATGCATCATTGTTTTAGACTTTATTGATCCTCAGATTCAGCTTCATCTGTTTATATCTCAAACAAACGGTTAAACTGCCTGTTTTCTCCTCCACCAGGATATCAGCTAAACTCCGCAGAGTGCACAGATATTCGATCCAACCAGACCTTCCCTGAGCACCATTGTGACAGCTATCCTGAAAACACCAAACCGACACCAAAACTCAAGGAGTGCAACATGGACCCGTGCCCAGAGAGGTAGGGCTCATTACAAGTTGTATTTAGCATCTTTGACATTACCAAAATCAACGTTTCAAAAACATTTTTATACCATCAGTTCTAACATCAATCACTTCGGAATGTCTTGGTCCAGATCTTTATACAGTATGAGAACACCTCCTCAACCACTGAAAACCAACCATTGACGTTGACGTCAGATGGTTGTGTTGTGTGCAAAGATGGAGGATGTGGATTAAACAAACGTGTTAACGAGTGAGTTTGTTCAAGTTGGACAGAGCTAAGCTAGCTGTTTAGCTGAAGATGTCCAATGACTCCAAATACAGATATTAGATTGATCCCAAAAGGTGGAGCTTTACTTAAACTGGCTCTCAGTCTATACAGTCAATGTTTTGCACAAACCATTTTAAATTTCATACCTACACGACAAAATGCAAGAATGAAATATCTGATTATCTCCTTAAGAGCTGAAATGCTGAGTGCAAAGCAGTTTCTATTGACAGTAATTTACCTTTTTCTTATAACCTTGAAGGTCAAAGTTGTGTTAATAATCACTTTGTTTGGGCGTACACTTCTATGGAGATTCTAATGACCTCCAGGATTTTTTAGTTTCATAAATTTTACAGTGTTTTGTGATATTTTGTTTCCAGTGATGGATTCAAGGAGGTGATGCCGTATGATCAGTTTCAACCTCTGCCTCGGTGAGTTCCAAACAATCCCAAAGCATCATTGATTTAAATAGCTACACACAGTAAAGTACAGCAGTTCTGTGCTGTCTTTCTTCTGTTGTTTGACATCTTTCCAGTTTGGACAGGATGTGGGGAAGATGAAACACAGGAAGTGAGTGGGCAGAAATCTGATATGATTACTGGTTGGAATACGTCCACTGATGCATCCTCAAGTCATTAGAAGTACAAGAAGTAAAGCAAAGACGGCGTAAATAACATTAGTTTCCTCTCAGGGAGAAATACTGTAAACTATCCACACAAGAAAAGCCATTAGCCTTACAGTTTCAAGTTGTTGGTAGAAAATACACATTTTTATTTATTTCTTTATTTATATGTGACTACTTTTAATATTTACTTTCAATACAGAAAATAAACTCAAAATGATCAAGATTGTGAGCTGGGCTGAACTTTATGTTTCACTTTTTAAAAAATTAGTTAACAAGTAAAACATAAAATGCCCCAATATAACATCCACCAATATGATTTGGTGTTATACATAAATAAATATATATGAACCCACTTTACTTTAAAGTTAGCATCTAGTTGTTGAACAGAGTAAAGGTGGAGGACAAAACTAAACGGAGTGAATATTGGACTAGTGTTTGGCTGTGGTGAAGTGCTGCATGCTGCTGCACACAAAAAAAATAAATATAAATCAATTCTGTAGGTGCTGGTGAAATGTTATACTGTGTAGAACTGGTATCTCACACTTTCCCTATAGAGCAGGTCTAGACTGTTGTCTTTAGGATATCATTCACAGAAACCCAACAATTCCCACCATGAGCATCGACTTGGTGGCGTTGGCAGCAATAATAATAATTACAACTATGATCATATAACGAAATATGACTAATTGTACGAGTAATAGTTGTTGGCTTCAAGCAGGACCACAGCAGCAGGCTTGAGCAATCCCTAATCTAGGGGTGTAGCCACGATCCACGAGAACCTGCAAGATGAGAAAGCAGAAAAGCTCTGGCAAAAACAGAGGTTTTTCATTCATCTGAGTGGGAGTAGTCCGTTTTTGCACCAGTGGTCCACACCACGAGGGAAAACTGTGCCTGCATGCGTGTGAGAGGTTGATTCACATCCAAACCTTTGGGAAAACAGAGCCTGACGTCACGCTCCACAGGCCAATCAAAAACCGTCAGCCGGACTGGAAGACGCCCATGGAAAAAGGGGAAAAAAACCCTTGTTTACCATGCAGCGTAAACATTATGTTTTCAGCTAGCAACCATGGAGGAGAGATTGATCGCTACAATCTACATTTATCCCGAAATCTACAATCCTTCAATGAAACAAAGAAAAAAGCTAAAGTTCTAAAAAGTCAAAGTTCTTCTTTGTTCTTGGTTAATGTGGGCTTTTAGGTGCACTACTGCCACCTTTTGGTGTAACTCAATGAGCCAAATAGTGACACTCCCACAACACTGCACAACCCTACCACCAGTCACCGGAACACCTGATCCCGTCTGAATGCACGTTAAGTGAAAACAGGACTGTTGAATATAGTAAACAACTTTTATTGCTCATAGTAATTTGTTTTTAAGCAATAAATCCCATAATAAAAAATGAAATATAGCTGCTGTGAAAAACACAAAAGGCCTTCCAAAAAAGTCTTGACTGTTAAATGCTTACCCCCAACCAACCACCACATTTTCAGTGCTTCTCCACAGCAGCTGTCTCCCAAAATGAAGCATTACCCATCAATTAACACTGGTGTCTCTCGTCTACAGTCTGTTCATCAGGGAGACAGAGTGCTCCACTTTTGCATATGAATTCATTTCTTTTATAGAATTCTTAAAGTAGTCATCTGAGTGCTCCTGAGATGTGATGTTTTCAGCTCTGTGAGATCCGTGGTCCCGTCGGCCATGATCACTGGTGACTGCTTCACCTCCTTCACACGTGCTTGGCTGTGTAGAAGTGTTGCATGCTGCTGCACATGACGGGAGTTTCTGCAGAGCGTGTGTGGAATCGCTGCTCAGAGTAAGATGTTTCGTAGGTGAAATGTTGCAGTGCATGTGTGTTTATATTATCACTGCATATAACTGGTTTGTCATGTGATAATATTACTGAAAATAATTAATTTCAATTTAATTGATATCATGCCCATAACATAACAGAAGTTTTCTCATGACACTTTCCATAAATAACAGGTCTAGACTGTACTCTTTTTAATATTTACAGAGATTCAACAATTCCCACCACGAACAAGCACTTTGGCTACAGTGGGAAAGAAAAACGTCCTTTAAGAGACAGAAACCTTGAACAGAACTCATTAAATGGAACCAAATGGAATGGTTCAGTCCTCCTGTTGTTTCTGACTTTACAGCCACATGTTCAGTGTTTGATGATGAAGTGATGCTTAAATTAAGTTTCAAGTTTTATTTCAGTTGTATTTTTCTCTTAATGTAAAACAGATACTTTGTTGCTGCCACATTTTTACCTTTATTGATATATGGGGATCTTCTGTACATGCCCCTACTGAGGCATTTCATATGGTCGACAGAGCTCACCATGCTCACCTCAGTTTTATTGCTATATATATAGCTGTAAAGCCCTGACTCAGCCACCGGCAGATCCACTGTATCTTTTCACATAGAGGGTGATTCCTGGGTTTCTCGTATTTCTCACAAGTTACATGTTGTTTGTACCAAATGTTCACACAGAACTTGGGCAGTGCGATACTCTGATACACCCGGGAAGGTATCACAGAATGTTCTAATATATATTGGCCAAGACTTCCTTGAAAAAGAGGTTTTTAATCTCAATATAATTATAATAAAAATATGACTGATTGTAGTAGTAATAATAATAATAATATTATAAAACAGTAATCCTTAAAAACATTATCTGGTTCCAGAAGATCTACAAAGTTTAGCCAGTCATAAACAACTGGCCTTTTTCTCAAGAAAAAATTTCACGGACAACTCATTTGTATTAGTACATTTCAGGGAAAAGTACTTTTAAACCACACAGCTTGTTTTCTTCAATAAGGCAGTGAAGTTACATGTTATTTACACTGCACGGTTGTCCCTTGTCTTTTTCTCCCAGTCCCTTGAAAAGCTCTGGCAAGATAACATGAACTCCCTGTAAAATCTTAACATAAAGTAGCATGTAGCATGTCCTGAAATGTGAAAAAGCATTCTGACATTATTAGGGTGCAGCCTGTACTGTTACCAAACACTGTTGTACAGATGCATTATTACATGACCTGAGAGAGCATTTACGTGAACTTGGCCCTTATCTGGTGTGTGTGTAGATGGGAGCAGGGCCCCTGGACGCAGTGCTCAGTGTCCTGCGGTGAAGGTGGCGGCTGGCAGGACCGCAGTGTGCTGTGTGTGGAGGAGGACACCCATGGACAGTTTTCCCAGGTGGAGGAGTGGAAGTGCACCCACTCTCCTCGACCTGTCACCCGACAGATCTGCAACACCTTCGCCTGTCCTCAGTGGGTGGCCATGGAGTGGTCTCAGGTCAGTAAGTGTCTGTTTACACCTTCTACATGAGTAAGGTGGAAAGTGATCTGACTCTGCAGGTATAAAATTCACTTGTAAAATGTTGATGATTTGAAATAATAATACATTTGTAGAGCTACAATAATTAACAGATTAATCAATTTGGGTATTGACAGAACATGTAATATAATTAACAACTTGATTTCTTCACCACTCTAAATGAATCAATGGACTCTGTAATGATGAATCAGTAATGAAAAGAACGGTTACTGTAGATGCAGCACAAATCTCTTCCACTGACTGATGCCACTTGAAAAATGAGTAACACGAATTACTGTGTGTGGTTCTGTCCCCCCACAGTGCACAGTGACGTGCGGCCGTGGGCTGCGTTACCGCGTGGTTCTGTGCATTGACCATCATGGACAGCACATTGGAGGCTGTGAGGCGTCACTCAAACCTCACATTAAGGAAGACTGTCTGGTCCCTATTGCCTGCCACAAGCCCCAAGGTAAAAGACTGACGACTGACAGAGAGCTGTGTGTGCTGAACACCAGAATGAAGTGTTTAAAACTCACAAACGTCTAATTTTCTAATGGATAAAAGTGGAACATTTATTAGCCCTAGAAGGCTAACAGACAAGACATGAATACAGGCACACACTATTAATGTGATCTGATCAGTCTCATGATTGTATGTTGGTATTTGGCTATTGCATGTTTCAAGTACTTTCAGCGTTGCATGAACATGTACTGTACCTGCACACTGAGGTACAAAACTGCATCTCCATACCACTTAGTACTAAAACATTGCATGTACAAGCAACATACTGATCCAAGGTCAGTAGAAGCCGTTTAACATACATGGGCTCTGTGTGACTGTGTGTGTTTGGATGTGTGTATGTGTCTGCACACAGTCACCACCTTCACCATAAAAACAACAGGCTTCATTTGCATCATTTTCAATCACGTGCCTGGTAATTTATGATACGTCTGTCACCGTAAACGAGCAGTTCATTAAACTGCTGGAGTTTTTAAAGGTGGCTCATAGCTCTATGTGCATGTGTACAGCCTATTCCTCAGTATTAGACTCCAGCTGTCTCTCACACATGATGTCTACTCTAGTGTAGACACCAATTCAAAAATATTGTTTGAGGAAAGTGAAAGGAAACATGTTGACCACTTCTACTCTATCTATTTACAATGATGGAATATACAAACTTTGAGGGTGTATGTTCCAATGCATATTATATTCTAATGCAAGGTTCAGCCCCTCCCTGCCTAATTCATTTTCATAACGTTCCTTATTTTTATGTTGAACAGTTGTCAATACAAAATGCAAACACAGGCCAAAGACCAGGGGCCAGTTTCAGCACAACTCTCAAAGGATATGACTTCTGAGGTGAGGGTGATTTAGGATGGAACGAATCCAGAAACAGAGGTCTGAACAACTACTGCACTGATTGATAGTGTCATAATTTGACTGTTATCATCTTTGGAATAATAATTGAATTTGCATGGTAGTGGAGTGTTTAGGTCGCCTGGCATCACCAGACTACAAACCTTGTGATGTAGCACTCTTCTATCAGGGCTATGTTAAGCAACACATGAATCCAATCGATACCTTGCTTTTATATATGTACAGTATGTATAGTTTATGCAGTATGTCCATGTAACTCACTTCCCACTAAGGATAGCTCTAAATCCTGACAAGTTGATAATTTTTTTACTTTTTATACCTAAAGGTAAGGACAATATTCAGCACTTTTTTGTCCAATTTCCTACTCTGAGGCGCTTGATGAATTTGGATCCTGTTCACTGGTGTTAGACTGGGATGTAACACATTTTCTGCCTCTTTCTCAGAATCTCTTCCAGTGGAGGCCAAGGTGACGTGGTTAAAACAAGCCCACGAACTTGAGGAGCACCAAACTGCTACAGAGGACCCCACGTGAGTACACACAACCACACGTATGTGCATTTACAAGTTACTACATACAATGTTCATTTATTTATCACTCTACAACACAGGGTAATATGGGGTGGCTGTGGCTTGGAGGTAGAGCGGATCGTCCACTAATCAGATGATTGGCAGTGCGATCCCCTCCAGTCTGCATGTCGAAGTGTCCTTGGGCAAGATACTGAACCCCAAATTGCTCATGAAGGCTGTGCCATCAGTGTATGAATGTGTGTGAATGGGTAATTGAGATGTAGTGTAAGACACTTTGGGAGGTTGGAAGACTAGAAAGGTGCTATATAAGTACAGTCCATTTAACAGTCCCTTTAGACTGCTTACACTGTAAATGGATAAATAAATTATAGGTCATAGAAAAAAAGGAAAGGATGAGTTGAGGAGTGTCACAGCCTGAGGAAAGAAGCTGCTCTGTATGTGGTGCTTCAGGAGCAGATACTTGTGTATGGCTTGTCAGACAGCAGCAGGGTGAACAGGCTGTGACAGAGGTGTGTTCTGTCTTTTAGTATCCTTTGGGCTCTGTGCAGGCACCTCACCTCATAGATATCACTGAAACTCAGTGGATGTTACCAGTGATGTGCTGGACAGTTTTAATCACTTGCTGCAGAACCCTTCTGCTCTGGACTGGTTCTATGCCATAACAGTCATTTCTGAGCTTTCTTTACCAGCTTGGAGCTGTAAGATAACCATGATGTTGTCTTTGTATCTTGATTTCTCATAGCAGTTCATCAGAGGGGATATTTTCTTGTGCCCATGCACCATGAACTACATCCTAGCAACATAGTCTGACTTCACACACAAATACGCTTTGATGGGAGCAAACCTAGCACACTCATACTGCCACATTCCTCCACAAAAAGGGAGTGTAAATACACTACATTTTCACTGTTATATCACATTAGTCCATTTTATTTGCTCACTGCACTGGTGGTTTTGTCAGGTCACACAGTCAGGTTCAGCAAAAGCTCACAGCTGCAAAATATCAAAAGAAATCAAAATAAAGGTGCAGCAAGACAGTTGCAGAAATATTTCCCAAAATAAACTCTATCATCAATTTTCAGAAAGACATTCTGTTTTTTTTCTTTGTGAAGTTTAATAGACAGTGGCACTCGTCTATGGGTACACCAACTGTCTAATTTCCTGTTAGTATGAAATCCTAGTTTGTGACCAGCCTTTTGCAGAAGTCTTTCACTGGTCTAACCCACCCCACTGCTGTGTAAGAGACAACTGATGCTTCAGATGACAGTTTGTTCAAATGGAAGTAAAGTGATCAGGTGGGTTGACCTGATAAAGCAGAGTGCTTGCATTCATTGAAAATGAAAAACAAAAAGGCAGATTCCTGAATAACATTCATTATTGCCAATATGCTAGCAAATGTTTTAAGACTATGTGTCAACAATTGAAATAAAGGCTTTCTCCAGTTTTCTATTTCAATTTTTCTTTTTGGATTGATCTGATTTAAAAAGTGACTTCTCGTCAACTGATTTGATCTACTCCACCACAGTGTCACCCTTTGACTGAATAAAATATTGATATCATGTTGGTGACACACATATGATAATATGTGTTTATATTAAAGTGTCTCTTAAATCATTTCTGTGTATTTCTGTTCCTTCTTTGTGGTTCCCACTCCAACATAGTGGGTGGCAGTGATGCGTGTTAACACATGCTGCCAGTGTTGATAGTGAGCCTAAAAGAGACAAACACACAATAACTATTTAAAAAATGAGTCTGACTGAACGTGGCTTCTGTTCTCAGTTGGACAAGACGACCAGATCGCTAAAGACCATTCACTGGATTTTGTACCAGAAAGTAGCATGTTGGTCAGAAACTCCCACACACTAACACACCCAGCCTGTCCAGGGCTCTGTTTTCTGTCTTTCCGCTGCTGATGATAAGCATGTGATTATTGCCTGCTGCTCGGTGCCTGGGCACCTTTGATAGCCTCCCCAGGATCAATCAGCTCCCAGAGCTCACACACACCTCAAACATTTGGCAGACACACATATGCTTGTGAAACTCTTTGCAAACATGCTCTTCAAACACTCCCTGCATACACAAACCTCAGACAGGCAGACAGACAGACAGACAGACAGAGGGAGAGAGAGAGAGAGAGAGAGAGAGAGAGAGAGAGAGAGAGAGAGAGAGAGAGAGAGAGAATTAAAATAATGAGTGTTTTTTTTATATAGTTCAGACACCAAATGTATAATTTACCTTTGAATTGTTATGGCTCCAAAAGAAAAATGAAAGAATTAGGACAGACCCAATGATGACGACCATAGCAGGCTAAACATCAACCATAACTGTAACTGTGAGATGCATTTGCAGTAAGGTCTGTAAGGATGAGCATGGCCTTAAAGCCCATCAGAGACATAAGAAATGCTTTGTGAGATGCTGGAGGAATCCGGCCCATAGACACCACACAGAGCCCAGAACTTCAGGGTGCAACACTGACTGAATTATTGAATCAATGGCAACAGAACATGTAGACAGACGGCATCAGACAATGACTACCGTCAATGTAGAAGGCTGCCTATCTCAGCGTCTTAATCATGCTCACGTCCCGACCAGGGCGTTACGCTCCGCTCATACAAACCGTCTAGTTGTACCCTCGCCTCTCGCAAAGCGAGGTCACTCTAAACTCTTCTCTGTGGTCGTCCCCAAATGGTGGAATGACCTACCAACAGCTACAAGAACAGCAACATCCCTTTCGACCTTTAAAAAACTTCTAAAAACCTTTCTGTTTCGAGAATGCTTCCCTGCCTAACAAAACTAACAAAACTAACAACTATTCTGTGCTCCTTTACACCTTTCTCAGCTTATGTCCTCCTCTGTAAGTCGCTTTGGATAAAAGCGTCTGCTAAATGCAATGTAATGTAATGTAATGTAATGTAAGGCCAGCAGATCCAACTATACCAAACAAGTATAGCAAGTATAGCAACTATACTGTAGCAACTATATTATAGCAACTATACTGTAGCAACTATACTATAGCAACTATACTGTACCAACTATACTGTACCAACTATACTGTACCAACTATATTATAGCAACTATACTGTACCAACTATACTGTACCAACTATACTATAGCAACTATACTGTAGCAATTATACTATAGCAACTATACTGTACTAACTATACTGTAGCAACTATACTGTACCAACTATACTATAGCAACTATACTGTATCAACTATACTGTATCAACTATACTGTACCAACTGTACTGTACCAACTATACTATAGCAACTATACCGTACCAACTATACTATAGCAACTATACTGTACCAACTGTACTGTACCAACTATACAATAGCAATTATACCGTAGCAACTATACTATATCAACTATACTATAGCAACTATACTGTACCAACTATACTGTACCAACTACACTATAGCAACTATACTGTAGCAACTATACTGTATCAACTATAATATAGCAACTATACTGTACCAACTATACAATAGCAACTATACCGTACCAACTATACTGTATCAACAGTACTATAGCAACTATACTGTACCAACTATACAAGGAGTTTTATTTTTCGAGGATTCAAGGAGTTTTATTTGTCATTACAACACATGTAAACATGGGATGCAACGAAATTGGTTTCCCCTGGTCCTGGAGCAGCCCAATATCCAAATATAAAATAAAAGGGATTACAGGGGGTCCTCCAGAGTTCAACAGTCTCACAGCTTCTGGGAAGAATCTGTTCCTCAGTCTGGTGGTCCTGCTCTTAATGCTCCGCAGCCTCCTGCCCGAGGGGAGAGGGGCAAACAGAGTGTGTGCGGGGTGAGTGGAGTCCTTCATAATGCAGGAGGCCCTTTTCCTGCACCTGGAGGTGTAAATGTCCGTGGTGGTGGGTAGGCTGCATCCCACAGTCCTCTGTGCAGCTTTAACCACCCTCTGCAGAGCCTTCTTCTCTGCTGCAGAGCAGCTGCCGTGCCACATGGTGATGCAGGTGCACATGACACTTTCCACCACACATCTGTAGAAGGAGGTCAGGACTGAGCTCCCCAGTCCCACGCGCCGCAGCCTCCTGAGGAAGTAGAGGCGCTGGTGTGCCTTCCTAACCAGATAGGAAGTGTTGGTGCTCCAGGTGAGGTCGTTTGCGATGTTCACGCCCAGGTACCTGAAGCTGGAGACCACTTCCACCGCTGTCCCTCCGAAGTGCAGGGGAGAGGGGAAATGTCTGCCCCTTCTGAAGTCCACGATCATCTCCTTGGTCTTCTTCACGTTGATGCAGAGGTTGTTTTCTCTGCACCAACCCTCCAGGTGTTCCACTTCCTGCCTGTAGCCCGACTCATTGTTGTTAGCGATTCGTCCAACCACAGCTGTGTCATCTGCGAACTTCACTATTAGACAGCTCGGATGTCTCGCTGAGCAGTCGTGTGTGAGCAGAGTGAACAGAAGGGGGCTCAGCACACAACCGTGGGGGGAGCCTGTGCTGAGGGTGATGGTGGAGGAGGAGACTTCATGGATCTTCACAGACTGCGGCCTTTCCGTTTGAAAGTCCAGAACCCAGTTGCAGAGGGTAGAGCTCAGCCTGAGTGTGGTCAGTTTCAAAACCAGAGTCTGCGGTCTGATGGTGTTGAATGCAGACGTGAAGTCCACAAGGAGCAGGCGAACATAAGAGTCCTTATTCTCTAAGTGGGTGAGGGCTGTGTGGACCACAGGAGAAATGGCATCCTCTGTGGATCGATTGTTTCTGTATGCGTACTGGTGTGGGTCCACAGTGACGTCGATGCAGTCTTTGATATGGGCCATCACCAGTCTCTCGAAGCACTTCATGACTATCGGTGTGAGGGCAACCGGCCGATAGTCATTCAGGCCTGTCACTGTGGAGGTTTTGGGGATGGGGATGATTGTGGCCGTCTTTAGGCAGGTAGGGACCACTGCTTGTTGGAGGGAGGTGTTAAAGATGTCTGTCAGGACATCCGTCAGCTGGTGTGCACAGCTCCTCAGCAGCCTCCCGGAGATGTTATCGGGACCCGTAGCTTTGCGTGGGTTAATCCTCTGGAGGGTTCTCCTCACCTCTGCTGGGGTCACGCTGAGAGGCTCTTCACCTGGTGGTGGAGTGAGTCTGGTGCTGGGGGATGTGTTTGGGTCATCAAAGCGGGCGTAGAAAGTGTTGAGAGCGTCGGGCAGAGAGGGGTCCCTGGGGCACTGTGCATCTCTGGTGCTGTAGTCTGTGATGCACTTTATGCCCCTCCACATACTCCGTGGATCATTAGATGTAAAATGTCCCTCGATCCTCTGGGCATATGTGGCCTTGGCCCTCTTTACTCCTGCTATCAGCCGTCTCCTAGCCGCTCTGAGTGCCAGTCTGTCACCTGACCTGAACGCAGCATCCCTGGCTTTCAGCCTGACCCATCATTCAGCCAGGGTTTCTGGTTCGGGTAGACTGTTATTGTCCTGCGGGTGGTGACATCCTCTGCACACTTGCTGATGTAGCCGAGGACAGCCGACGTATATTCTTCTAGATCCACCTGTCCCTCAAGGGCAGCTGCCTCCCTGAAGATTTGCCAGTCTGTGCGCTGGAAACAGTCCTGCAGTGTTAGGGCGGCATCACTGGGCCACACGGTGATAGTCCTCTGGACTGTAGCAACTATACTATAGCAATTATACTGTACCAACTATACTGTACTAACTGTACTAACTATACTGTACCAACTGTACTGTACCAACTGTACTATAGCAACTATACTGTACCAACTATACTATAGCAACTATACTGTACCAACTATACTGTAGCAACATCATTATACAAACCATACTACAACTATACTGTACCAACTATATTATAGCAACTATACTGTACCAATTGTATTGTACTAACTATACTATGGCAACTATACTGTACCAACTATACTGTAGCAACATCATTATACCAACCATACTACAATTATACTGTAGCAACTATATTATACCAACTATACTGTACTAACTATACTATGCCAACTATACTGTAGCAACTATACTATGCCAACTATACTGTAGCAACTATACTGTACCAACTATACTGTACCAACTATACTATGCCAACTATACTGTACCAACTATACTATGCCAACTATACTGTAGCAACTATACTATGCCAACTGCTCTAAATCTCTGAGGAAGGGCCATTACAGCTGGCAGGGTTGTATGATGTTAAAAGATCCGAAAGACCCAATGTCCTTAGCAAACTTGTGTCTAGCACGTCATAGGATGTATCCTTGAGTTAAACCATTTAGTCCATGTGCCCCACAGTGCTGTATGACAGGAAAGATGACTGTTTACTGGAACCATTTCCCCCCAAATACCCTTTTGAGTTTGTTCTCCAGTCTAGAAAGTGTAAACAACCTGAGATCTTTTGCATCATTTGGAGTTTTTCTCTGTAAACTCTGCAGTCTCCAATGTCTTTAACCAATGACTGCTGATTTCTTATATACTAATTTAATTGTTGCTCAGAGGGATATTTGTCTCTTTCGGCCCTCACTTGTCAGTCTGGATGAAGCATTGCACAGTAATGCTTGCCATGAACAAAACAATACTCGTGCCAAATAACATCTATTTATAAAGAGAAAACCTCCTACAACAACAGACATATTACAGATCAGATTAAATGTAAATGGTTTCTGTACTATTTGGGCACATACTTCTGCGCAGTCTGCCCGGGGGATTGAACGCCGCAACCGGCTCTGGGTCGGCTTGGAAAGGCTCGCAGGCGACGGTGGACAGCGCCCGCCTGCCCGGAACTCGCCGCTTCCCAGGATCGTGCTCACTGCGCCCTCTCCGGGGCTCGCCCCCCTGGGACGGGGCCCCTTGCCCCCGGCACGGCTGTCAAATCGCAACTTATCGCAACTTTCACTCCCTCTTGTAACAAAATTTAAAAAAAAAACAGAGATTGTGTGAGCTGACACGTTGACTAAAATTGAAACGTATCGACTCCTTACGGAACATAATTCACATCGTTAGTTTGTATAAGGACTCAAGAGGTCTTGTGTCTGTTTCACAGCCTGTCTCCAACATGTAATGAGAACACACCTTCTCATTCAGTGTGTTTTCTTTATTTCTGTTCTGTTTGCTTTCTTTCATTGTTGGTTGGTTTGGTTTAATTGAAAAAAGGAAAGGTTTTTTTCTGAATTATCACCAGACTTTGCTTTCCATAAAAATCCTTACTCATGACCTGGTAGAGTGCCAGCTGGTCCTCCTCCATGACTGTAAGGTAAAGTTTCAACACTTTTCCAACAAATGATTTTCAGGAATTCCTATATTTGGCATTCTGAGAATACCATTAACTTCATTGAAGGTTTTTCTGTGTTGCTGACAACACCGGCCCTTATTGACAAAGGTTTAGTGCAGCTACATGCAGGCAGTGCAATGGTGCTGCTGCAGTACATGGAATACAAGGAAACACAAGCATGCATGAGATGATGAGTATACATGTACAAAAGTACATTTTATTAAAGGATATTAACAGCCAACATTTATAATAAAAATAATAAGTACTGACTAATGACAGTATAAAGCATTGGCAGAGCCAGTGACATCATTGTAGGTTTCCAAAGTGCTGTTTTGAAACTGAAAATATGCACCACTGGCCGCCACCATATTCATTTTGCATGCATACAACAGACTCTCTGCTGTTTCTTTGGCAGAGGGCAGTTTAGAGAGAGGCACAAAGTGTACCATCTTAGAAAATCTGTCCACAATAGTGAGGATGGTAGTGTTACCATCTGATGGGGGCAAACCAGTGACAAAGTCCAGAGAGATGTCGGACCAGGGACGATGGGGCACTGGGAGGGGTTGCAAAAGACCCGCAGGAGGTTGCCGGGAGACCTTGTTCCTCGCACAGACAGGACAGGCAGCCACATATTCCCCCACCTCCTTCTCCATTGCAGACCAGAAGCGCTGCTTGATGATGAAGATGGTTCGAGCAGTTCCCGGATGGCAAGCGGTGGACACCCTGTCGGGGCAGGGGTGTTGGCAGAGGCCTCTTTCACTCTCCTCTCAATAGCCCAAGTGACCGCTCCTACCACACAGGAGGAAGGGAGAATTGTGAAGGGAGTCTTAGGGCTGGGGTCAGGATCGAACATCCTGAAAGGGCGTCGGGTTTGGTGTTCTTAGAACCTGGGCAGTACGATAAAGTGAAATTGAATCTATTGAAGAAGAGCGCCCACCTGACTTGCCTGGAGTTTGCCTGGAGCTTGCCTGGCGCTTTGCTGCTCTGATGTACTCCAGATTTTTATGATCGGTCCACACCAGAAACGGCTGCTCAGCTCCCTCCAACCAGTGCCGCCACTGCTCCAAAGCCACCTTCACGGCCAACAGCTCCCGATCACCCACATCATAATTCCTCTCTGCCGGAGAAAGTTTCTGGGAGAGAAAGGCACAGGGATGGAGCTTGCCATCAAAAGGTGACTGCTTGGAGAGCGATACCCAGATCTGATGCGTCCACCTCCACAATGCACTGGAGGGTCAGGAAGGACGAGAATGGGAGCTGAAGTAAACCTCTCTTTAAGCCCTTGGAAGGCAAACTCAGCCTGGGGTGACCACTGAAACCTAGCATTAGGAGAGGTTAATGCATGCAAAGGCGCTGCCACTGTGCTAAAGTTTCTGATTAACTTTCTGTAAAAGTTTGCAAACCCCAGAAAACGCTGCACCATCTTGCGGTTGGTATGGGTAGGCCACTTGGCTACAGCACTAACCTTCTCTGGGTCCATCTGGATGTGGTCAGGGGAAATGATAAACCCCAGGAAGAAAACCGAAGTCACATGGAATTCACACTTCTCACCCTTCATGAACAACTTGTGGGCGAGAAGACGCTGCAAAACTGACCGCACATGTTGGATGTGCGTAGTCTCATCCGGCGAGAAAATCAGGATGTTGTCCAGGTACACAAAGACATAATGATTCAACATGTCCCGCAGGAGGTCATTGACCAAGGCCTGGAACACAGCTGGGGCATTAGTTAGTCCAAAAGGCATGACGAGATACTTATAATGTCCACAGGCAGTATTAAATGCTGTCTTCAACTCATCCCCCTCCCTGATCCTCACTAGGTGATAGGCGTTTCTAAGATCTAACTTAGCACCCTGCAAAAGTTCAAATGCTGAGGAGATTAAAGGGAGGGGGTACCTGTTCTTTATGGTGATGTCGTTGAGGCCGCAGTAATCAATACAGGGTCGGAGGGACTTATCTTTCTTCCCCATGAAAAAGAAGCCGGCACCAGCAGGGGATAAAGATGGACGGATGATCCCAGACATCAACGACGAGTCAATATACTGCTGCATGGCCTCCCTCTCTGGCGGAGAGAGTGAATACAGCCGGCCCCTGGGAGGAGAGGTCCCCGGGAGAAGAGTGATGCAGCAGTCATATGAACGGTGAGGTGGTAGAGACATGGCCCGAGTCTTGCTGATAACCTCGTGCTGGTTGTGGTAACAGGGGGAATTTGCCGGTCAGGTCCAAAGGCTCATTATGGGCAAGACTGGACAAGGGGGAAACCTCTGACGCAGGGGAATCAGGACCAACTACAGACTCGACAGCACAGACGGATGGAGGACAAGTGAGAAACAGTCTTTACCCCACTTCAACACCTTGCCCGTGGACCAATCAATATAAGGATTGTGCTTAATAAGCCATGGTAACCCCATATTGGGTGCAGAGATGACTGGAAGAGATGAAAACTGATGAGTTCAGAATGATTACTGTCTATGTCGAGCCGGACAGGTTGCGTACAGTGAGACACCCAGCACAGAAGGCGACCATCGAGTGCGGTGGCTTCCAGAGGCTTGGACAGGGGAACAATCTCAAGGCCCAGACGCCCTGCCAGCTGCTGGTCCATAAGATTAGCCCCGGAATCCACCAATTCTGAGTGAACAGCCCTCTGCTCGGATTTGACCAGTTCGATAGACAGGAGAGGTCGGGAGATATCACTGGAAGACTTGGTTTGACTCACCAGCGCTCTCCTCCCTTGGTGAGCCCTGTCTTTTACTGGACATGAAATAAGAAAATGTCCCGATTCTCTGCAGTAGATGCACCGGCCCTCCTGTAGGCGTCGCTGTCGTTCCACCGGAGAGAGTCGGGCTCGGCCCAGCTGCATGGGCTCCTCTGCTGCTGACAGTGCGGTGCAGCACTGGAGCGCTGTGGCGAGTGACCCTGGAACGGCGTCGTCTGCCATCTCTGCCCAGGAGGGACCACTGCACGCCAGGCTCTATCCTTTTCCTTCTCTATCAGCCGGTTGTCGGTGCGAATGGCGAGGGCGATAAGCGAGTCCAGCTCGGTAGGAAGATCAAGCGGGACAAGAAGGTCTTTAATGGAGTCGGAAAGACCGTGAAGGAAGGTGTCAAACAGCGACGACGAGTTCCACCCGCTGTCAGCAGCTAGTGTGCGAAACTCAATGGTAGTCCGCTCCACGCCGTCTGCCCTGCCGTAGCGACATAAGCACCTAAGCTGCCTCATGACTGGGAGCGGTGGAGTCAAAGATGGGAGAGTCCCATGCCCATTCTGCTGGGGCCCAGGCCTCCGCTCTGCCAGACAGATGAGTGACGATGAAGGCCACCTTAGCGCGCTTGGAGGGGAAACTCCCGGCGTGTAGCTCGAAGTGAAGGCCACACTGGACTAGAAATGATCGATACTTGCCCACCTCCCCAGAGAATCGTTTCGGTCGAGCCAGGGGGGCAGCTGGGGCAGCCGAGACCACCGGAGAGCATGAAGCGGGAGCGGGAGTAGAAGCAGCGGGGGATGTCGCCGGAGGTGGAAGAACGGAGAGACCCTCCAACCGAGTCACCAACTGCTGGATCTGGGCCCTCAGTTGGCCTACCTCATTCCCGACTGAGGCCTGGAAACTCTGTTGGTGGTCCTTGAGCTCACTAACCACCACACAGACGGCTGAGAGTTAGTGATAAATCCGGGTCCCCTGGGTCCGGACAGCAGCGTGAACAGACTCCGAGTCCATGGCTGGCCAGATTGTTATGTTACAAGGCAGGACTCAACTGCAGGACTCGGGAGGCAGATACAGGAGGTAACCAGTCTTTAATTACCATCCGTGGTTCGGTACACGGGAGATCAGTCAGGTAAGGCAAACAAACGATCCAGAGGAGTAAGGCAAAGGCAGGGTCCAAAAACAGGCAAAGGTCAAAACCGAAAAGCACACTAGGGAAACGCTGGAAAGTAGGACACATGGTACACTGACAATCTGGCACTGGGGAAGGGGAAACAAAGGGTTTAAATACACAGGTGATTAGGGCGTGACAAACAGGAAACTTATAACTATAAGCTTTATCAAAAAGGAAAGTGATAACTGAAAGCTCGGGCTCCCAATCTACTTTTGGAGACTATATGAACCACGGGAACCCAGCGTCCTGAGAGCGCAGTGTTCTAGAGGGGTAGTAAGGTATTATGAGCCCTTTTAGATATGATGGTGCCTGACCATGAAGAGATTTGTAAGTAAGGAGAAGAATTTTAATTTCTATTCTAGATTTAATAGGTAGCCAATGCAAGGAAGCCAAAATGGGAGAGATGTAATCTCTGTTCTTGGTTCCTGTCAGAACTGCAAAGTCCTAAGAGACTTATTAGAGCAGCCTGATATCAAAGAGTTACATTAGTCCAGCCTTCAAGTAACAAATGCGTGGACTAGTTTTTCTGCATCTGCTTGAGAAACAATGCGTCTGATTTTAGCGATGTTACGTAAGTGGAAGAATGCAGTCCTCGAAATTTGTTTTATGTGGACGTTAAAGGACAAATCCTGATCAAGAACAACTCCAAGGTTTTACAGTGGAGCTGGAGGCCAGGGTGATCCCATCTAAAGTAACTAAGTCTCTAGAAAGAGAGTTTCTGAGGTGTTTGGGTCCAATTACAAGAACTTTAGTTTTGTCTGAATTTAACATCAAAAAATTGTAGGTCATCCAA
Source organism: Collichthys lucidus (assembly GCA_004119915.2). Taxonomy (NCBI): domain Eukaryota; kingdom Metazoa; phylum Chordata; class Actinopteri; family Sciaenidae; genus Collichthys; species Collichthys lucidus. The sequence goes on from CM014081.1 coordinate 912,215, forward strand.
TTTTAGTCCAATTAGTCATGTGACTAAGGACAGAGGTTTGAAAGGGGATAGTTTGTTTGGGGTAGAGAGTGGTGGAGTATTGGATTAGCAATTGGTACCAGGCTGTAAACATGTTTATTTCTGCTGTGATGTTGGACATTTTAACATGGGGACTTATGGAGACTGACTGACTTCTGCAGCCTGTCTCAAGCTGCCGCTAAAGAAATTACATTTTTTAGCACTTCCACAGTGGCTTCATTTCCCCACACCAGAGATGGCTCCTTAGTACTGACATGTTTACACAAGTACAGTCATAATGGAAGCCACAGTAACACAGGGGCTCGCTGTTCTGCTGCTCTGTGTACAAAAAACAAGCTAAAGCGTTTCCAAAATGCCACTTTAAATGTCAATGTCACCACTTCAAATAAAGGTTATTATTATCTTTTTGATCATTACATCACTATGGCAGATTAGCCTTCACACTGTGACAAATAAAAGAGCAGGCTTTACATGAATTTTTGTGAGTGATATGTGATATGATAAGTTTAAACCAAGTAACAGTGATTTGTCAGAGACTGTTGCCCATTTGGCAGGCAAAACTGCCTTCATACCCAGTCCACAGCTGCAGGTTACGGGTTTCAAAGAAGAAAGAAGATGCCTGTTTGTAAATCAAATAAATATTTGCTCGGGTGTGACCGTATGATATAAGCTTCATGACATCATGCACAGATTCTGAAGTTGATCTCTATCTCTATGCTCAGATTCATCCCTGGGCCCTGGTCGCCCTGCAGTGCCACTTGTGCACTTGGTAGGCAAACTCGGGAGGTGAAGTGCCAGGTGCTGCTGTCATTCACCAAGACGGAGGTGGACCTTCCAGAGGAGGAGTGTGGTCAAGACAAACCTCATCTTGAGAGACCCTGCAATCACGGGCCATGCACAAAATTTCCAGGCATCTCTGCTAGCCCTGAGGACCATGGAGCCATGTATATCCAGACAGAGGAGATGTACAGCTGGGGCTACAGGGGCTTCACTACCTGTACAGCCACATGTGCTTCTGGTGAGATTTCTAAAATGAATCTTGCCAGTTAAAATGCCCTGGACTGTCTATACTTACTGTCCCTTCTTGTCCAACTGTTTCTTGTCTATGTCCTCTGTCCTCTGCTCAGGGAAACAGAAAGCAGTTGTGAGGTGTGTGAACAAGAAGCTGGGTGTGGAGGTGGAGGACTCTTTATGTGAGTCATCCAGCAGGCCGCCTGTAATGATCCGCATTTGTCACCCCCAGCCATGCCCTCCAAGGTGAGTAAAACAGTTTTCTAGGCTCGAACAAAGAGCTCATTACGCCAGGGTCTTGGGGTAGAATTATCATTAGCAACAATACCAACCAAAACCATTTGAAATAAAAGCATCTAGACAAGCAGCAATGGTCAGCAGAGAGACCTTCACTGTTGTTTCAAGAAAGAAACTGATACAGCAGCACAAGACGGCTACAGCAGGGTACAACAGAATTATTCAGGCGGTGGAAGAGAGGTCCTCTACTAATTGGGTAAATTCCAGCTCCAGTCAAAGTCTTTGAGTCCTTGAACAAGATACTGATCCCAAACTTACTCCAGAGGGCTGTGCCATGGGTGTGTGTATGAGTGAACTTGATATTAGTATGAGTGGTTTGCATAGGATGTGCTGTATCACCTTGTATTACAGCCCCTGCCATTAGTGTGAATATGTGTGTGCATGGGTCAGTGTAACAGTGCTGTAAGCCCTGTGAGTGGTCGATAGATCAAAAAGGTGCTACATACATAGTAAAAAGTCCACTTACCAATTATTAGTAGAATAATGAGTCTGGTACAGTATATTGGAGGGTATATCACATCTGGCTGGTTCTGTGGTGGTCACAGCTGCTATTGCATGGATACATGAATACACATGAATAAAACAAAACCAGCAACACCTTTTTGTAAATGATGATTGCCAGTCCCATACCCAGTGAAGGCTCAAATTGTGTTGAACAAAACCTCAACAGTGAGGTAGGTAGAAATTTAAGGACTCAGTGGTACTATTGAGTGCTACGCCACATCTTAAAGATTTCACTTTGTTTGCATGCACAGTGAGCACGGAACAGGAGCATGTGCTCCCTTGCTGCAGCTTAATGAGTTTTGAAAGGAGAAGGGAGGAAAATGGCCTCAGAACATCAAAGTTGATGTCAGCAGTGACCCCTAAATTACTCTTACAATCCTCCAATTAGAGCCAGTAATTTATAACATACACACCAAGCAGGTGGTTCCAATATCAGCAGTGAATTCCTCTGCACTTTATTTAGTCTCTTTTAAAAGAAACCTTAACTTCTTCCTCTGCGCACAGAGCAGAGATGAAACGAAGGAATTAACCCCAAATTTTAAAACTGTAAATCATTTTTCTTACCAATAACTTGGAAATTAAGGTCATCGATGAAGTTCTGAGGAAAACTAAACAGAACTGCCTGCATTAGTTTGAATAAACACTGAGATTACAGCCGAGACTGCAGTCAGAGGGTTAGGGACCACTGCAGAGAGCTCTTTCTTTGTAGACTTATATTCATATGCCATATTTGGCCATCCAAAACAGCTATCTGAACTAAATAAACACAATAAGACCTGCAGCCAGGCCAAGCCGAGTGAAATGGTTTGGCTAATAAAGAAGGAGAAGTGGACTCTGTGGCTCCTGGGCACTGGGAAAGGGTCGATATATAAATAACAATACATGTTAGCTGACAAATACATCTGTGGTCTTTTCAGTGTTTCAGGTCCACCCAAACAATTTAATTTAATCATTCAGGTTAAATAAATCTAAATTATTAGTTAGTAATTAGTTTCAGTGCTTCATAAATCATCATCCATAAAATGACAGAAATTAGTCCCTAACAAACAGAAACCATAGATGAAAACAGCATAAAACTACATGCTATGATAAAATGCACTAAAATTAAAAAGGTTAGATCTAAACACAACATTCCACATATACAGATTTTTTGTTACAATATTACAAAAATATTTACATGACTTCAGCTCCCTCAGTAGCTACCACAAATAAAATGCCCCGTATATGTCAGGTTGAATTAGATGGATGCATTTGATGGAGGGATGCTGCCGTAAAAAACACAAGGACCGGCCTCCAAAAATAGACGGCATGGTTCTCATATATGACCTGTTTTTACATTTAGTGGACAAGCGCCCTCTTGAGTTGTGGCTGTGTAAATTACAAGTCTTGTCTAGCAGGAAAAGAAGACAGAATATGTAACAGAGCTGTCCCTACCCTGCCCCAACCCCAAGGCTGTATTTGCACATTGACTAAGTATAGTTCACACACAGCTAAGTGTAAAAAAAAATCAAACTTTATTATGATTTTCAGCACAGAATAAACACCTTCATTTTCTGCAATTTGTGTTTCATGATAGCACAACAGTCTCATATTTGCAAGAAGCTGGCAGCTAGTGTTACTGCACAGACTGAACAAACATAAATCGGCACTGTTGTTGTGACTTATGACAGCTGATGTAGGCAGCTACAAATTTATTTTGATCACCCAACCCTACAACAATCTAAACTCTCCAGTCAAACTTTTTGTCTGTAAAGGGGGAAAGAAAGGTTGCTGAACAATATGGGTGATTCATTAATGACTTGGCCAGAGGACAACATGCCTGGCTTTTAAAACTTTCCAGCTCTGAAAAGGACTCCTGAGGCACTAGTTCCCTCCCAGTGTAACAAGAGTCTGAATTTAGGTGGATTTACCTTCTGTCTCTTTGATGGAACCAACCTAGTCACATGTGAAGCCAGCAGGCTAGTCAGCGGGTGTATTAGTAGCAGCAAGCAGATTGCCGCTTGTCCCTCTGGCTGTAGTGGAGATGCAGGGTGGATTATCGTGCAGCTAATAACACAGCTCTTCCATTAAGCAGCATACACCACCAGTGAATGGCTTAGTAAATCATTTTCAAACCTTGTATTCTCCCATGGCTTTCCCTGGCTGAGACCAGCTACAACAGCTGCAGCTACTTGCTCCATTCTTGCCTTGATACTGCAGATCAGTTCTAAATGGTAAATGGTCTGTACTTAGTGTACAGTGTAGCTTTTGCTTTTAACACTTCACATCAAATTCACCCATTCATACATGCAGGGTGCTCATCAGGAAGTAACGTAACACATTCTCACACACTCACACACCAATGGCACAGGCTTTGGGAGCAATTGCCCAAGGACACTTTAGTGTGCGGACTAGAGTAGGTGGAGATCGATCCACTGATCTTCTGTGTGATCTTCTTATTTTGCATTAAAGGAAGCAACAAGTCAAATCAAATAACTAAATACAATACCAATAACTGCCATCAAAAACGACCCATACCAATATTTCTGATCTGAAGTGATGGTGGGTCTACAAAGGACCTGTCCTGACACATGACAAAAGACATATAACTTCTGCCTCTGTGGTTAAGTTTTTACTTGATTTTGGCCCAAACAGAACTTGTTTAAAGTCATTGAACATCATGGTCTTGTTTATCAGAAATAAATATTAAAAAAGGCCTGCGAGCAGCAGCCCAACACACTTTGCTGACCCAACCCTCATCCCTTCAACGCTTTACAGTGTAAACAACAAAGTTATACTACTTCCTCCTGTGCCCTAGCAGGCACAACTCATAATTTCTTAATGGCCTGGTCTTGACTATAAACATAGGTTGCTTAGGCATTTTTTCTTTCTTCTCCACTCATCTAGGACTCAGGCTTTTTGAAAACTGACCCACACAAGGTGTTAAAAATTAGTTTTAATGATGATACTGATTCCCTCATCAATCACATCATGCAGGCCACTCTTTTGTGCCCAAGATTTTGGTTTATTCCATTTTAACATGCTAAAGTAAGATGGTGATCATGGCATGGTTGATTTTGTCATTGCAGTAACATTTCTTCCTTCATTCATTTTGTTTCATAAATTATAGGTCGAGGTGTTTGATGTGTGACTTTCATCCCATTAAATCAGCAGTTCCTGAACTTTTTCCTTTAGGGACTTCTTGTCTATCATTGGGTAAATTGAGTGACATATTTCCTGTATATTTCATATTATACCCAATAACAGAACAGAACAGCTGATAAACTGAACAATAATCTAAAGTTCGGCAAAGACATGGATCATTAGTGAATCTAAGGCGGGCTAAATGACGCCTGGTTGCTCAAACAAGCCATTTGTAATGACACCCACCTTTCAATCAAAGCGTCCACGCTCTTAATTCTACATAACTTGAGTCTTAATATACTGTAATTAAGAACAGGTGATAGGTGTTTATGGAGACTGACTTATCCCACTTGAGTCCACACAGAGTCACCAAGATATCAAGCCAGCACAGTCAAAGAACCTTAATGCACCCCAGGAAAATGCCAGTTTACCAATAAGACATGCACCATGCACAAAAACCTAAGTATGGCTCTTCGTCTGGTGAATCTATTTCTCTCAGGTCCTGCAGCAAGTCACAGGAGTGCCAATTTGAATCACAACAGCTGCACCTGACACCATCCTAACTTGTTGATGGATAGATTTGCTTGTGGGAGGGGAGAGTCTTCTGGAAAACCTGTCATTGTTTGAGCACAGCTGGGTTCTTCATCAATACAACTGTGGTTATGTAAGCAAAAGATCACTCCAGGACAGATTTAGTCCAGAAGTTAGCAGCACGGTATTTTACTGTGTATACAGTAAAATACTGCATACACACACTTCTATTCCTCCATCAAGTGGAAGTATCCTGCTTCGTGTTTAAAAAAACACATTGTGATCGATTCTAAATGATATTTTATTATAATGGTACAACGATGTACACTCAGACACACCCACACACCATAAACAGACAGTTGTCACTATAATGTATATTAAGGAAAAACTCATTTTGATATGAGACTATTTTATTTCCCTTAACATAAGACCTGTGTCCTGCCAAGACACATAACAGTGTAATTAATATACTACAGTATAGAGTTGTCACGATACTAAAATGAGTAACCACGATACTATACCAGACAAAGTATCACGGTTCCGGGTAATACCGCGATACTGCGGCCTTTTTTATTATTATTATCTTTATAAACTGCAATGTATTTGTACAAGTTAGTTTGAAACAACAACGTTTTTTAAGCAAAATTAGTGTTGCCACTGACAAAGACGCCACAGCAGACTCGCTGCTCGGGCCCGGTGCTTCTGCCACGGTGTGTGTGTTGTCTCGTGTCTGGGCGAGACAGAACTTTAGCTCGTTGTTTGTTTTGAAGCGAGTTTCTATCGAAGCGGAGCTGTCTTCATGGAGTTCATGCTTGCCGGCAGAAACACGCGAACAGCCAATCAGCTAACAGACGGGCGGACCCAGCGTGCAACAGCCTATCACATCCCTGGACGTCACCAGTAACAGGCAAACAGCCAATCATTCAGCAGCTGTGTAGTTCGGTTGCAGCGCATGCCATGTTTTTTTTTACGAGTGAGTAGCATGCAGTGAGAAGCCGGGAGGAGAGCAGAGGCGGCCGCTATGTAGCGGAGACTGGCACCGGTAGTATAGTAATCCACGGTAGTACCGTCGTGTAAAATTTCTAGTATAGTAGTGACGGGTATGATTTGGTACCGCGGGGTACCGGGTATACCGTGGGTATCGTGCAACTCTACTACAGTATGTCAAAGCATGTATGTATGTATGTATGTATACCCAGTATGTTCTCAAGACTGTAAAAAAGTGGACTTTACAGTGCTCACCATGTTTTAGTTGTCAAAGAGGATAACTAATACTTAATAATGACTTACGTCATGGAGCTACTGTATGTTACATTGCCAACTACCAGTTGCTAACATACAGTATATATGAAAGAATGCTAACCTAGCTAAAGCTACACTATAAGCTAAAGAGGGATGTTTTGGCTGTGCACTGAGTTGTGATAATATCAGTGATATTTCTAGAAATGTGAACTTATTTAACTTATTTTAACAAGCCTTCAGTGTAAAACCGGCAGCAAAGAGGACAGACTCAGAGGCCCTGAATTGAGTCATCAGGGCAAGATGGCAGTGTTCATGCCCATTTTGGCTTCATTTTTGCACAGTGAGAGGAAGTGGAAACACGTCGTCCATCTTTATACATGTCATTTCTCCAAAGTCGTCTCTAGAGAAAAAAACAACAGCTTGATGATGTTGTAAAAAGAGATGCAGGATCACAAAAACGTCACGCTGGACAGGAGGGGTGCCAAAAACAAGTTGACTTTTATTCTTGTATTAAACAAAGAAGGTCTTTTAACAAAGACAAACGAGGTGCTACTCTCCTCATAGCTTTCCACAAAAAAAAACTACTAACCCCTTGGTTGCAGAGCGGGTAACTACAGCACAGGTGTATGCTACAGAGTTTTGTTGGACTAAGTTGTCTAAGATGGGCAAATCTTCACCAAAGATCACATCATAGGCTAGGTGATCTAGGACTCCAACAGTTACAGTAACAGGAAAGCCTGGCCTTCAACCTCAATGACCACATCCGCAGTTTGATAGTCTTTCTTACATCCATGGACACACGTGATATTTACACTTCGCTCAAAGTTAGCATGTGCATTGTTTAGTAAGTTGGCTTTTACCAAAGTTTGGGACCTACGGGTGTCAGCGAGAGCCTTTGCCACATTCCCATTAACCATCACTTCCACTACATGCTTGTGTAGAACCATACCAGTACCATTAATATTACTTTGATCATTGTCAGGACGAGGTACAGCACACAATTCAACAGATTTAGATTTTTTCAAGGGACATACCGAAGCTTTGTGGCCTGGTTGCTGACAGTAAAAACATACCAAGTAGTTGGGTTTTAAGTTGGAAGGAGCAGTTTTCTTACCAGCCCCAGTGTCCACACTGTCCATAACAGGAAAACTGCAAGGTTTGCTCTCTCCAAACCTTGGCTTACCAATAGTCACTCTTTCCTTCAAGGGCTCCCGGTGAGCAGCTGTGTAGCGTTCTACCAGGTCTGCCGCTTCTTCTCCAGTCTGGGGATTGTGTTCCTTAACCCAGGTGCGGATATCAGGATGTAGTACTTAGAGGTACTGCTCTAAGATGATGACTTCTCCAATCTGCTTCGTTGTGCAGCTCTGAGGTCGTATCCATCGCCTATAAAGTCCCTTAATCCGGTTGTACGTTTCCCTGACGGTCTCTCCCACCGGCACAGCAGTGCTCCGGTTACATTGTATTTCATTAACACTGCAGATTTAATAGCTTCATAGGATTCAGACCGTTCTTCATCCATCCCTGCATAAGCCTCAAGTGCTTTTCCCGTCAGTAAGGTGACCACTCTGGCTGCCCACTCAACTGGCTGCCACCCCCATGTTCTGGCTATCCGTTCAAACTGAACAAAGAAACTCTCTGGGTCTTCACCTTCTTTAAAATCAGGTATTCGATTATCACCAACATGGCGCCCTGCAGCATGGGTTGGTGGGGAAGCATGTTCTTGACGCTGAACTGGAAGCTGCTGTGAAGAGGAGTTGCGTCCTTGAGCTTGAGGTGGAGTAAGGTTTTCAGGTTGGACATTTGTCCTTTGTAGTCTGTAAGTTTCAGTCTGCAGCCTTTGAATACCAGCGGCCATGTGGGAAGGAAATTGTTGATCAGTGCCTTCATAAGATTCTTCTGAGAAACAGTCTGCATAGACCTTGGTACCATTTCAGTTCTTAATTGCTTAATCTGTTCGAAAAGTACAGCTTCAGTCTGTTTAGAACAACGCATGAACTCTCTCATTTCTTCAAAAAAATTGAGTTCTGAGAACTCTTCACTGTCACCAGTGTCCATAGCCACTTTAGGTCGTACCACTGGTTCTTCTTCCCCTTCAGCAGCTGTGGCTCAATCTGGTGGTGGCCCAAACTCCATTGTCTTTTCCTCCATGTCGAGAAGGGTCTAGCTGCAGCCGCAGCCACTACAAACCACGCCCACTACAAAACACGCCTCCTATAAACCACATCTGCGTGCGCAGCCGCTTCAAACTACGCAACCTACAAACCACGCCCCTGTAAACAGCGTCTGTGCGTTGCAAGTGTAATGACGAGGCGATAATGGCGTTTCAGGTAAAACACATTTATATTATTTTTCTCACATTTCTTCAAACTCAATAATGTAAATGTTCGTAGGCAAACCCATTTTGTGTCGTCTTTTAAAAGTAATGAGTGAGCAAGGGATGCTAACAGAAGCAGGGGGGGAACACGTCACGTAGAATCAGAATATTTTTAATTTTTATTTTACTCAACATATCAAACTGAATAGTTTCGGTAATATGTGTGTTGGTGAAGTTTGGTTGAAGTGTGGTTTACATAGGGTGACCAGACGTCCTCTTTTCCCCGGACATGTCCTACTTTTGGGACCTAAAAAAATGTCCGGGGGGATTTTCAAAATCGTCCGGGATTACGTGCGAATGTCTCAAAACACAATGTATTGCCAATACCATTCCACTCCGTTCCGTTTTACTCCATTCCAGGTTTCTCGGTGTCTCTCTCAAATTAGTCACGCCCTTCTCAACTTCAGTCACTGCTTTTTAGTCTTGAGTTGCTAGTGTGTTCACAAGCGAAACGGAAGCAGAGCAGAGTAGCACATGTGCGTCCGCAGCTACAATGCCTAAACGCAAGTGCTGGGCTCGCCAGCGCTTTATATGGTTGCGGCCCGCTACGCTAAAATTTCAGACCGCAACGGCAATTTCCCCCCGTTAAGTTATTTTTAATATAGCGTAAGGGCTGTTTTCAGTTTTCGTCACCATCGTCAAAAGTTTTTTTTTTCCTGTTAGCGGAGCCGGCGGCCCCGGGAGCGGGGGGTTGACGAGGTAGAGGGGGCGCCGGACAGACTGATAGGGGCGCACGGCGCATCCAGGTGCGCACGAGAAAATCTTCGTCTCGGGGGGGGGTCTTTACCAGAGCGATGGTACAAAAAAGGTGTCCTCTTTTTCAACTACCCAAATATGGTCACCCTAGTTTACAGTTTCAAAATACGTTTCTTGAAATGCAGTCTGGTTGCTTTGGAAAGAACAGTAAGGCTGTTTCAAGGGAACAATGCAAAAAACATTAATTGACTCTAGTCTGATTTTGTAAAAGTTATGTGTAGACATGTATGCAGTAGTCGAGTTGTAAAATGAAACCAGGGGGGATGGTGAAATTTTTCATTTATGTGACATATTTTCCAGTGGGGGGCCGGCGGGTCCTCCCCCAGAAAATTTTGTCTTTCTTAGATGCAATTTCCTGCATTGTAGTCAATTTTAGGGTGACTTGCTAGACATGGCAAATCCTAAATCCCATCTGATTCATAGCTTGCATTCTCAGTTGCATGGCCTGCACAAGACACTACTATTTATCAGAAAGAAACAATAACCACTTAACTATGGACATCATGTCATTCACATCTTTTTAAAACATTTTTGGAAAAACATGCAAGGAGTAAAGAAGACTTCGAGTTTTAATACAACACGATGTTTGAAACAAGCGGTATTAAAAGAATATGAAGCAGCAGGTAGCAGCTAGCGGTTCTGCTAAAACTAAAACGGAGTGTGGATCCTGATTGGCGGATTTTGATGATTGACACCTGTCGACCAATCAGATTCAGGAGAATCGATAGTACCGCCCACATGCACCTTTGACCCACCAATGACGATCCAGAATGAAGTAAACCCAAAGGTAATATATCGCACCAAGAGGTCTCACTTCACTGTCAAAGCCTCTTTGTCTTTATGTAAACAACACGGAGCTTCGTGACTGATTCAAACTAAAGCAGAGACATTAGCAGCATTTTTTCGCTGGAATAGAACTTTTGACCACAAATGGAAATTCTATTTCCAGTGTTAAACCCCCCCCCCCCCATGCAGAGGAATCTACCACTCTGTCTGTTTGATCACTTGGGCCTGCTGTTAAACTGCAGTAGTTTTCTGAATGCAGCCAATCAATGCCAAATAAAGCATGCCATCACGAGCACAGAGTCAGTCTGTGCATTCTGTGATAGCATGTTTAGAGTTTTTTTCATTACCGTAAAAGAAAATGCACCTGCGTCATAACAAGGTTTGGTGTGTGAGTCATACCTCTCGACATGAATGAAATAAAAATGCACTGAGTTCCAGTGGCCTGTTTTATTCAGTTGTGAATGGAGGTACTGTACTGTAAACAGTAGTGTATCACATCCATCAGGCCGGTGCTTCTCTGCAGCATCTCAGCTAGATACTCCAGAAACAGTCAATGAGCACATATCTACAGGCACAATGTCACCAAACCTGCAGTGTCATCACGATGACAGGACTCCAGGCAGTTGTGCATAGTCACTGTACCAGTTGTCTTGTCGAGGAACAGTTCCAGCCTGTAATTGTTAGCTTACTGTTTCCCCCAGCTCCCCAGTCATCATGCTAACCCATGAGATTGATGCAGCTCATATCACTTGTCATGATGATGTGTACTACGTGTTTAGTGCAGTCAGTAAAGGCAAAGGGAGGGCAGCTGAGACATCAGTGAGTATGATTAGGACATCAGTTTGTTTTTTTACGTGAAGTTAAGGGTGGTCGGAATATTTGACATACTTAACCATCAGTGTGTGTGTGTGTACTATAAGTTACTGCATTTCCAGGCAGCAGATGGATATTTGCCCATCTACTAGTTCTACAAACTGGAGGCACGTCTGATTCACACACAGTGATTTACCTTCTCTTCCTCTAATGGACATTTACAGGAAGCAGCTGCAATGTGCTGGGACACGCACACACACACACGCACGCACACACACACACACACACACACACACACACACACACACACACACACACACACACACACACACACACACACACACACAGGGTGTAGTCTGCTGCCTGAGAGTTTTGGAGACCAACAGTGAGAACAGAGTGTAAACTCCCATATTCCCTCTTCTGCTCCGTCTGTCTATAACCCCCGCTCTCTCTGCAAGTCACTGCTATACATCATAATTCATCTGAGAGGGATTCTTCTCTTGCCTTGTATTTTGTCCCACTTTATGAACTTTTAAAGAAATACAGAACCCCTGGCTCTGAGGTCCACTTCCACATTAGAGTGTCCTCAGTCAGATGTTTTAAGAAAGTAATGTGTGACATTGTTATATTATTGTGCACAAATCTTCGTGGTCAGACTTTCACTTTACTTTTCTTGTTTATCTGAATAAGCTGTTTGCATGGTTGCAGACCTGCTGTGTCATGCAGCTGTCTGCCTTACCTTCAGTTTATGGCTTGACTGAGCCTAACACTGGTGAGTGGTATCAGGGAGCTGGCTCTGTTAGCTCTGGGTTTCCACTCCAGCCATGAGCTGATTCACATGAGAGAGGCTCAAGTCTTGAGCAAATGATCATAAAAAGGTAATCTGCCTAAAAAGAGTTGCAAGTAAAGTAAAGTAAGGCTCTGCTGCCAAAGCAGAGAGGAGAACTCCAAATTATCCATATTTGTCACACCGTGGTGATGTCAAGCTGGGTTTTTGTTATGTCTTGTCATTTCCTGTTTTATTTTGAAAGTTAACTCTCCTCTCGTATTAGGTCACTTGCCCTTCCTCATGTGCCACCAGTCTGATTGTCTTCCCCGCCCTGATTGTTTCCACCTGTTCCCCATTTCCCTCATGTGTGTATATATAGTCTGTGTTTCCCCTTGTCCTGTGCCGAAGTGTCTTCGTTCTCGTTTCGTCGCACCCAAGCCCTTCAGTGCCTCCAAGCCTGTTCCTTGTATCCTTGTCTTGTAAGTTTCATAGCCCCTTAGTTCAAGATTAGAAAGAGTTTTTTGTAGCCTGTTTTCATCCTTCGGGATCGTTTTCTGTTTGTTGGTTTCTTTCCTTTTGGTAAAGTTTTTTCATCCTCCGGGATTGATTTTTGTTCTCAGCCAGCTTAGGTGGTTAAGCCATAAGATATAGATAGTTCTGTTTCCTCCTCATTTTGAGAGAGTGTTTTTGTTCGGTAAACTTTATTAGATCTTTCCATCCCGTTTTTCTTTCTAGTTCAGTTTTTTCCAAGAGAGTGTAGCAGAGGTTTTAGTTAGAGTTAGAGTAGCCATTTTTTGTTGTAAATTTTGTAGACTGTGTTCAGCTGCTCGGAACTAATAAAGCTTCTTTGAAACCTGCCTATTCCGCGACTGAGTCTGCCGCTTCGTTCTGGGCCTGACAGTACACTTCGGCCAGAATGGACTCAGCGGAAAAGGAAAGTTTGGCTGCTACCATTCAGGCTCAGGAGGCTCGGCTTTCTCGCCAGGAGGAGTTTCGGGTAGCTGTGGCAGGGCACCTGACCCTCCTAACCAACCAGATAACGGAGCTAACCACGCAGCTGCGACAAACCGCCGTTCAGCCCCCAGCTCCCGAGAACACCGCCGTTGCAGCTCCTAGCCCCGAACCCAGGACACCATCAGTTGGACCTCGCCTGGCATCTCCGGAACCGTACTCTGGAGAACCTGGTCTCTGTCGACCTTTTCTCACGACTTGTGATATTCATTTTGAGCTCTTTTCCCAGGCCTTTCCCTCGGATCGAGCGAAAGTGGCGTTCGTCATTTCACACCTCACCGGGAGGGCGAGGTCCTGGGCTACAGCTGAATGGGCCAGACAAGCCGCTCTTTGCTCGGTATTTGAGGACTTCAGATCGGCACTGTTGCAGACTTTTGATCCCGTTTCCACAGACCGAGAGAAAGCTAGAGAGCTGAGCTACCTGGTCCAAGGCAAAGACACTGTGTAACTACGCCATTCGTTTTCGCACGTTGGCGGCAGGGAGTGGTTGGAACGATACTGCTTTATATGACATGTTTTTGAAGGGGCTGTCAGCACAGATCCAGAAACTTTTGGTCCCCTTGGATTTGCCCACCACCCTAGAGGCTCTCATAGCCCTCGCGATCCGTACCGACTACAGGGTGCAGGAGTTGCGACAGCCCCAAGCGAGCAGTCCACGGCCTAACGGACCTGAGGGAGACCCGGGACTGGGACGACCACGGACGGTCTCCATTCCACCACACACTCAGGTTCAACCCACAGAACCCATGCAGCTTGGGAGAACACGATTGACTCCTGAGGAGCGACAACGACGACAACAGGAGGGCAGATGTTTTTACTGCGGGGAGGGGAAATCCTGTCCCGCCAAAGGACCCAAGGTGTCTGCAACACTCCCACAAATCCCCACGTCGTCAGATCCAGGGCCAGGTGACCTATCAGACCTCCACCAAGACGGTAGGGGTCCTCATAGACTCTGGAGCAGACGAAAGCTTCATGGACTGGGCATTTGCCCTTGAACTCAAAGTTCCTACCCGTCGCATTCACCAGACCATGAGGGCCAAGGCCCTTAACGGACAGGACCTATTTTCCATCACGCACAGCACCGAACCCGTTAAATGGGAAATTCAGGGACATGAAGAGACTATGGTTTTTTTTTTGTGTGTGACTCTCTTTCTCATCCTATTGTGCTAGGGTTTCCCTGGCTCATGCAGCACAACCCAGTGGTAGATTGGAGAACTGGCCTCTTTCAGGGGTGGAGGGGGAGCAGTACTAACCACGGGGCCGAGAATAAAGATCAGCAGAAGCCCATCACGGTGATTAACCATGTATCTGTTCCTTCTATCACAGAATCCCAGACCCCGGACCTGAGCTCGGTTCCCGCTGATTACCATCACCTTGGAAAGGTTTTAAGCAAGGCTAAAGCCACCTCCCTACCGCCCCATCGACCATACGACTGCCCCATTGATCTCATTCCCGGCGCCCCGATTCCCAAGGGGCGTTTATACTCTATCTCAGGGCCAGAGAAAGAGGCCATGAAAGAATATATTGAGTCCTCCCTAAAGACGGGATTGATTAGACCCTCATCATCCGCGGCGGGAGCAGGCTTTTTCGTTAGGAAAAAGGATGGGTCCTTACGACCATGCATAGACTATAGCCCTCTTAACGAAATCACGGTCAAGAACAGATATCCCTTGCCGCTTATGAACTCAGTGTTTGATCAGTTACAACAGGCCAAAATTTTCACCAAACTCGATCTCAGAAACGCATACCATTTAATCAGGATCAGACAGGGGGATGAGTGGAAAACCGGGTTCAACACACCCACAGGCCATTATGAATATTTAGTCATGCCTTTCGGACTAACTAACGCACCCGCTGTTTTCCAAAATATGATTAATGAGGTCCTCAGAGATTTTCTTGATCATTTTGTTTTTGTATACTTGGACGACATACTAATCTACTCCTCTGACCTAGAGACCCACAAACGCCATGTTAACCTGGTACTCCGCCGTTTACTGGACAACCAGCTATACGTTAAAGCTGAAAAAAGCGAGTTTCATGCCACCACCATCTCCTTCCTGGGCTTCATTGTAGCCCCTGGAAGAGTTCAGATGGACCCGGCTAAGATTAAAGCGGTAGCGGATTGGCCCACCCCTGATAATCGCAAAAAGGTGCAGCAATTCCTAGGATTTGCCAACTTTTACAGGCGATTTATCAGAGGCTTCAGTTCCATCGCGGCCCCCCTACATGCTCTGACCTCGACCAAGACCCAGTTCCAGTGGACCCCAGAGGTCGAAGCAGCTTTTAACGATCTCAAGACCCGGTTCACCACCGCCCCCATCCTCACGATGCCAGATCCTCGGCGCCAGTTCGTGGTGGAGGTGGACGCCTCTAACGAAGGGGTCGGAGCAGTGCTGTCCCAGCGGGCAGAGCAGGATGGCAAGATGCACCCCTGTGCATTCCTGTCCAGGCGACTGACCAAGGCGGAAAGGAACTATGACGTTGGCAACCGAGAACTCCTCGCTGTCAAGGTAGCTTTGGAAGAGTGGAGGCACTGGCTGGAGGGGTCAGAGGTGCCATTCGTCGTCTGGACTGATCACAAGAACCTTGAGTACCTAAGAAAGGCTGAATTCAGGCCAGGTGGTCCCTATTCTTTAACCGCTTCTTGTTTTCCCTCTCTTACAGGCCGGGGTCCCAGAACACCAAACCTGATGCCTTGTCCCGAATATATGACCCCGAGCCTGTTGCCAAGGAACCAGAACCTATCCTTCCACGAAACTGTGTGGTTGGAGCAGTAACTTGGCAGATAGAAAATGAGGTGCAACAGGCTAACGGCGATAGCCCCCCACCTCGAGGTTGCCCAGAAAACCGACTATATGTTCCAGTTGCTCAGCGACCTCAGGTGATCCAATGGGCTCATACGTCACGCCTGTCATGCCATCCGGGAGTACGACGAACTATGTTCGTAATCTCCCGGAGATTCTGGTGGCCAGCTATGGAGCGGGAGGTCCGGGAGTACATTGAGGCTTGCTCGGTCTGTGCCCGTAACAAGACTTCTTCAGGGAAAAGGATGGGACTGCTTCAACCACTTCCCATTCCCTCCAGACCCTGGTCGGACATCTCATTGGACTTCGTTACGGGGCTCCCGGTGTCACAAGGTAACACTACGATTCTCACCCGAGTTGACAGATTTTCTAAGATGGCCAGATTCATAGCCTTGCCTAAGCTACCCACAGCCAAAGAGACCAGAACTCCTGGTTAACCACGTTGTCAGAGTACATGGAATCCCAAAGGATATTGTTTCAGACCGGGGGCCCCAGTTCATTTCAGGGTTCTGGAGGGAGTTCTGCCGCCACTTAGGAGCCACAACCAGCTTAACCCCCGGCTACCATCCAGAGGCTAACGGCCAGACCGAGCGCCTTAACCAGCAGCTGGAAACCAGCCTCCGGTGTCACAGAACCCCTCTACATGGAGCAAACACCTGGTCTGGGTAGAGTATGCTCACAAGACACTGCCCACCTCAGCCACAGGTTTCTCACCCTTCAAGTGTGTGTATGGCTATGACCCCCCAGTTTTTCCGGACCAGGAACAAGAGGTCACAGTGCCCTCCCCTCACGCCCAGATTCGCCGGTGCCAACGCATATGGGCAGCCGCCCGACAAGTCCTGCTCCGCCAGGGGGACCGGGTGAAGCGAGCGGTGACAAGAAGAGGCGCCCAAGTACCAACCGGGACAGAAGGTATGGCTATCCACCCAACACCTAAGACTTAAGGATCTGTCCCGGAAATTGGCACCACGATTCGTGGGCCCGTTCCCAATCACAAAGACTGTTGGACCAGCAGCTGTTCGCCTTCGTCTTCCCCGGTCCCTCAGAGTCCATCCCACATTTCACGTCAGCCAGGTCAAGCCTGTCCGCGAGAGCACAATGGTTCCGGCCCCCCCACCCCCACCACCTCCAGAGGTCGTTGATGGCGGTCCGGTGTACAAGGTCCGCAAACTACTGGCAACGCGCGCTCGAGGTCAGGGCAGACAATATCTGGTCGACTGGGAGGGTTATGGACCAGAGGAGCACCAGTGGGTCCCCTCCCGATTCATCTTAGACCGGACTCTCATCGAGGACTTCCATAGAGATCACCCTGACCAGCCTGGGCCGTCAGGAGTCGGCCCTTGAGGGAGGGGCACTGTCACACCGTGGTGATGTCTAGCTGGGTTTTTGTTATGTCTTGTCATTTCCTGTTTTATTTTGAAAGTTAACTCTCCTCTCGTTTCAGGTCACTTGCCCTTCCTCATGTGCCACCAGTCTGATTGTCTTCCCCGCCCTGATTGTTTCCACCTGTTCCCCATTTCCCTCATGTGTGTATATATAGTCTGTGTTTCCCCTTGTCCTGTGCCGAAGTGTCTTCGTTCTCGTTTCGTCGCACCCAAGCCCTTCATTGCCTCTAAGCCTGTTCCTTGTATCCTTGTCTTGTAAGTTTCATAGCCCCTTAGTTCAAGATTAGAAAGAGTTTTTTGTAGCCTGTTTTCATCCTTCGGGATCGTTTTCTGTTTGTTGGTTTCTTTCCTTTTGGTAAAGTTTTTTCATCCTCCGGGATTGATTTTTGTTCTCAGCCAGCTTAGGTGGTTAAGCCATAAGATATAGATAGTTTTGTTTCCTCCTCATTTTGAGAGAGTGTTTTTGTTCGGTAAACTTTATTAGATCTTTCCTTCCCATTTTGGTGAAGCGTTTTTCTTTCTAGTTCAGTTTTTTCCAAGAGAGTGTAGCAGAGGTTTTAGTTAGAGTTAGAGTAGCCATTTTTTGTTGTAAATTTTGTAGACTGTGTTCAGCTGCTCGGAACTAATAAAGCTTCTTTGAAACCTGCCTATTCCGTGACTGAGTCTGCCGCTTTGTTCTGGGCCTGACGATATTGAAAACAAAACTGATGTGTCATCAGTATCTATGTATTTACTGAGTTAATTAGCAATGTGCACACATTTCTAATTTTTATTTTAATAGAAAAATGCTAACTCTTTTTCTGGACCTGAATCAAATACATAGAACCATGACCCAGGGACGGACTGGGACAAAAAATCGGCCCTGGCATTTTGGACCAGACTGGCCCACAACATTTGATAACACACTTTTTCAGTTTTTTCAGTGCAACTGTGCAAGTCTTTAAAACAACCTAGCTCAACAGCACATAAATAATCAAATCATATTAAATCAATTTTATTTGTATAGCCCAAAGTCACAAAGTCCATTTTCCATTGAGGCTTTACAATCTGTACAGGGAGTGACACCCTCTGTCCTTAGACCCTCGGTTCGAGTGAGGAAAAACTTGCCCACAAAAAACTTTAACAGGAAAAAATGTGGAAGAAACCTCAGGAAGAGCCACAGAGGAGGGATCCCTCTCCCAGGACAGACAGTAGTGCAATGGATGTCACGTGTACAGGACAATCAACACAAACATATTGTACAATTACAATGACTGACTGAAATGCAGCCTGTTTATAATATATTTATATAAACAAACACACAGCTGCATTGACATAACACTAGCAATGAACAAAATTATGTCATTTTAAAAAGTGCTATTTTCTTTCTTTGTAGGCTAACTTGCATTGTATTTAGCCACCTAGCTACATAAAACAGCCCATTTTTTTTCCCAGGCCTAAATAAGAGCTTACCCGAGGACTACTAGATGAACAAAGAAAATGAGAGTGCTGACTCTTCAGTTTTCACTCACATTTTTGGTGAGTGGTGGTGGCTTTAAATATGCCTAGGCTAGAAATACTGGAATGTACAGATACCTGCAGCTGCATTCACATAACATTGACAAAATGATATAATTTTAAAAGTGAGATTTTCTATCAGTTATGTAGCCTACATTGTCCCTACCACCTAGGCTACATAAAGAACTGCTATATCTGCAGGACAAAAAAGCAACTTAGCCAATAGGCCAGCCTAGTACTCACCCCACAGACAATAATAGTCTAATAAGAAATTAGACTTATTGTTATTGTTGGTGAATGGTGAACACGTTTTCTCACATTAAAGACTATTTTTTATTTAGAATAAAAGACATAAAAAGTAGGCTACTGAGCTAGGCTTATTTTCTCTTCCAGCCAGTGTAGCCTACAATGTATTGTAGCGACCCTGCAGTAATGTGCTGTGTGTTACAATGTGAGTTCTGTGGTTTCCCATGGTCCATAAATGCACCTGTATGAGAGCAAGGGGGCGGGGGAGCAGGTGAGGGAGAGCGCGTGTATGTGAGCGTGTGTGGAGAGAGACTGCACGAGTGAGGCTGCAGAGTGGGACCTGTTATGTGTTCTTGGCGTGGTTATGGCCTACAATAACCAAGTTCTGTAACAAGACTGTTGGCAATAAAAGCCAGTTTGCTAAATAACGCCTCGTTATTCGTGACGCGTCCGGCCGGACGCCACAGTATGTTTTATCATACTCATCAAGGGGTTGGGTGGCTTTATCCTACTCTTTGCATTTCATACATGTTCTGACAGTAGTCCAGCTTACCGCAGGTTCAACAACATGTTGAGTGCCACTGCCACCGGCACCACTGTCATCAGCGATGGGAGCTGATGGAGGCCCTGCTGTGGCAAACATATCAGTGATTTTAACACACTTCACAGCGTCTGCCCGAAGAGCAAGTTTCTTTTAATCACGGAGTTTTTCTGCGCCACCTTTGCGTTTTCTCTCCATCTTTATCTGATAGCGTTTCACCCATCAATAAACTGCACACCGGCGCATCAAGCCAAAGGGGGGAGGTGTTTCATGATGTGATTGGGCCGGTCCCCTGTCAGTCAGAGTGTAAGGGCCGGTGGTTAGGACAAATGCCCGGTATGCCAGATTGCCAATCCGTCCCTGCCATGACCTGACGTTGCACCACAACCGCTGATGTAGATTCACACCTACGGACAATTTAGAGTGACCTGTTGATTGCATGTCTTTGTCCATCCACAGACATATGATTTTTTTTTAATGTAAAATAAAAAAGTGTAACAACAAAGATATAGCAGCCAGCTAAAGCCAGAGGCTGCTGAGCCCAGTTACATTTTCCGCCCGCTCACCCCCGGCCCTGGCACGGTCAGCATCCCCACTGGCTACTCCTCACTCCATGCTAAACGTGGTGTAAACACAAACACTCCTCAAGTGCTTCGAGCTCCCAGTCCAGGCAGCCAGAGTGAGCTAACTAGCTCAGATTAAATCACAGAGAGTTGAGGTGGAGCAGCCAAAGGGCATCAGAGGGAACCCAGAAAATATTTTCTCCATAAAATATTATCCAGTTTCACCAAAATCAGTCAAATAGTTGGTGCTGTGTGACTTAGTGCCGTAAAGCATTACGTACTTCTCCTGACCCAGAGCCCAAAGTTACATAGTGTGAGAACAGACGTACGAATGACAGACACCGTTCACCTGATCACAGTGTAGCATTATTTTACAGTGTGATGCAGCCTGCAGCAGAGAGTGTGTAAATTTGAACATACGTGTTGATGTGATGTAAAAACTTTGATCATGAAGTGTGTTCTGTTGACTGTGGAGCTGCTTTCAGACACACAGTAAAAACTGTTTCTAACTGTGACATCCAGCGTCCTGCACAACATCATGAAGTTACCGTTGATTATTAATCATCCATTTTTTGCCATAACCTTTTTATGGACAGGAGGGTAACGACCATTCTCACTGTGACACTTCATATTCCTTTATTTTATTTCTGGCATTGATAATGAAGTCATATTTTTCACCAGGTTGTCCAGGTTTATATATCTTGCATTAAAAAAACACTGTACAGTAAGAGTGTAGAGACATTTTTTAGTCCATCTTTGTAGTTTTATCACAGATCACATCAGTAACATCCACCATCACATATTGACGTAGTCTAGTGTAAATGCAGTTGGACTCTCTAAACACGGCAGTTGTCTTCTAATAGCTCCCTTTGAATTCTCCTTCTCTTTCCTTGACCTCATGACATTTCACATCAAGGTCAAGGAAAATCTACCTAGGAAAGGACTTAGTCATTTTCTGACTCCTCGCAGGCACAGTGTTGCGAGAAGACACCAGTGGAAAGGAAGTGATGTAATAGGGGTTATTGGAAAGTAGAGGAAACACTCTATATACTCTATATTTATAATGTGCCATTAAAGAGACAACACTACTTCCACCATACATCTCCCAGAGTTTGCATCTTGATAGCAGTTTAGCAGTATTTTGACCTGTTCCATTATCTCTCTCTGCAGATGGGAGGTGACAGCGTGGACCGGCTGCTCGGCGTCATGCGGCGTTGGCATACAGACCAGGGGTGTGTTTTGCATGCGACTGTTGTCTGTTGACCAGCAGGATATTCTGACTGTTTCAGAGGACGAGTGCAGAGAATTCAAGCCTGCCATTCTTCAACCCTGCAACCAGGTGGACTGTCCTCCAGCCTGGGAGACTGAACCTTGGCAGCAGGTATTCAGGAATATTACAACATTTCTACTGAAAATGATGCTATGCTAACTATTCAATTGCTTGATTTAGCATTTTCACTAATATTTTGTTTCAGCCTTCTACAAAATCACATTGTAGCATCAAGTGCACATCCAAGAATAGTTACAGGCTAAAATGTGACAAGATTCAAATTAATGGTTCAAAAACACTGAAATTATGGCTCCAAATGGAAAATGCTAAGGACTGTGGATCAGGAGTGCCCCTTTGCACAAAATGAGATCTGACTTTAAACAAGATCATAAATAAATCTGCCTCCTGTGTGAACTGTCTGTAGCTGAAAAGGGTTGGCCTACACAGCATCTGGGGAGCCTGATCGTTGTCTTGTGCTTGTTCCCTGCAGTGCTCTCAGTCCTGTGGTGGGGGTGTCCAGTTGCAGAACGTCTACTGTAAGCAGCTCTTATCCACAGGGGCATATAGGAGGCTGGAAGACAAGGCCTGCTGGGGGGACAAACCTGCTACCAACAGAAGCTGCAGCAACATTGACTGTTTACCCTACATAGCAGGAGGAGAATGGGGAAAGGTGAACAGCAGCGAGTGGAGAAATAAAAAAGATAATGGAGGCTGGTTGGAGACTGTCAATATTTTCACAGAAACATATCTAATTTGAACTGAGGCCTGATCAAGTTGCAGTATTTGAAACTACAATCAGTTGTCTTCAGTGAAATTGAAGGAAAATTAAACATAGGGAACTTCAGCCAACAGCAAACCAGAAAGTCCAAGCTGTGTTGCACCACAACCATTGTGCTAAACATAACTAGGTTTTGTGGAATCATAAATGTTCTGTCTGATAATAGGAATGTTATTTTTGGTTTATTTGTAATAAACATTTCTTTCCCCTTTTACTCTGCAGTGCTCAGTATCCTGTGGTTTGGGAATCCAGCGAAGGGAGCCACTGTGTCGGCAGTTGACGGCCATTGGTCACCAGGTGACACTAGCCAGGGAGCTGTGCTCAGCGTTGTCCTCCCCACCACTTGTGCGAACCTGCCGCATGATGGCCTGTCCCAGTAAGAACTCACACACCTATATTCTAATTTCCTTGTGTACTTATGTTTAACAGAAGATAAACATACTGTAAGGTTTTTTCATAAGAAAGCTCAATCTCAGGGAAACTGACATGTAAAAAGGGATACTGGGAAGAAAAGGGAGAACTGAAGAATAGTCTGTTTGTCCGGTTTTTCAAGTCTTTCTCTCCATAGAAAGACATTTACAGTATTTGGCTACAATTTTTTAGATTCCTTCACACATGTACGAATCTAATGCATGTTTAGGTTTTACAACATTATAGGTTCAGTGGAAAGTTCAATTTCTTAAATCCTAAACAGAAGTCACACCCGGGTGGACAAAGAGGGGAGTAGACTTAAGATAAAGGGCAGGAAAGTTTAGGAAAAGCATTCGATCCAGTTAACTGGACTTTCTTAAACACACTACACAGGGAGCTTCATCCATTGGATAATGACACTATTCACCTCACCCAAAGACACAGTCACCACAAATGGGATCATATCTTCAGCAAATAGATAGCAAACATACTCAGGTCTGCTCATCCCACATAGAGCCACTTGCTGCATCTATAAGTCAGAGCAATGCCATGAAAGGAATTTACACGACAAACCTCCAACATAAGATTAGCCTCTATGTAGAGAACATCTCACTGTATTTAAGTATCTGCTAGAACAAACTTTTAATCTCATTAAAATGTCTAATAACACAGTTTATATAACTACACTCTGTTGTTAAATACACTATAAGCTGAGCTCTGGTGTTGGATGAGTTAGAATGAATTGCATCTGTTATAATAAAAAATGATCCTCCATATAAACTACATCAATCCAATGCTGCCTGTCACACCAACAGATACATGGTTCAAATCTATTAATTCCATTACTACTACCAGGTAAATCAAATATAATACCTCAGTAAATGAATCCATCAAACTGACTACAATATCCATAGACAGACCTGGAACAACTATATTGTAAAAACATCTCAATCTCAGATTTACCTTTTCTTCAACACAACTCCCCACACACATAGGTTTCAGGGCAACATGGGCAACTACCAGTGGAAAATATCTCTGTTACTAATGTGATGTATTTATACATTGTATTGTTTTATTTATTGTTTTCTGTTAATTGCACTGATGACATTATACTACACTACTACACACTACAGATGGAAATTAGCTCATTAGCTAACTCTGGTGAAATGTTACTAATGTGCATTGTGCAATGCTTATCACACAAAGCAACAATGGGCATGCACAATTAAAGGTCATTTATAGTAACCTAAACCTTAGTGGATGAGAAGCCAAAAAGTAAAGGAAAATATGTGTTTTCAAAAATATCCATACAAGGAAAACCAGGCAGAATGCAAGAATGCAAAGAGGTCAGTAGGGATTTGTGTACACATTCACATAATTCACAGTATACACGCACAGATTGAAACACGGTTTCAAAACTCTTCGCACAGCAATAATAAACCCATATTCATACAGGCAAGTATGACATATATAAATTAATAATAAATAATATGGACGCTCCGGTTTGTTGATAAGGTAGCAATTAGCTATTAGCTCAATGAGTGCTATATAAAATACTGATTGCCTGATACTGCCTGATTGGCACCTAAATGTCAGCACCTGTGGACATGGGCCCTGCTATAGTGGTCAGTTGGTGTCTGCTCCAGGAATTGGCATGCCACATTTGACTGATCTGAATAGGGCGATACGATAAGGCAACTTCAAGCTGGTGTTCCACAAAACCAGGTTGCGGCATTCTTTGGAGTGAGCACTAGTACCATTTGCAAACTGAAGACCAAGTTCCATATAATGGGGATGTGGAAGACAGGCCTCGAAGTGGGCGTTCCAAGAAGACGGCACCCCAAGAAGAACATTTCATTGTTGTCATCTTGTCAACACTTAGGAACACTTAAGTCTTCTTCAGATTTGCAGTCAAGGTTGGTAGGACGATCTGGCTGACAGCTCTCTGTCCAGACAACCCAGAACAGACTGCACGCAGCAACTCTCCGGAAGCCTGCCATGGCTGCCCTTTACCATGAGGCCCATTTGCGCTGGTTTCAGCAACACACAACACTGGAACCTGAACATGTGGAGGAATGTTATGTTCAGTGATGTGTCCAGATTCTGCCTACAGCACTGGGATCACAGGGTCAAATCATGGAGAAGACACGGAGAACGATTTGCTGAATACTGCAATGATGGACTAACATCTTTTGGTGGAGGTAGTGTGATGGTGCATGGTGGCATCTTCCTCATTGAAAACAAGGCTTGTCATCATTGGATGAAATCTCAATGCAGAGAGATATCGAGATGAAATTCTGCAACCAGTGGCAATACCATATCCCCACAGTCTGGTCTATCCTGCAAGATCACAACACTCACCCCCACAGAGTGGGGAATATCAGAGACTTTCAACATTCCTGATCTGAACCCCTTAGAACACTTGTGGGATCAGCTTGCACATGCTGTTAATGGCAGAGTGACCAACACAACCACATTGGCTGACTTGCCACAAATACTGGTTGAAGAATCAAAGCTGGTAAACAACATGAGGAGGAGCTGCAGTTTAATTAAGCCAATTGAACAAAAGTGACAGAGTTGTTGGGTTGTTCTTTCTGATATAAACATTTAACAACATGGAACGTGATTACCTATGGGGCTGTGAGTTATATATTCATTCCCTGGCCCTCTGCAGAAACTTACTTTATCATGCTAACAACACATCCTGTTCTCTCTTTGAACATGTATATTTGAATGAAAAATGCTCACTTTGAAAACCCATCCGGACTTATCCTCAGTTCTCATGCTAACATCCTGTGCTGTACAATATGGTAAATGGACTGTACTTATATAGCGCCTTTCTAGTCTTCCTACCACTCAAGGTGCTCTACACTACATATCTCATTCACACACTGATGGCATTGGCTTGGTGCCAACAACAAGGTGCCAACTGCTCATCAGTTTGAGGACCTAACCATTCATACACATTCACACACCGATGGTGCAGCCTTTGGGAGCAATTTGGGGTTCAGTGTCTGACAGGGATTGAACCGTCGATCATCTGATTAGTGGACGACCCGCTCTGCCTGTGAGCCAGTGTGTGTAATCATGTCCGAAGAACATCTGAAAATAGTGGAGTTCAGCAGTTGTTCTTTGAGTGATGATGAGTTGACATAAAGGCTATGGCCAAGCTACAGGAGGGAAAGCACTGTTTGCATGTTTATATCCACTGGGTGCTTGTGAAAAACAATGCACACAGCATTGTTCCATAGCCACAATTTATCCAGAATCTGTAATTCTAAATTCCTCTAACTCGCCTCAGCTGGGACAGAGACTGTAAAACACAACTGAATGCCTTGCAAATGTCACAGTGACTCCTAAGAGTCCAAATGTATTTCATAAAATGTTCTCTCCAGCTACTCCCTGCTCGCTGTTGTTTAATAGTATTAATGTAGGTGTTAGTATGCTTCATCAAAAGTGGTTGGTCGAATATCTTTGGAAACCCACTTCCCCCACACATTTCTGACCTCAGATCAGGGACTGTGTCTGGATATTTTTCTGTCACCTTTTATGGGAACAACCCAGTTTAATTCTATGAATGTCTTTCAAGAGAGACTGAAAATGTGTGTTGTTATTGCCAAATAATTTCTTCCCTCTTTTTATGATGACTGGCTACGTGACACCTACAGATTCCAGGACTGGATTCTGGTCTTTAGGTGCCTGTGGTGTTTTAGGTCTCATTTCAGGCAAATTTGCAACATGCGAATTCTGAATTGCAGCATGAGATCATTTCCACTGACATGAATTTAAACTGCATATCTGGAAACAATGTATGACAATCTGATTTTCAGGAGTGAATCACCTTTTTCTTTATAATACCATCCATTAAAGTGGGTATTGTTAAAAAAAATAATAATCATACCTGTGCAGATAGTGAACTTAGAAATCTAGATATGTGTGTTTTACTGAATTTTCTTCCCAGCCCAGCTGGTAGATCTTGGGGTCATTCAGTTTATAGGAAAGGAGTACAGTCAGTGAAGCATGGGTAGAGACAGCCTTAAAGGTACATAGGTGTAGCTGCAAATGAAAACACTTTATATTAATCTGCAACAATTTTTTTTTCTAATGCATAATTCTGCCTTGTTTCTTGCGCCGACAGAGAACTTAACTGGCAGTTCTGTCTGGTTGATCACTGATTGGTTCTTTCCCACGTCCAAATTTCCCACTTGAACTGTTCCTTTAAGTTTGTATTTAACTTATTTTGTTTATTTCAGTAAAGTTTTACTTTAGAACAACTTATTATAAATATTAAACAAAGTACTAATAGTAACAGTACAGGTACTAGTTTAGGTAACATTTTTTTTTAATAAAGCCTGGTCTCAAATATTAAAACAAATAAGTGACTTTTTGTTTGTGTGTATCTCTGCTTTTGTGGACTTTCTTCTGTCTCAATACAAAATACAGACTTTTGTATAAACATGGAAATTT
The DNA here is from genome assembly GCA_004119915.2 of Collichthys lucidus. Classification (NCBI taxonomy): domain Eukaryota; kingdom Metazoa; phylum Chordata; class Actinopteri; family Sciaenidae; genus Collichthys; species Collichthys lucidus. Next base: position 939,412 of record CM014081.1, read on the forward strand.
GTTGTCTACTTTCTTGTTTACTACAACAGAGCACAAGAAAGACATTAGACCTAAAGACACAGAGAAGAGTCTGGTGAAGAACAAAATCAAGCAGTCAACGCGACATCGAGCAAAGGCCAGAGGCTACAAGGAGGGAGTCAGACAGTGTCCAGTGCTCATGGGTATTCATCATATCTACATCCAGAACCGAAAGGAGAAACGCCTGCACCTGACTATTGGCGGCCATGCGTACCTTCTACCCAACACCTCCCTGGTCATCAAATGCCCTGTCAGAAAGTTCCCAAAAGCCTTAATCCGCTGGCTGAAAGATGGACACATCCTGTCCAGCTCCAGACGCCTGGCCATCACCAAGTCTGGCTCTCTGAAGATCCACTTTCTAGGGACAGAGGACATTGGGGTGTATAAGTGTGTTGCTGGACCTGCCTCAGACATCTTCACCCTCCAGCTGATAGGTAGTGACAGCAGGTCAAATAGGAGACCGTCTACTGTCAGCTCTAGTACCAAATGGGAGGAGAGCCTGCCAAGTTGTCATAGGCACGACTCACACCTGGCACTGGAGCTGATCAGGCCTGGGGTTAGTGTGTCTCTGCTGCCCCCTGGTGTCCAGGAGGCCTCACTGCATCCTCGGGTGGAGGAGAGGTTGATTAATATAACCCTGCAGGCTGACAGAGGAGAGATTGAGCAGGAGCAGGCCTCACAACTCATCTCTTCAACGTTGACCCACATGTCTGCTGCCCAACTCTGGACCAGGACTGCAGAGGGACGAGGACAAGCTAAAGGTAAATATATCCCCAGCTGCCTACGCTGGCAAGTGTGTGTTAAACAAGATTTATAGATTTTATTAAAATACATTGGGCCTTGAATCATGATCATGCTGATAGTAACACAATGTTAAACTACTGCTTCATGATTCCTATGACCAGATTTGGGAGTGGGGAATATTTGTTAATCTCATTCTAAAGTAACAAAAACATAATGATCCTTACTCCCAGGTGACAAAAACATAAAAGACAATTAATATGACATTCTGTAAACAGAGCCTATACTTCTGACACACTGGACCTTTGACTTTGACAAAAATGTGTTTTTTCCTATGGCCATATCTAATACTTCATAATTTAGGTGAAAAACAGTTTAACTAACATACACTTTGACGAAAACATTTTTAAAGAGCATTATCAGAACAGTATATTATATTGGAAGTATATGGAGCTGTATTTGGTGGAACACTTTTGTTCCTAATGTTGGTATCTGATTTGTCCCTCAGACAAACTGCCCAACTGGTCAGAGCGTCGTTCCTTTGAGGCAGCTGGGAACAGACCAGTGATCATTAGACAGCAGCAGACCATACTGCTGGCTTTTCAGAGAAACATCAACATCAGCGTTGGGAACAGTGCCCTCGTCACCAACGCCACACAATCCCTGACCATACTCTGTCCTGCAGAGGGCTTCCCGCCTCCCAAAATCAGATGGACCAAAGATGGCATTCTACTGCGGCACACTGACAGGTAACATACTGGAACTAGTGCTGACACACCAATCAAACAGTTTTACACACTTCTGATCAACCCTTATTGTGGTATTTTGATTGTGATATTGTGCTGAGGGTGAAAATACTGCAAAGAATTCTATTGAAAAAAAAAAGATTTATATTACATACATATTCATGTGTCACTGTAAAAGCTGTTGGCTACTTTTGCCAATTTATTAAGCTATTCAACAGCTCCCTCCTCTGGCCAACGCTTGCTATAGGTCTATGAGAACTTGTTAACTTCACACATAAAATCATAGCTCTTTCCTAGTCTTCTAGCAAATTCACATGGATTGCTGAGAATAGCTACAATATTGTTGCTGTTTAGGCTAAATAAACAGACCAAAATCAACACTAAATAATTTATATAATAATTATGAATGAAAAATCATTTGTCTTTTTGCATGAACCCTTTATGGGCGTTCCGTTAAAAAAAAAATGTTCTCATCGACCTATAGCCAGCGTTGGCCAGAGGAGGGTGCTGTTGAATAGTTTAACGAATTAGCAAAAGTAGCCAACAGCTTTTACAGTGACACAGTGGTGTTGTTTATGTTAACTGGTACAGCAAGCCAACATATCTGTAGTATAATCATTATTTTCTGCAAGCTATTTCACTCGTGAAAACTTTCAGAACCAGTTCATCAACTGCAGAGACGTTTTTACTATGATCAACCGTCTCTGATCAACATGACCGTCTACCGTCCAGTCCTCCGGTTGCCTTGGAGACTACAAACACAAGAATCAAAATCGATCAGAGTGCTGTCTCAGGATAGGTCTATGAGAACTTGTTTTTTTTTTGTGTTTTTTTAAATTAGTGTTAAGACTGGTACTCCACAAAAGCTTGGACTCAAAAGCACGACTCGAAAGCAGTTCAGGGATCAAATGCCAAATCAGTTTACTGGACAGAAGAAAGGTTTGGTACACGGTAATCAGTCAGATCAGGCAAACAAATCCAAAAAGGGCTAGGCAAAGGCAGAGGTCAGTAAACAGGCAAAATAATCTAAATTATTAAATAAATTATTTAGTATTTATTTTAGTCTGTTTTTTTTTGCCTAAGCAGCAACAATATTGTAGCTATTCTCAGCAATCCACGAGAATTTGCTAAAAGACTAGGACCAGCTATGATTTTGTGTGTTGTGTGGACTGATGAGACGCGTGGTTTCAGTTTCGCATTCGTTTCTTGGTTCATGTGAGGATGAGGTCGTTTCATGTGAGGAGGAGGTCGTTTCAAGTGAGGATGAGGCAGTTTTAGATAAGGCCATTTCATGTGAGGATGAGGCCCTTTTGGATGATGCCGATTTGGATGAGGCCGTTTCATGTAAGGATGAGGTCGTTTTGTGTGAGGATTAGAGTTGTCACGATACTAAAATGAGTAACCACGATACTATACCAGACAAAGTATCGCGGTTCCGGGTATTACCGCGATACTGCAGCCATTTTTTATTATTATTATCTTTATAAACTGCAATGTATTTGTACAAGTTAGTTTGAAACAACAACGTTTGTTTTTAAGCAAAATTAGTGTTGCCACTGGCAAAGACGCCACAGCAGACTCGCTGCTCGGGCCCGGTGCTTCTGCCATGGTGAGTGTGTTGTCTCGTGTCTGGGCGAGACAGAACTTTAGCTTGTTGTTTGTTTTGAAGCGAGTTTCTATCGAAGCGGAGCTGTCTTTATGGAGTTCATGCTTGCCGGCAGAAACACGTGAACAGCCAATCAGCAAACCGACGGGCGGACCCAGCGTGCAACAGCCTATCACATCCCTGGACGTCACCAGTAACAGGCAAACAGCCAATCATTCAGCAGCTGTGTAGTTCGGTTGCAGCACATGCCATGTTTTTTTTTTTACGAGTGAGTAGCATGCAGTGAGAAGCCGGGAGGAGATCAGAGGCAGCCGCTATGTAGCGGAGACTGGCACCGGTAATATAGTAATCCACGGTAGTACCGTCGTGTAAAATTTCTAGTATAGTAGCGGCGGTTATGATTTGGCACCGCGGGGTACCGTGTATACCGTGGGTATCGTGCAACTCTAGTGAGGATGAGGCCGTTTTGGATGATGCTGTTTCATGTGAGGATGAGGCTGTTTTGGATGAGGCCGTTTCATGTAAGGATGAGGTCGTTTTGTGTGAGGATGAGGCCATTTTGGATGGTGCCGTTTTGTCTGAAGATGACAAAGGTGACTTTTAGGCAACTCCTAAAATGAACACCGTACAGCTGGCAGCAGCTCATTTGCATTTAAAGGGACAGACAGGAAAACCGACTGCCTAAACCCAGAGTGCTACAGACAGGGTACAGAGAGGGCTGCTGTGCTTGATAAATGAGGAATTTTGACCAAAGGATTTCACACACGTCATTAAGGTGCCCAGGAACTGTGTGGACTACTGGAAAAGGGGTATAACTGTTCTCCTTTATGTTTATGTTAAAGTAAGACAACTACTGCAATGCTCACATGTGAGACATTCTAAACTTTACTCTCAAGGCACCCTGCTAGCTCACCTGGTAGAGGAAGACTCAGTCCATATCACAGCACCCAGGTTTGATTCCAACCTGTAGCCCTTTACTGCATGACGTTCTCCCCTCTCTCGCTCTCTCCTTCCCCATTTTCCTTGTCACTCTTTAGCTGCTGATATCAAATAAAGGTTAGAAAGCCCACAAAACAATCTTTTATCTTTAATCTTTATCTTTATCCTTTTATATCACATGTGTACTAAATGAAAGGTGAATATCAGCATATATGAGCAGCAATATGCTGGTCTAACTGCAGCTGAGAGTTTCACAGATCAGCATTTTTTCAGCCTGACTGGTTCCTCTTCCTTGAGGCAGGTCAAGCGATAAGACAGCAAAATGGGAAAATACTGTGAGTCGCTGACACTGCATGAAGTGTATATTAGTGTATATATTTTGATATCATATTCAGCAGTGTTTATATGTGGTGCGATATTGTTCAACTTGTCCACTATTGTTAATATAAGCTGATAAACAGGCACCGTATTTGTGGGATGTGATGCACATTTGTAACAGCCTGCGGATACAATGCAATATATGGCATTTCCACTGACATACAAGTGAACTGTGCTATTGAGTTTCTGTCTCATTGAATAGCTCTGGCCCAACAAATATTGATGACCTTTTGAAAAAACATTCAATTTAATGTGAGAGAAAAGTAGACCACACAACTTTTCACTTTTGGAACTTTTCAACTAAAAATCCATCTTTAAAAAAATAAAAATAAATTATATATATATATATATATAGAGATAGATTCAATCTCCTCTCTTAACAGGCACTGACCATGAACTGCACTCAGCCAGCAGGCTGGGCCCATGTACTGTCCACTCTAAACCAGACACAAGATTTAGTTCAAATCCCGATCAGGGAAATCAAAATATACAGTTTATCATGAGCTGAACATGCATAGAATTACATACATCTCATACAAGACAGTATATGTGATGATGTGCAGTATATAGCGGGATCATTGACCAGGCCATTGTTTCGTTTATTAGTGCTACTGGTTGTGATGACACCTGAGCTCCAGTGTGGACAATGGTCATTGGGGTCACATGATGCCAAGTGTGAATTCCTGTTGGGTCGGGATTCTGACATATTCCTATAAAAAACATCAATATAATTTTCTTCTGTGTACTCGGTACAAAGCTTGAGCTAAGCCTAGCACAAAGACTGCAAGCAGGGGGAAACTAGCACCATCCAAGTACAAAAAATATTTACTACACTTTGTTGGCTTGAAAGTAAATAAACAGTACTTGAGTTTGTTTAGAGTTTGGATCTTGATCAAACCGGGCATTTCATTATTAGGACAGGACTAAAGATGTGTGCAACCATTAGACTGTCCAAAACCTCCATGCTAACTAATTACTAAAATGTCTAATTTTCTGTTTCTACATGGGTAAAAATATACAAAATACAACATGTAAGTCAGGAATCTTTAGAATTATTCAAAGTATTTTTCACTATTGATGGAGTTAGTCTCATTTTCCCTGCTTTAGTGCTCAGCTGGTCTAATCATGTTCTGGACCCAGCTGTACTGGATGCTCTGAAATGAAAGTGATATCTCTCTGTCTTTACCTCAACTGGTCGTGGTGGTTGAGCGTCCACCTGAATCTTTATCCAGGTGAAAATGAGCTACCACTGCAAAGTGCTGGCCTAACTATAGGGAGAAGTTTTGACAGATGAATCTGGGGGTCAAACCAGCAATCAGGAAATTAATGGATGACAGCTCTTTCTCCTGAACTAAAGCATCCTTGGTTAAATGTTTCATATGTGCTCAACCTGTCTGATTGTTGTAGTGATGTGATGAGTACTGTGATAGAAATGGACAAAACAATTATCTCTTATAGAAGTTCATCAGTATTATTAGACAAGTCTTCTACAGCCCTGTGTCTGTAGAAGAGGCAGAACCTGGACTAAGTGTTATCCATTAATGTCAAGAACAATCTGTAGTGTGTGGGACTTTAACAGTCCTGACCTTATACAAGATCAGTCCTGTGTCTAATTTGTGTGTGTGTGTGTGTGTTCCTGTTGAATTTAGTGATTTAGGTGACTGTTGATGATTGCTATAAGGACTTCACTTCTATCTGGGAAAACTGACATAAAACAAAAAAATGTTCAAACCAACATGTTTTCCTTGTGTGTGCAGGGTGTCCTGGGATAGCTCTGGAAGACTTCACATCTTTCAGCCCAGAGCGATTGACAGAGGCCAGTACAAGTGCACAGCTGCCAACACACACGGCTCCGATTCCGAGACATTTCAGCTACTGGTCGCAGGTGTGTCCTCAAGTGTCATTATTAGGCCCACCATCCATAACTTCAATTTAAGATTTCTGTCACCATCATATATTTTGAATACACTGGAAATAAAATGAATTTGGCTTATATTATTGTATTGTTAGGTGTTTGGTGTCATAAACCAAAATATTGGACAAAATTTGAAAAAGTAAGATGTGGTTTATGATGCTGGCTGAAAAGTACGTAGTACCAAATTTCATATCAGTCCATTGAGAAGTTTTCTAGTGATTTCAAAGTGGTGAACTGAGAATAATGTTGCCACACTGCTAACATAGCAAAAGAACACACACATTCACAGATTTTTGGAGGCAATAGAACCTAATTTTGGTGCAAACAAACTCAAAGGTTGAGTGTAATATTAAATGTAATTACTCACCTTTAAAGTTCCTGTAATCGGATGGATGCATTAAGAAAGCTGGATACAAATCAAATCAAATTTTCTTTGTATAGCCCAAAGTCACAAAGTACATTTTCCTCTGAGGGCTTTACAATGTGTACAGGGAGTGACACCCTCTGTCCTTAGTTTCTCGGTTCAAGTTTCAAGTGAGGAAAAACTTGCCCACAAAAAACCTTTAACAGGGAAAAAAGGTGGAAGAAACCTCAGGAAGGAGGGATCCCTATTCCAATCAACTCAATCTTCAAAACTGTGACAGGATTCATGTATTTATTACATTTTTAACTTGAAACATCTTATGAAACAATATCTTGACATCTAAAAAAATCCTGCTCATTTTAATTGTAACTATACTCTCATGAACTTGCAATAACTCAGCAACAGAGCGGTTAGCTTGGTAACTTTTTTTAGCGTCAACTTCACAGAATGTCACAAAATAGTAAACTGCAATTGTAGAAAACGATAAAACAAACTAGTACATACCCATGATGCTACCAAAGGCATGAGATGTATACAGATGTCACTGGATTTACTCAGATGAAACAAAACAACAGCTCTCAACAGCTCTCTCTTGCTTACTTCCTGGTTACTTGTCACATGACACAACTCCCTGTAATTTAGTTCCGGAGTTTCTTAAAGTGACCGCAGCCAAAAAACACACATGAGCAAACAAGACTTATAACATTAACTAAACACTCCCCGCCTGGCGTGATAACACGCCACCCAACAGTCCACGATACTTAATCTAACTAAGCATCTGCAAGGAGAAGAAGCACTATCTCTGTGATAGGTCTAAGGAAGAGAGCAGTCCCTCCTGGTTTAATGACCTTCACCTCAACTTGGCGTACTTTCCCATCTTTGCTAGGGAATGTCTGTGTTACCAGTCCAAGAGGCCATTCATTTCTTGGTACTTGACTGTTTTTGAGCAAAACAACACTTCCTGACTTGATGTTCGGATAAATGGACTGCCATTTCTTGTGTGCTTGTAGTGTTGGGAGGAACTGCTTCTGCCACCTGTCCCAGAAAGTGTTGGACAGGTGCTGAACCTGCCGCCATTGGCGCTTATAGAGGTCTGAAGCCTCAAACTTGCCTGCAGGAACAATGTTCATAAACGAATCATCAGGGTCAGTGGTCACAGGAACAAGGGCCTGCCATTGATAATTGCTGCTACCTCTGCCATGAAGGTCACAAGCACTTCATGGGTAAGTTTGTCTTTCAGCTGGAGGAACATGGAGTCCAGAACTCTCCTTGTAAGACCAATCATCCTTTCCCATGTTCCGCTGAAATGGGAAGCATGCGGCGGATTAAATGTCCAAGAGCAACCTTGGTTTGACAGGTAAGTCTTCAGTTGTACTGTCAATGTTTGAAGGTATCCTTAATTCCTTGCAGGCATCAACAAAGTTAGTGCCACGATCCGAACGGATATGTCTGACTGGCCCACGCACAGCAATAAACCACCTAAGTGCATTGATGAAGCTGGATGTGTCAAGGGATTCTATGACTTAAATATGAACGGCTCTTATGCTCATACATGTAAAGATCACTGCCCACCGTTTACTGAGTGCAAGACCTCCTCTGGTTCGACGTGAGGAGACACTCCAAGGGCCAAACACATCTAACCCAACATTTGTAAAAGGAGGTTCTGTTGAAAGACGATCAGCTGGGAGACTAGCCATTTTTTGGATGCTAAGTGGAGCTCTCAGCCGTCTGCAAGTTACACATTGATAGATGCTGCTGCTCACTTTTCTCTTCCCACCAACTATCCAAAAACCAGCTGAACGGACAGCCCCTTCTGTAAACTGCCGACCTTGGTGATGGATCCGCTCGTGATAATGTCTGATGAGTAGAGTGGCAATGTGATGTTTACAAGGAATAATCAAAAGAGTCTTTTCATTCTGATCAAGGTTCGAATGCTGGAGGCGGCCTCCGATTCTCAGAAGACCATGCATGTCAATGAAAGGGTCCAGATTTTTTAGCGGACTACTTTTGGGAATCCTCCCGTGTTTTTTAATGCATTTGATCTCTTGATTGTAGACTTCCTCTTGTACTGCTCGAATGACTGTGGCTGAAGCTTGATTGAACTTCTCAACATCAAGCTTTGCTTTGCAGTAATGCTAGCCCTTACAAGAGCTGTTCTGCATCAGGGTTGTGCTGAAAAGACAGGCTATGTGTCTAAGGCGAGCAATAGCACGAGTTAGCATCTTCCAAGAAGAGAACTTGGCAAATCTTTAGGAACCAAGCTGCTTGGATGATGTTGTAGTGCTTAAAGTAGACACTAGAGGCCGGGTGCCTGGGTCTGAGCTTGGATCAACAAGATCATAGGTGCTCTCAGAGATATGTGGCTCTGGTACGGACAGAAATTTGGGCCCACTGAGCCAGTTGGTGTCCTTTAAGTAGCCTGCAGCAACAGAACGTGTTGCATGATCCGCAGGGTTCTGGTCTGCTGGCACAAAGCGCCATTGATCTGGATGAGAGGATCTTCGGATACGTAGTACCTGCATCGAGCTGATGGTCTAGTTCTGCTGAGACAAGGTCTGCTAACTCGACAGCGAGCACTGCTGCACAGAGTTCCAGTCTTGGAATTGTATGCTCAGGGCGGGGCGCCAGCTTGGCTTTCCCCATGACAAACCCAACAGAGTTGTTTCCGGCTGTGTGTGGGATTTTTAGATATGCGACTGCAGCAATAGCTTTGGTTGATGCATCTGAAAAGACACATAATTCTCTTCTGACAGCTGCTGAGGGTGAGGTTTCAGTATAGGGTCTGGAGATAGAAAGATTGGACAGTTCTGCCAAAGAAGCTCGCCATGATGTCCAAGCTTTCTCCATTTCTTGAGGTAATGGTGCATCCCAGTCACCGTTTTCACCAGTAAATTCTCTCAAAATACCTTCGCCTTAAATAGTAACAGGTGCTACAAACCCAAGAGGATCATAGAGGCTATTTATTGTGGATAAGACACCCCGCCGAGTGTAAGGCTTTATCTCATCAGAAACACTGAAGGAGAAACAGTCTTTTTGGAGATTCCAATTGATTCCAAGACTGACCTGAACAGACTGGTGCAGGCCATGAATAACCACTGCAGGCGAGGGGCTATTACCAAAGACATGGACCCTCATGCGATACTCCATAATGTCTTTGGAGAGGTCATTGTCCTGAAACCACAGAAAACGTAGGAATAGGTAGTTCTATGTCAGCCGTAAAGGCAATGGCTTCCTTTCTGAAGCGAATCAGTACACCAAGCAGTGTGTTGCTCAGGTCAGGCCCCGTTAACAGTACATCGTTGAGTGACACACCATTGTATTGGGCACTAGAATTGAACACAACTCTGATTTTCTTCGGTTTCTTTTGATGGTACACACCAAATGTTACCATCGTTCTTCTTCCTCTCTGAGAGGAGGAGCTAACTCTGCATGGCCGTTTTTAAGCATCTTCTCCATGAAGTGTAGGAAGTGGTCTCTCATTTCAGGCTTTCTTTCAAGGTTGCGCTTGAGAGACATGAGACGCTTCAGTGCTTGGGGCCTGTTGTTGGGGAGCCTCTGAAGTGGACATTTAAAGCACCCTTTAAATGCTACCCAACTTTTGTTAGAATCCTTCCGTAGTCCTTTATCCATTATTTTCACGAAGGAGGCATTCTGAATCGAAGGAGCCACCTGATTGTCATCTTTGGTCCGCTTAAACACAACGCATCTCAGGTGGTCATTTTCACAGGAAAGGTTTTCCTCTGAGTATGTTGTAGAGTGATTGGCAACCTGGATGTCGCTGTAGTTTTCCTTGATATGAAACATGTTAGGGCATGGATCAAAGAGAGTAGGACGTTTTGACTCTGTGGTGTTAGTGTAGAAGGTATTGATCGTCAGTGGTTTGTGGACGCTATCTAGACACACATTTCCCACAATAACCCACCCCAAATCCAACTTCTGTGCATAGGGTAGGTTGTGTGAGCCATTAACCTGTTTGCGGACTTTGATCATGTCCCGTCCTAAGAGAAGAATAATTGGGGCTTGTGGTTTGATGTCTGGGATGAGGTGTGCCACTGACTTCAGGTGTGCATGATAAAGAGCTACATTGGGCGTTGGAATTTCGTCTCTGTTGTTAGGAATGTCGTTACATTCTATGAGGCTGGGTAATGGGATGTGGACAGTTCCATCCAGAGATTCCATTTCGTAGCCGCTGGCCCTTCTTCCTGTGGATTCTTTTACTCCAGCACATGTTCTCAATGTTTAAGGAGCGTTTGGACTTTAGTCATTGAATAGTTCGAAGAACTGAGAACGAACTAGTGACCTGTTGCTCTGCTCATCCAGAATTGCATACAGTTTCACTGCTTTTTCTCTGCAGCCAGCTGGATATACCTTTACAAGACATATTTTAGAGCAGGAACGGTCTGTCAGATCCCCACCACAAATTTTTGTGCATTTGTTAGTGACTTCAGATTGAGTTGACGTTTCCTCCTCCCCGCCGTACTCTGGAGCAGGGTCCGCCACTTCTGTCCAGGGTGCGGGTCCAGGGTGCAGCGCTGTGTGGTGTCTCTCACTTTTACATTCAAAACATTGAACCTTAACCTTGCAGTTCTTTGCAATGTGTGGTGACGAAGAACAGCATTTAAAGCACACATTCTCTTTTAAGAATATCTTGCGATCTTCAATGGGCTTCTCTCTAAATGCGAGACATTTACGCAGAGGGTGTGGTTTTCTATGAATAGGACAGTTTATCACAGTCATCAGGTTTCATTGTGGACTCACCAGTGTCAAAGGTGGCTCTGGGAAACCCCTCTGTTTTGTGTACAGAGACTTCCCGACGTTTGTTTGGCTGCCAAACTGGCCTCTCTGCCCTAGGAGCCATGTCTGTGTGAGTGATGAAGTTGAAGCTCGGATCATTCCCAATCCTAGCCTCCTGGCTAACAAAGTCTACAAAGTAGGCAAAGGGAGGATAGGGAACACACCTTTGTCGCTTGTAAGATGCACCAACTGATGCCCACTTTTCCTGCAGACGAAATGGAAGCTTCTGTACTATTGGGTTGTCACCCCTTGCTGTGTCGAGGAAAGAGAGACCAGGCAAGTCTCCCTCAGCCCTGGCAGACTGAAGTTCCATCAGCAGATCGCTTAACTTTGTTAGTTTAGGATAATCTCGATTTGTTATCTTTGGGAAGGAGTCGATTCGTTTGAATAGAGCATCTTCGATCACTTCCGCAGAGCCATAAGTTTGTTCGAGCCTGTCCCATATCATTTTCAATCCTGCGTCTGGATGATGGATGTGTATTGCTCTTATCTGTTAAACATGTTCTGCCGACTCTTTTCCAAGCCACTTGAGCAGAAGATCCATCTCCTCGCTTGGTGTCAGGTCTAAACCACTGATTGCGGTTTGAAAAGAACATTTCCAAGTTCTATAGTTCTGAGGTTGGTCGTTAAACTGAAGTAAGCCTGTAGCCACAAGCTCACGACGAGCAAAGTATCTGAGAGTCATTTATGTTTGAGCTGCAATCATTGAAGTTTGATATGGGATAAGGCACTTGAGTACAACGACTAATGTCATTTCTGGGTGTGGTATGCTGCACAGAAGTGGCCTGATTGTTGTTGAACTTAACTTGGTGGGAATGGCACATATATCCATCTTCATAGATGTGTGGCTGCTGCGGGATAAGCTCAGGTAATTCAGAGCCAGTACTGGTTTGTTCTTTAAGGCAAGGTTTGATTTCAGGTTGGTGATATGAAGGTAAAATGTTGCAGCTAGGACTTGGCTCTGTTTTTGCTACAACACCATCATCACATAACTGGAGTTCTGTCTGTCGTGTTTTGGCTTGGTCGATAACATACTGTTCAGTATATAAAGGATCTAATGGGGAAGAATTGAAATTTGATTTGCAATTGTGCAAATGTTTCTCACTATTCAAGTCAACAGCAGCCTCGAGTGCTTCTGGCTTAGCAATGGCTGCAGCTGTTTCCTTCTTATAATTAAGCATTTCCATAGATGCCTCCAACCTAGCCTTTTCTAGCTTTAAGTTGATTTCCTCCTCTGCATAGGAAAGCCGTGCTTTTGCTGCTTCTGCTCTTGCTCTTGCCTTAGCTGCAGCACTCCCCGTTGATGATGCGTTCGTTCGTGATGAGGAGCATGAAACGCGAGATCGCGTTTTTAATGAAGCTGCTGCCTCTGCCATGATGCAGCCTGGTGGTCAGCCTCCGTTTAGACACTGCTCTGGAAGACTGCTGACTTTGTGTGACGATGTTGTTGTTATCTGCCAGCTTTCACTGCGTTATCCTGCCCGCTAGAAAGCCATGGTTTCACTGTGCTGTCCTCATTATCCGTGCGCTGTGCATAACTTGACAGCCAGATAAACTCCTTCCTAACTTTAAGACTCTGAAGACAGGTTTTCCTTTGTCCACAGGTTTAATGACGTTGTGAGGAAAGGTGAAACTAGAACAGATATACATAAAATATAATTAACACTGTGCTAGCTTTTAACACACAAAAATCCACAATGTAAATATATTAACTCAATCTTCAATGCGAATTAATACACTTGTTTCCTTTTTAACTGTTTTCTAACTGTGACAGGATTCATGTTTTTTTTACATTTTTAATTCAAAACATCTTATGAAACAATATCTTGACATGTCATAAATTCCTGCTCATTTTAATTGTAACTATGCTCTCATGAACTTGCAATAACAGAGCGGTTAGCTTGGTAACTTTTTTTTAGCGCCAACTTCACAGAATGTCACAAAATAGTACACTGTAATTGTAGAAAATCATAAAACAAACTAGTACATACCCATGATGCTACCAAAGGGATGAGATGTATGCAGATGTCACTGGATTTACTCAGATGAAACAAAACAACACATGAGCAAACAAGACATATAACATTAACTAAACAATGAATTACAATGACTGATAAAATGACAATGAATCACAATAAATGATACAATGATTACAGTAGCAGTGGAACAATCATAAACTACAGTATAGTGCAGAAGAGATCCATATTTCACAATTATTACCACATGAGCGACTGCTGCTTTTACTCTGTGTGTGAAACTTCAGAGCCACCAGCCATCGCAGTGTCATGGAGAAACGTTTCAGACCATGGGATTGTGTTGGGCCACAGCTTGAGGGTCACAGTTGGGAGACGAGTCAGCGTTCGCCTGGGCACTAACCTCACTCTGGACTGCCCTGTCACAGGTGGGTCAGAACACCATATGCCATAAATAATGCTTCCTTTAAGTGACTGCTTCACCCAATTTATAAAAAGGTTTTCTCACTTTATGGACTGAATGGACTTCATTTATGTAGCACTTCATTCCAGAGTGTTTTACAATGTGGCTCTCATTCCGACACACACACATGAGCCAGCAAGCTATCATGTAAAGTGGTGGCCTAATCACTGGGAACATTATCGGGTTCAGTGTATAAATCAGATGTAGCAGTATCAGTATTTTCAGTCAGGTTTTAAAGAGTACCAAGTTGCCAATCGTGAATTTGTGACGGATGCATTAAGAAAGCTGGATACAAGTCAAATCAAATCAATTTTATTTGTCAATTTTTAAAGTCACAAAGTACATTTTGCCTCTGAGGGCTTTACAATCTGTATAGGGAGTGACACCCTCTGTCCTTAGACCCTCGGTTCGAGTGAGGAAAAACTTGCCCACAAAAAACCCTTGTGTACTGCCACTCCACGCTCTGTACTGCAATGCTATTATTGGTCATACTACATAACATGTCAGGAAACTGTTTGGCTCACCATCCAAAATACCATCAGTGATGATGTGTTTCTTTAGTAAATACTTACCAAATGGATACCTTGACTTGATACCAGTGTTCAGATAGAAACACATAAATTTAAAGCCAATGTGATGGGGAACATCCAACAGACTATGACCCTGCACCTACTCAGGCATAGCGATCACAACTCTATTCTGGATGGAGCCAGGGAGATGATGAAAAACACAGCAGAACGCAGCATTATGCTAACTACAGTTTTTATACAAGCCAGCAACAGAAAGCATTCTCTGTGCAGGGGATTCCTCATGAGGAAGGTATTTCTTCCTGATTTAGCCTGCCACTTTGAAGGTCAATGCAAACAATGCAGCTTCACTGCCACCCAGGAAGCACAGCAGTTCCTATAAGGATTTCAGCAGGTGTATGAGGAGAACACCCAGGCACCAGCCATAGTCCTTCAGCAAGGAGAAGACATGGGACAAGAGTGTGTGACAGTGCCAGAGAGGAGTGGTAATACCAGAAAGAGGCAAGGAACTGCAAGGTCTGTCCAATCAACACATTTTCCATACTGAAACTTTGTTACTGTCACTGTCAGACAGTCTTGACTGAGGTGGGATCTCCTTGACCAGCTTGAGCCAGAAGATATGGAATGTGGTTTGGATGCTCCATGGGGAAGACAAAGGTGTGCCAGCTTCTTGAATTCTACCCGCAAAGTAACTCTGGCTCGGAATATACGAGAGAAGGCTGTTTGGCAGCAGTTGGCAGTTTTCTTTTATCTACAAATCTGTAGGAATCTGTGTACAGTAACAACACTATCTGTTGTTCGTCAATAAATGATTCCAGCACATATTCCCTCTAACAACGAAAGATGGTTTTTACTTTTCTGTTTGTGTATGGTGCACAGGGTCACTCACTGAGCTGGGTAAAGCTGGAGTAAAGCTGGGTCTTTCCTCCTTCTTCCAGTCTTTAACACACAAAAACAAACTCTGGCTCATTCCATCCAAACACCAGGTGATGAAAACGTCTGGTAAAGAAGGCCATGTTGAGGTATTACACAAGGAAACACTGCAGTATCCAGTCTCTGTATATGTATCAGTAAGTGTCGGTACGTTGTAGGCAGTGGTGTAGTTGTGCCTGAAGAAGTAGGTATTGCTTTTCCCTCTGACCCTGGTTACATTATCAGTTTGTCTGTCCAGTTTTTGACTCTGCAGATAGAATTGTCCAACATGTTTTATTAGCATACAGACCAGCTAACTAAGTCAGCAAAAAATTGACTGATTGAAAAAATATTCACTTACTTACCTATAGTTTTACAGAATGTTATGAAATTCCTATAAGTATCTAAGAAATCCTCGAACTGACAAGCTACTCGATAGTTTCTTCTACTCAAAGGGAGGGGTATAGTTGAGTTGTTTGAAATCCACAACCTCACCACCACTAAATCTTACACACTAGACCTTTAAAGTGGCCTATCCAGGAAAGCATAAACTCCCTCACAAAAAAAATGGTCTTAAGTTCTGCTACTTGACTTCAGGGAAATTCTTTGTCATGCCTTTGCCATCCTAAGACCAGAAACTTGATAAAACACTACTGAGTGATGTGGCTATACACAGCACTGACTGAAAAACAAGTATTCATACTCTGTATACCTGTGTACACCTGCACTACACCACTGCCTGTACCTCTTATTGGTCCCTGTGTCCTGTGTCTGTCAGGCGTTCCTCAGCCCACAGTGTCGTGGCACAGGAAGAATGGATCAGACACGGGTGCTGTTGTTCTTCCATCTGGCTCGTTGTTGATCCAAAATGTTTCTCCACACAACCAAGGCACCTACTCCTGCACCGCCACCAACACCATAGGAAAGTCAACCGCCTCTACTGTCCTGCAGGTCTATGGTGGGTTCAAGATAACATAATATAAGATAAGATAATACTGTATTGATCCCACAACGGGGAAATTCACATACAAATACATATACATAACTTCTCAATATGAAATCATAGGTGGCATTCAACATCTGAATAAAAACATTTTGTGTGTGTTTACAGGTCCGTACCCCGCTGGAGGAAGCAGGGTTGTTCCAGTTGCACAAGAGCAAAATCGAAAACGGGTCCTCATGGCTTCACGCCGCGGGACAAGTGTCTTTGTCAAACCTGGAGATAATCTACGTATAGGTATACACAGCCCCGCCGACAGGGGGGGACTAAAGGGCTTTTTGTCCCGGGCCCTGGGAATTCTGGAATAGAGGGGGGCCCATAACTGGGCCCCCATGACGTCGGGCTCAATTATGATACGTTCACTTCAAAATGTGTTGGTTTTTAGGGTAGAAAAGTGCATTGAGAATTTTTTGTCCCGGGCCCAGCCAAACCTGTCAGCGGCCCTGGGTATACATGAGAAAATGCTAATGAATAAATGAAATGGAAACAAATGTACACAGACATGAGTGTACATACTAAGATTTTTCAACAGTCCAATAAAATGCCAAATATTAACATTCAGCCTGCTTCTGTCTTTAATAGGTTGTCCAGTAATTCCTGACCACAAACTGCCAGTGCGCTGGGACTACAAGGATCACATGCTGAAGGAAGTTTCAGGTTCAGTCCAGACCCAGCGTTCTGCTCTGGGTCAGGGTCTGCAGTACAGGATGCTTGTGGGAGGTCGTGTCCTTGAGGTCAATACACTCCAGATGAAATTCTCAGGCCGGTACCGATGCCAGACCCTCATCAGCAGTACCAGACAAACACTGTCTGCCTGGATTAACATTTACACGGAAGGTGAGCAATAAGTTGACCTGCATCCCTGTGTGGAGTGTGTGTATATAGAGCTGTGTAGTTATTAGTAGTCTGTATTGTGATTGTTACCATGATCAGAACTCAGAGACACTGAAAGCTCGAGTTCACAAGCAGCCTTTATCTTTCACATAGAAAGATTTGACACTGGATTCTTGTCTATAGTAGAAGCTGTTTAAGATCTGGGAGCTGGTCTGGGTGCAAGCTCGCCTAGTGGTTTCACCACAGTTGCAGTATTATTTGCAATCACTTAAAAAACACCTGTTCTTATTAGCAGACTGTTTGATTATAATTATTTGATTGTTTGTTGATTGTCAGCATGACATCACTGTCTACCTGTCACCTGAGAAGAGAATGCTAAATTTATCTCTGAGCATTTGATCACTTTGTTACATCTGTCTGCCTTCTTAGAGCCTGAGGTTTTCATCTCTGGATAAACGGATTGTTTTTAGCTGGTTGATTTACTTTTGTGGGATCATCTGGACTTTTGAGTTGAATATTTTCTTGTTTGTAGGGATTTACGTGCACTGAACGATGTGCGAGAACACAGAAATCTGGACTCATCAAAGGAGAATGAGCTTTTTTTATTGTCATATTTCAACATATTTACCTTCCTGAACAGAATTTTTTAAAGTAAGACAAGCAAATCTGCACATTTAACCTCCTGGCTGAAAACGTGTACACAAATGAAGGCCGAACAAGGCAAGATTTTGACACAAGCACTAAGTGGACCTGCCAACCTCTCTGTATTTTGTGTAGGAGGTACGCAACATCCCGCTGCAGACCTGCCACTTTATGTTTTATGCCCTCTATTTAAAATGGTCAATGCTCCTGTTTGAAACTGCAAACCAAACTCTTCAGAAGGAGAAACCTTCCATCCGAACTTTACTTCTAACATTTGAGCTGCAGCTTCTGAACATTCTGCTCACCCTCTGCAGCTGAACATGTGTCAGAATGATGAAATGATTCATTGAGAAGAAGGGTAACCCTCAGCAAGGAGGATTCTCAGTAATGGAACTACATCACAACAGCAGCAGATTGCAGTGACAGACTTGACACCAAACTGTCACATTTGTATTTCATGGGCAGGTTTCCTTGTCTCTTGCCCAAAGAGGTGATAGTGGATGTTCCAGATGTTTCCATCAAAAAGCCTGGACGAAAGTATCCTTTTCAAGAGGACTGATGAGGTTTGGAGAGGACAGGGTCTGATGGCAACAAGAGAAGAAGACCTTTCTACAGTAATGCTGGGTCAGAGTAATATGACTCTGAATGAGTCCTTAACCTGTGACCAAAAGTAAATCCAGGATCATGCCATTCAATTTAGAACAACCAGTTTCATTGATGCATTGATTGCAGTTTGCCTGTTTATTTATACATGAAAATGTCATTCAACTTTTTCCTGCCAGAGTTTATTTCACACTACTCAAAGTGATTTTGTTTTGGTTTGGTTTTTCTTCAGGTACACACTCTTACATTAATAAATGAGTTAGCTATGCAAACTATATGAGTTATGTTATGTTTGTGCATCTTTCTTCATGGTTGGCAAGTCTGACTCAGTCTTAACCATCAAAAATATTGACTGAGATTAATGTTTGTTTGACTGGAGTTGGGTTAGGGTCTTAGAAGATACGCTCCACATATGACACGATTGTGAATGTCAGTGATTACTGTATGTGTCATGATGAGTATGTGACTATAATGCGCATGTTTGCTTGAAGTGTAAAAGCAAATTACGTTTATTGAAGTGGATATATCAGGTGTCCCCTCATCGGAGTTCATTATTAAGGTCTAACAAACATTTTAAATATTTCCATTAGCAAATCTTTTGGTTCCCTTTCCTTATTTATGAATGATTGGTTATTTTACAATAATTTTACAATTTAGGATATTGAAACTCACTACAGAATTATATAATACATCCAAATAAGCTGGTATTGCCTTCTATATTATAACCCCATAAATATGATTTAGTCCAGTACAACAATGCACTGGTGAAAATTCCATCTTATTACACCATCAATATTCATACAGTCTCATATCTTCACACATTTTTCTCGTCATCACATTGTCCTGTAAGTCCACTCACCAGCTCTGATGCAAAATAAGGCCACTCTACAGCAAACAAGAACACAAGTATACAGTATACAATACTGTTTTTGTCCAGTATTGTTTAGCATGAATTTAAAATACAAATGTGAAAGGAAAATTTCCACTCCTAATTCTGATGCTATTTTGGCATTTTTGCTTACCGGATAAACAAATGTTGTACACAAGTTGTATCAGCGGGATGCTTGTTTAACCAGGCCCTGGCACAGCAAACCATCGTATGAATATAGGGCCAGAATCAGAGTAAGGAGTTTTTATGTCAAGTCTGGGCCACAAGCTTAACTTCCATCCTGGTTCTAGTCAAAACAAGTAAATTGAGTTCCAAGAAAGGTTGTTGGGAAAGTTTTGAGTTTGCAGTTGAGTGATATTTGGATAAATGAAGGTCCATCATTAATGCAAGTCCTTGTTTCCAGCTGCAATTGTACGAACACACTTCACCACCATGCCATCCATTCTAAAACCACAACAAGCTTTTCACCCGAGCAGAGGCAAAAAGTGCAGATTTTAAGTTACAGTGGTCATGTTAACTGTTGATTGTAAAGTCCTCAGAGGCAAATGTGTTTTGTGACTCTGGACTATACAAATAATTTGATTTGAGGTGAGATGGTGGCATTAGTGCAGGTGTGGTGGTGATTAGTCAGGTGAGAGGGAAACTGGAGGTCCTGCACGACAGACAACACACACATGACAGGGGGAGGGAAACACACAGGGGAAAGAAGAGGCAAAGCCTCAATCCAGCTAGGCCAAACAGGTCAGGAATGAATTTGCAGTAGAGTTTCCAGAATAAATGATCTGACTAATCTGCTATATTTGAATCCATCCCATGAAAATCTGCAAATCAAATATTCCTAATAATGCATAGTAAATATATTATTAGAATTCATTTGATCTACTCCTGGACACTCTGGTTCTTAGTTATCCAAAACTAAACTTAACTCCCCCGAAATTAAAAGAAAATAAGATTTCTTGAAGTTAAGAGGCAAAAGATGAAATCATTCTTCTTTTCTGCACATGTTTTCACATCATCTGCTCCTGGCTCCCCATCACACATTTAGTTAGCTAGCAATCCATGTGAGAGCAGTCACCTGTTACTAAGTGTCAGGTGCAGAGTGTCACTGACTGATTCTAATGCTGCTAAATCACTTTCTGTGGACAGTGGCCGAGGTGGACTCCTCATGAAAAACTCATTAAACTTGCTGTCTGTCCACAAAGTAAAGTTTTCTGATCACCTTTTAGATTTAGAAAACAATGAAGTGAGCTATTTAACCAAAGCAACGTCTGGAATCATGCTTGCCTCCAACAGGTTTTAACCTGAGGGCATTTTTTACATCATATGGATGTAGCTCCATTCTTATTAAGAGTGCATGAAGAACAAATTGGACTTATTCCAATTTGGCATGAATATTAAATAGAACCTATAAATAATTTTCATACATAAGTCATTGATAGTGTTCACTCAGCATGCATGGCATGTTAAATCCATGTTCTATATTTTGACAATGCATGAACACATTCAAACATATTCAATGTATACAATGATGGACAAGACATAAATATTTAAGATTTTTTATTTTATTTTCTGGATTCAAAGATTCAAAAACAAACAAACAAAAAATAAATAAAAATATGACCAGGTCCTTCTCCCAAAACAAAAAGTTACACAACAAACATGCTGGAGACAGTGTGGGGAGCAGAATGTAGGTCACACTCTTGTTTTTTGGGAATGTACTATAATGAGAAATGATTGAAATGATGTGTGGGTAGAATTGAAAACAATACTGGGATATGAACTTCAAAAGACATGTGAGATATTATGTCTGAAATCTGACAAGGAAAAATGTGAAGACAGATATCTGGTTAAAATTATGCGACCAAGAAGGCAATAATCAGGAAATTGTATAGAGATGATCCTCCCACTCTGAACAAGTGGCTGGACACAGTCGAAGAGATACTCAACATGGAAAGACTCACGTACGTGTTGAGACTCCAACAAACAAAATTCAAGTGGAAATGTAAAAAATGGACAGAATACATTTTTTACATTGCTGTTCTTTATTGTTTTATGCCGGAAATGAATAACATTTGAGTTAAAAACAAACAAAAAAAAAGGATACATTTGATACGACAAGTGTTCTAACATCTTCGTTGATCCTGTGAATCTGAGTGTTTCACATTCGGGTCCACAGAGTTTGGCTGGCGTTTGGGAGACTGGACGGCGTGCAGTGCTTCCTGTGGGAACAGAGGGACTTGGCTGCGGATGATTCAGTGTGTCACTCTGGATGGAAAGGATGTTCAGCACAACATGTGTCAACACATACCCAAACCCATCACTTCTCCAGTTCCCTGCAACAGACAGGACTGCCCTCCCAGGTACACTTCACATCAGACCGCTTATTACAGTTTGTGATTAATGTATGCAATTCTCATGTCTCTGGCAATGACCACATCACTGATGACATGTCACATGGGACCGTTTCATCCATCACAATTTCCAGACTAACTTCCTGATCCGCCTTTGACCTGCTGTATACAAGCAGCTCTTTGCAATGATTTCCCGTACTGTCAGGGATCATCAGTGACTTCATAGGTTCACTCACTTTTATTTATAGCTTCAGAAAAAGTGTCAGCTTATCTGGGAAAACTGTTGTGTACTGATCATCTAACTGCTCATGGCTTTTTTTTTTAACGTAGGACCTATTTTTAACTATGTCTCTGTGTCTCCAGAGACCCGCAATAACTTTGGTCAGTACAGTGTTTCCATGACGGACAGAAGGACAGTTGGAGCTATAAAAATAAATAGTAGTAATATAATGGTTGATTAATACAATAATAATCTGTAATGTTTAGGGAACCTAATGTTCTAACCTAAACAGCATTCGCGCTCTCCCGTGATTTTACTGGGGGCAGCAGTAGCTAAGTCTGTAGAGACTTGACTTGGGGACCGGAGGGAGGACTCAATATAGTTTGAGTATAGTGTGTGTGAGGGACCGAGTCAGCCGGCAATGAGCACAACAGGTAGTATTTTCAAAAAAGGGTTTTTTATTTACCCAAAGTATAAAAAAAACATAATTTCCAAACAAAACCAATAAGGACCTGGGCCCATAAAAGAGGTCAAATTAACAAAACTGTATAAACACCAACTGAACAAACTAACAGAAGACAAAACAAACAGACCTGACGACTAAACACAAGAGGGAAACTTATATACTGGGTGATCAGCCCATACCAACACAAGAGGGGTAAACAAACACAAAGGACAACAGCTAATTACCAAAGCAAATCAGGAAAACTAACTCCTTGAAATAAACATAATCCATACTTTAACAAAACCAAGTAAAATTACTAATTGTCTCAAAAGAATTAAACAGTAAAGCACTAAATAAACCCCCACACACACACATGATGTGCCGGCCCAATCAGCTCCCTCTGCTACAAAATGGCTGAGCTTGTGGGGTGGATCCTTTTGCCTGGCATTCCCAGCTCCCAGCGGCAGCACCGGTAAATCAAAGGAAACAGATTAGAAATTGTATTAAATGAAGACTGTACAAAAGCTAAACTAAATGTGCGCGCTTCAAATAGAAAACTAATGTACTGTCATTTAATAAATAAAGTGTGTTATCTGAAACAGAACGTGTGATTTATTGCAACTAAGTGTTAAAACCAATTCAGACTAATAACTAAATGTATAACCAAAATTTAACTATAGAAACAATTGTGAATGCAGAAGGTTACCGACTTTTTTCTGTGGCCATCACAGTGTGTCATATCTGTTATGCTGTCATTAGTTGGAACTTCAGCTGCTCTTCCAACCATTACACGTTTCTTGAACTCATTTCGACCATGAGGCACAAAGTGTCTAAAACCCAGAATAGTAGATCCTAATTGTCACAAAACTGATTATACAACAAAGATGTAATCAAATCAAACAGAGTAGCATTACGTTGACTGATAGATATTTGACTTTTCTGCTGTATGTCTACAGGCTTCATGTGTAGAGTCACACGCACGCACGCACGCATGCACGCACGCACGCACGCACGCACGCACACACACACACACACACACACACACACTTTGATGAGGCAGATAACACAGAGTCAGCGGGCTGTTCATAAATTCATAGAGAACAGCCAGATCACAGCAGAAGTGTAACTCTCAGCAGAATCTTCTCACCCTGTGCCTCCTGCTGTTTCTGGCCTGCCTTTATTGATCATACAGCCTATCAGTCAGCATACACACACACACCCTGCTGCCACACACTAAGCCAGCTTCACTCATTAATGCAACACAAATGACCCTCTATTAGTTCAGATTAGACTGTGATTTGTTGTGTTGCAGAATGAGAGATACAGAATTCAGACCTTTGAAGAGGGAGCTGTTGAGTAAGTTACAAACTGTCAGTGGAGTTATGTTCCTTTATGAAAAAGCATTTAGTATAATAGTATCTGGTGATCTCAGCCCTGACATTCAGTCTTATTCATTGTGTACTTGTCATTTTCCTTGGGCTAACCTGGAGGTTAGTGTACAATCTGTCTGTCTGATGTGAAGTGGGTATGATGACAGAATGACTGGTTGGTTGTGCAATTATTAATGCCAGTTAATGTAAGTCACCTAATGTCATCTGGGATTATCTCCAGCTGCCCACCATCGTCTCCAAGCATTATGGAAAATGAGATAAATGAATGTGAATACCTCTTTTCTTATTATCATGGCAGATGGTCAGTATCAGAATGGTCCAAGTGCTCTGCATCGTGTGGCGGCGGCTGGAAACAGAGGCAGGTCTCCTGTCAGCAGCTGGATGCCAGAGGTGCATTGAGGATGTTGACAGCAGCTTCCTGTGAGAGGATGAGCCGGCCGGCAGAAACAGAGCAGTGCACCGCCAATAACTGTCCGACCTGGGTAACCGGTCCATGGGGAAAGGTACATTTAAATTGAGCATGTCACACTCTGTGTAGTACATCGTGCATTGTGGTGTGAACTCTATGTTACTCTATTTCAGTGTTCAGGGAGGTGTTCAGGGCCCACCACCACTGTACAGAAGAGATCTGTCATCTGCCAACATGCCAATGCCTCACTGAACAGAGACTGTGCACTCAGGGACAGGTACACAAACACACACACACAGTTTTTGGAATGTTTTTATTTGAAAGTGGGTTTTTTTTATGTCATGTCTTTATGTCTTTTTATGTCGACGGAACTCGATGATGCGTACATGTTAATTTCACATATAGACTATAGGCTCAACCCAGTCAGTCTCCCTCTGTTTACCTTCGCAGAGAAGAACACAAGTGTGTCCTCACCACTGGGTGGCAGTGTTGTTTTATGTGTATATTGAACGTTGTATTTATTTAGCTTTCTGGATGTAAAAACAAGGACTAATAAAACACAATTTGCTTTCATTAAACATAGATTTAGAAAGTAAAACGCACATTCCTCACTAGAAATGTCCTCAAACAATGCCAGATATATTTTGAAATGTTGTTTTTACATCCAGAAAGCTAAATAAATATAACGTTCAATATACACATAGAACAACACTGCCACCTAGTGGTGAGGACCGTAGACATATATACATAGACGCCGCATTGAGCGCTGAATCGTACGTAAACGGCGCCGCCATATTGGTTCGGGCAGATCTGCCCGTAAACTAATACAAGGAAATGGACTGAACTTCATAAAGCGCCTTTCTACAAAGTTCTTTAAGTTAATGCCTCTTACACACCCATTCACACACACACTAATATGTCTGGGAAACAAACAGGCACCAAAAACAACGTATGTAACTTTTAAAGTGATGATTATAAATGTTTACTTCTTATTTAAGCACCAAACTAACGTATGTATTTTTCTAATGCTGATTGTTTACAGCTACTAATGTGTGTAACACTGTTACTGTGATGATAAATATTGAAATATTGATATTTAACATTTAATCTGTGTCTATAATAATCAGATCCTAAAATGTAGATATGACATGAGGGTTTCTGAATAAAGAGCACTAATGTGTACATTACACATGAACATATATACATACATACACATACATACATATGTGTGTATTTTCTACCCCTATGCCTACCCCTTAGCCCTACCCCTTGCCCCGTCAATGGGAGGGGCAAGGGGTAGGGCTGAAAAGCAATCCCTACGAAATGGGACACCCCTCCAACACTCGCATACGTCAGCAGTTCGCGCCGCTACTTATGACGTAACCAAAAGGCGACAATTACCAGAAGCAAACAGTGAAGCACGTGTTTGTTTTGCTAGCGGCGTTCGGTTAAGCTAGCTGGCCTGGTCATACTGAACCAAACCATATCCATGTAGTTAGTAAGCGAAATGGCGCACACAACACTTAAAGCAGCTTATTTGTGGTCAAGACAACTACGTTTCTTGTAAATACTTTGGTTGCAGTTTTTTTCACCCTTCCGTACATCGTTAGCTTGCTGCTACACGCTAATCTAGCGATTCCCCCACCTACGTTTTATGGAGAATCTCACCACTACACATTGTGACAATGTCAAACTTTATACAACACTTCATTGTAAAACTTTATACAACACAGCAGCAGCAGCTGAGCTCAGCACAGGAGCCTGCTCATGTAAGCAGCTCCTGTTCTGACATGATAACCCTAACCCTTCTAACGACAACACAACCGAATTTAATGGCGGCGACATAACTATTTATACAGTTATAAATAGTTATTTACGAAAAACAATACTCACATTTATGTCCGTTGGGAGATGTCGCCGCCATTAAATTCGGTTGTGTTGTCATTGACAATGCCGCGTTGTGTTATGGGAAATGTTTCGTAGCCCTCCTTTCGGAGTCAGCCTGCCTCAACCGCTTTGGAGGGGTTCTAAGCCAATCCCCTACCCCTACGCCTTCGTGTTAAGGAGAATAGGTGGGTTGCACGTTACGTCACGTCTGCGCGCGAACCTTAAGTGGTGGTCAACTGGTAGCACAGCCCATTGATATCACAGTGTTTTCAGCTTCCACAATGCCTCAATTTTGTGCAGTTTTTGGCTGTTCCAATCGGTCTAACCGAGAGAAGGGAAAGGGTTACTACCGAGTACCTAAGGTAATCGTCCATAAAGGTGAAAAATGGAAAAAAACTGTCCGAACAACGACGTAAAAAGTGGATAGCTAATCTTCGTTTAAAGACTAAGGGAGCTGAAACTGCTTATGCTCGTGTCTGCGGCGACCACTTTGTTAAAGGTATGTGTGTCTTCGGGATAAGGATTGGCTCTAAGGGCTGGGTCGGTTGGGCTGGGGTGCGAAGCAGGGCTGGGCTCGAGCTGCGGCTGGGGGAGCAGTTGCCCCGTCGCCCTCCTCTCTCCGCCACCGGAGGCGCGGCGCGGCCCGCCTCGCGGGGCCCCTCGGTCCGCGCGGCGCCTCGCGGCGTCGCCGGCCGTGGGGAGTTCTTCGCGGGGCGGTGTCCGACGCCGTGCGGAAGGCGGGCCGGCGGAGGGGACCGGGTACGGCGGTCGGCGGCGGCGACTCTGGACGCGCGCCGGGCCCTTCTCGCGGATCTCCCCAGCTACGGCGCCCGCCGGTGCCCCGTTCGCTTCCAGGAGCTTCCTGTCCACCAACAATGACTAACACATAAACCACGCCCGTTTCCAAGGAAGTTTTGAATGGGTTTCAATGGCTCCAAGCCCAAGGCTGTGTCCGAAATCACTCCCTAACCACTATGTAGTGCACTATATAGTGACCACGCCATTTTGTAGTGGTGTCCGAATGTTTAGTGTCCACTATATAGTGCACTGAATGTATCCCACAATTCACCGCGAAATGTAGTGAACATCCGATGGTCACTAACCGAAGCAAGATATCCCATCATGCATTGCCAGAAGTTCTCTGGGCGCGGAAAGGAACATAAATATGGCAGATGGACGGGAGTCAGCAGGGGGTGTAGTTTGACGGAGGATGGTTTATTAAATTAATTAAAGAAAATGATATCTACTCTAATTAAAAAGGCGCTAATTTGACGACGTCTTGCTAGTCTTAGAAGAGCAGCGCATCTTTTCCTTTCTCTCTCCCTCTCACTATTCTAGTTCTCCTCCTGATCATCAATAATTTAATTATTGATAAAACACAAACTATTTTATTTTATTTTATATTGTCTATTTTATTAAACATTTCAAAACTAGGCAAAATTGCTTTCTACGTTCATTTAAAAAAAGTGTAAAACGAACAGCATATAATTAAACATTGCAGTAGATTACACTGTAACTTTCTGTTACTAAAGAGCCAAAATATAAAAATATGCAAATATAGAAAACAAAACACAAAAATAAAACGTACAGGACAGTAATCAAAAGACTGTAATTTAATAACAATGCAGTAGTAAATGGACAAGTATTACGTGAGACGACATTAATGTGGTACGTTTTAATTATGCGACAGCAATGACGTAATTACCGGTGCCAAGAGAAGTGTCCGAACATTTCTTCTGTTAAGCTCACTATATAGTCCACTACATTTAGTTCCCTATGTAGGGAGTAGGGAGTAGGGAATGAGTGAATGATTTCGGACACAGCCCAGGTTGTCCACCACTTCAAATTCGAGCGCTCCCGTGATGATGTAACTGCAACCCACCTATTGGGATAGCCCTACCCCTTCACAGGAACGCGCAAAAGGGAGGGGTAGGAGTAAGGGGTAAGGCGAAGGGGTGAAATGGGATTGGCCCTATGTATATATGTCTATGGTGAGGACGGCGGGCCGTTTGTGAATCACGAATATTTGTTTGTGGATCTGTTGGATCTCGGCAAGAACGTCTCGGAAATACGTCACTGAGGAAAGAGATGCGTGTGTGTGAATGGTGATCCACAAATGCAGAATCACGCTACACAAACAGAATTTTTAGTTTTACAAATGGCTTTTTTTGTTTTTACAAATGGGAAATTATATATTTACAAATACCCAATATATTCACAAATACACGTGTATTTGTAAAAACCAAATACAAGTTGCGAATTGGAAATTTATATTTGTGGATAGCAAAACACATGTGCAAATCAAGGAACATTTGTAGATCACTCTCTGTGTGTTTACAGATATATAATATACTATAGACACCTGTAAAATCTCATGCAATCCAATACAACAGCTCACCCATAAACCACCAACATGTTTTAGTATAACACAGTCCAGTACAAAACCACCCAACACTAAGTATGACCTCTGGAACAAACAGACTGTTTGCTTCATACAGGTAGATTATAGGCAGACCTGTTGCACTGGATTACATTAGATTGTAGAGGTGAATTTAATAATATATGGACAAAAACCCAAGGTCCCAGGACATCTATGGAAAATGAAAATATGAAAGTAGTGAATGCGCAGCACTAAATCTACTTTCTTTCAGGCCTGTGTCAGTACGCAACTGTTCCTCGGACCTGTGTGATGTCCAGTGGCGTCCTGGTGCATGGCGGCCTTGCACCGTAGTCTGCGGGAGTGGCTTTCAGTCCCGGAGGATGGACTGTGTTCACCGCAGGAGTGGCCAGACCTTGGCTGACCAGCACTGTGCCTGGCTCCAGCGACCATCCACCTGGCAGCACTGCAACAACACATCCTGTGGGAGTAAGTGTTTGCATGTGCCTCTCTCTTACTCCTTATCATTGAACCCTAACTCATCCTCACTGTTCTCATGCAGGTGAATGCAAGGACACCACCCAGTACTGCAGTGTGGTGAAGAATCTGAAGCTGTGCTATGTGGATATGTACAAACAGAGATGCTGTGGGTCGTGTTCACAGGACGCCGACTCCACCTAGTGGCCGTGTGCAGTTATAACCATACTATATTTTGTTCAATGGCCTAGATGAGACTGAATAAAGACTGAAATCATCTGTGAGTTGATGCTTCAAGAACTGCATATCTGTAAACGGGACAAGCTTCAGTCAAATTCTTTCCCTTCCTAAAAAGAAAACTCAATGAGCCTCAAAAGGATGGAAGGAAGAGGGGCTTCATTTTCTGATTTGAACCCAACCTCCTGATATAAAGTGTTCACTATGTGGATCAAATGGAGTTTTTGGACTTTCCTGCAAAAACAAAACATTTTGTTTTCAATGACATTTGAAAGAGGTGACCTGGCCAAAAATGAATATATTTATGTTGTTTATTGTAGAATGCACAGCACTGCTCTCCTGTAAACAAGAGATATAGATTTCTCACTATTGACCATTAGCATTCAAGAGATATCAACCAGCCATGTCATCCACTACTGATATGAATGAAGTTCATCATATCAGCTTCTACATAAAACTGCATCTAAAACTTCAGTCATACTTTTATTTCTTTGAACTTTTACTTTATTTATTTGTTTCATTGTTCAAACGTATTTTTATCAAATGATTCATATAAAAACAATGCCTCTTTATTACAACTCAGATCTAATTTTCATACTCATGACCATCATTTCCACTCACTGTTGTAATTGCTGAGAGCTGGCAACACGACAACATCTGTTAACAAGAAGTTAGGCAATCACACAGTTTTAGACATACTGTCCAAACCACTGTATTTGGAGGTCAATCTGAAAGTCAGTGAGAAAATGGTGGCCAAAGCCCCACAAATTAGACCAAAGTTAAAATAAACCAAAACTATCCTTTAACCTCTTCCCTGGTACAGTGTGTCATCTTGCTTTAAAGAGCTGCTAATGCTAAGAGAATAGGAAAGTGTGGGTTCCAGGGTTCCATGGTGTCGATGTTCAGAAGGCTTTTCCATCCCAGGATAAAAGTTTGGTAGACACAATGAATTCTTGTTCTTCTATCTCAAGATATTGACACAAAAGCATTGCCACAAAACCTAAAAACTTGATTCAGCAAAATCCTAGATTATGTTCAGTGCCAATGTTTTTGAAATTATCTATTTGTGCTCTGTCTGTGTGGCAGTTGCTCTTATTAGGGTAAGACAGTGTTGATGGCAAATAAGCAGGTTGAAAACAAATGAAATAAGTTTAGGACGGTCAAGGATTAGCGTTAGGTTAGAGCACCACATTGGGTTTTAAAATTTGACAGAGGGGCCGGGCCAGGATCTTATAGCCCGCTCCCCAGGATTTAAGCCTGGCCCCATCTCTGCCAGGGTAATAATGAACATATCTTCACCAGTGTGGCAGAAGAAAGAAGACTTTGAGTTTTAATACGACGCGATGTTTAAAACATGCAGTATTAAAATAATATGAAGCAGGTAGCGGTGCTGCTAAGGCAAAAACAACATAGATTTAGTGGATGATTGACACCTGTCACCTGTCGACCAATCAGAGTCAGGAGAATCGATAAGTACCGTATATTGCACCGCGAGGTCTCACTTCACTGTCAAAGCCTCTTTGTTTTTATGTAACAACCAGGAGCTTCGTGACTGATTCAAACTAAAGCAGAGACATAGCAGAGACATTAGCAGCGTTTCTAGAACTTTTGACACGAAACAGCAAAGATAAGACATACTGCATCATTTTGTGGGTTTCGTTGCTACTCTTTGGGGGCTAGCTCGCAGAGTTTTCATCGCACAGTGATGAGACACAAGATAAGTTCGGCGGGCCGTATTGAAAAGCCTAACGGGCCGTATACGGCCCACGGGCCGTAGTTTGCCCATGCCAGGGTTGTTTGGATGAGGGATTAAATGCCAGGGCTAGAAAGAGAGTCCAAGATCTAAACATGTTTCAAGAGAAAGCTGAGTAAGATTAGGTGGTAGAAATATAGATTCACAGGTGTTCCAGTGTAGTCATTGAGGCAAATATGGTAAGGACAATGGTATGATGTTGTGTAGGGTCACTTTAACCTCCTCCATACAAGTCAGATGACCAGCTAGATCCTTACTTTACTACCGTAGATTCATAGTTCAAGTCTTTCTAGTCTTTCGACCACTGAAAGCACTCTACACTACATATCTCATTCACCCCATTCACACACATTCATACACTGATGGCATTGGCTACCATGCAAGGTGCCAACTGCTCATCAGTTTGCGGACCTAACCATTCATACACATTCAGATGGCACAGCCTTTGGGAGCAACTTGGGGTTCAGTGTCTTGCCCAAGGACACTTCGACATGAGCCAGGGATCGAACCGCCGATCATCTGATTAGTGGCTCTGCCTGTGAGCCACAGCCGCCCCTGAGCCCCAGCCGCCCCAGATGGCAACAAGAATACAGTATACACTGAAACCCATACTGATCTTTTTGTCCTTTTTTACGTGCTTAAAATACACTCATCCACATTAGTGCATAGCTCTGCTTCTGGGCTGGCAGCCCTGTTGGCTTTTCTAAACTGGGGGTGTGCTGACCACTGTCGACTGTAGGTACACACGGAATATGCATGTGTACCAAATTTCAAAACACTACCCATTTTAATGACAGAAAGCTTCCTGTATTGCCAGTGAACACATGCTGTGAGCTGCACAATCATCCAGTATGAAGAGAATATGTGCCACTAGGCTGCTAAAACCTTTCTGCTCACAGATCCAGGCAGCGGGAGTCTGTTGTGTAATTTATAATATAGTATTGTCAGGTCATTTATGTATATAAAACAGAATTTAGGATGAAATCCTTAAAGACCATTCATTTGTGTGAAGGTACTGGATTGTGATCATCATCATTTCTACATATCATCATATCATCATCAACACCACTTGATGATTCTCCACCATGGCAGTACAGAAGGTTTTGTAAAAATGATTTGGATATTACAGTGAAGTGAAGTATACTGACTCTGGACTGAGAGGCACCAGCACAACACTGATTTTGACTGATGGGTCTACTCATGTTACCTTGGGTTATCATACCAATGTGCTGCATTGTAAAATGTTTTGTATATAGTGTGTTCTAAAGTGCAATATCGTATATTGAGTGTGTGTAGATTGTTTGAGACTTTTATTTTCTTACTTATTAATGGTTAAGGTGTCTTTTAAACTCCTGTTTAAAGATCTTAGAATATAAAGCACGTGTATATGTTGATTGGGTGGTATGTTTGCTACCACTCACCTGGTTTTATTTGCATGTGTTTAAACCCAATCTAAAAAAAAGTTTTATAGCTCCATTGTAAAAATGCTACTTGGGAAAATGTGTTCTTTAGTGTTTCTCCTTGGCTACTGATGACTGTACAGTATATCTGATGTGGTGACACTACACTGCACATGGACTTGCAGCTTAACTGAGAGAATGAGAGATCATTAACTTTTTTTGGATTACAATGCAAAAGAATAAATATGGTTTGATCACTTCATAAATGTGGTTGTACTTTTTTTATGCATTGGTTTTGAAAAACAAAATCTTGATCCAGCTCCAAAGGTTAAATGGTTACACTACACCACTACACTACTTACTAATTATTGCCCAATATGCAAATCACACAAGCATGTGGAAACTTACAATCTAGAGTGCACAGATATAGAGTCAAGTTTGCAGTTTGCATCCAGTGGTTAAAAAAGTTTTAATACTCCCACAAACACACGCTCCTTTATGTCTTATCAACCAACTAAAATGACAGTAGGCTGGAAAAACCTCTCACATCTGCAAAACACTGGAAGCACCGTGAGGATGATGTTTTGTTTCTTTTTGAAAATTTTTTTTTACATAAACACAAGCCAACATAGACAGTCACAAAAACAAAAACAGTGCTGTCTTACACAAAAACAACCACAACAACAAGAACAACAGGGGATGGGGCCACACCATTCACAAACAAGAGAATCACACATGTTACACAAGAATGAGAGCATGAGAGGCCTTTCAACACGATGGCAGCTAGTCTTGTACCAATATAAGTCAGAAATTGGGACCAGATTCCATAAAAAACCTCAGTCATATGTCTGGACCTGTATGTTAAGTACTCCATGGGCAACATATCAAAAATAACCTTATGCCACCCAGCTATTGTGGGGGGTTTCCAGTCTATCCACTTCAGCAATATATTCTTCCTTGTACAAAAAGTGAGAATAGAGAAGAGTCTTTTGGAATGTGCACTTTTCAGTTGTGTGTCTGCCAGTCCAAACAGTAGACACACCGGGTCTTTTTTTTAGGTTTAATGTCAAAAATTAAATGTTCTACATCTTGCCAGTATTTGTCAATATATCTACATGTCCAGATACAATGAATGAAACTCCCTACCTCGACATTACACTTATGCACAATTCTGATTTACTGTTATCTAGTTTGTGTCAAAACTGGGAAGTGATCTGTAAATGGTGAAGAAGTCTGAATTGTATGGAAAAATTATCCTATCTTTATTCAAGAGCGCACGTTTTCAGTTTGAGAGCATGATTTCTCCTTC
The DNA here is from genome assembly GCA_004119915.2 of Collichthys lucidus. NCBI lineage: Eukaryota > Metazoa > Chordata > Actinopteri > Sciaenidae > Collichthys > Collichthys lucidus. The sequence continues at coordinate 973,012 of CM014081.1, forward strand.
TCGTGCTCAGATTTATTGTCCTCGTGCTCACATTTTATGCTCACACTCAAATCTAACGTGCTCACGCTCAAAACATGTCCTGTGCGCGCTCAGATCTAATGTGCTCGCACTCAAAACATGTCTGTGCGCTCAAATTTTTTCTGCTCGCACTCAAAACATGTCCTCTGCGCTCTCAAATTTTTTCTGCTCTTGCACAAAACAGCAGGTCCTCTCAGGTTGAAGTGTCTGCACAGACTGAAGGATGTCCTGCCCTGCGCTTAAATTAGTGTGTTTCACCAGCCAATAGGGAGACAGCTAGAGTCTGGCCCAATCTTGGGTGTGTTCCTTCACGCTTTTTGGGCACTTCGCAGGGGAGGGTATATGGTCTGTTTGTAAAACTGCCTTTCTTAAAAATACACCAATTTACCAAACTAGCCAGCTATTTAAATCGTCACCTATTTAAGACGCCAGTTTCCATTTATCGTAGACTGTTTCTAATTTTATATCAGTGGGATGTTTTATATACTATACTCTTGCTGCATGTCATATCATCTCTTGTCGAATGTTACAATAAGAGAATTACACGGATTATATTACGGTAACGGTCATCAGTTATTTTAAATTTAAAATCATAATATGACATGCAGCAAGAGTGCAGCGGCCGGGATGCAAACCGGCGTCCCATGGTTCAAGGTACAGCAGGTGGCGGTGTACTTAACCCCTCAGCCACCATAACACAGGTATGCTTTCAGGTGTATTTATAGTATATATTCTCTTGTCCTATTACAGACCGAGATGTTGTTTGCTGAATCCCAAACCCGTTTCCACATCGCCTCGTCAGCATCCATATTTAGATCATCAGTCCAATCCCCGCTCTTGAAAGCAGGTTTACCTTTGTCGTGTTTGGTAAGTGCCTGATATCCAAGACCCAGAATACCTTTCTTTTTGCCAGCAGTAATTATCTTTTCCAAAGAGGAGAGATGGAAACAGATCCCTGCGTCTTTTTGACTGTTTAAAAAACTCTGTATCTTAAGAAACCTAAAAAACTCATTTCGTGAAAGGTTGTACTTTTCACACACTTGACTGAATGATAGCATTGTATTCTTTTCATATAGGTGCATAATAGTAAAGATGCCTTTACTTCTCCACAGCTCAAAGCCCTTATCTTTAGTGCCAGGACAAAAATCTATGTTACCCCATACTGGTGAAAGGGAGGATAACTGTCCTTCGAGACCTTCTAATTTCCTTATATCTTTCCAGGCTTTAATAGTTGTATTTATAATCATGTTGTCACCAATGGAATTTCTAATCTTCTTTTGATCGGATGCAAACAGGAGACCACATAAAGGATAGCCAACCTGTGAGGACTCTAGGCCCAGCCATGTAGGTTAATTATCATTTTTGATTCAGTCGGCAATGTAGCGCAACTGTGAGGCCAGCTGGTACAGCCTGATGTCAGAAACTGATAGGCCGCCTTTTTCTTTAGGCTTCATAAGTCTGGCTAAGCTCATACGGGGTCTTCTTCTGTTCCAAATAAACGGGCTAAATCGACCGTTCAATTCTTTAATCTTCTTTAAACTTTTTTAGGGAGGAAGACTGTTAGCATCTAAAATATATACAGAAGTGTAGGCAAGATATTCATTTTAAGTAATGAGATGTTGCCTAACATGGATAGTGGTAAGGAAGTCCACCTTTCAAGGTCCTCATATAAACGTTTAAGTAAAGGTGTAAAGTTTGCTGTGTATAATTGATGAAGAAATGGAGTTACTGCAATACCTAGATATGTAAAGCCCCGTGGTGTCCATTTGAATGGGAAAGATAGAGGGGGTGCTATATTTGTGTGGCAGAGACCACCTAAAAGAAGTGCTTCTGATTTTGCAAAATTAATCTTGTAACCTGAAAATTGACTGAAGCAACCGATCAAGTCTAGCACTGCTGGTATTGAAACTTCTGGCTTTGTAAGAAACAAGAGAACATCGTCAGCATACAAAGATATTTTATGAGTTTTTTCACCAACTGAAATACCTGAGATAGAGGGAGCTCACCTGATAGCCTCTGCCAGGGGCTCAATAGCAATTGCGAATATTAATGGGGACAGAGGACACCCCTGTCTAGTACCCTGATTCAGACGGAAATAAGGCGATCTCTTGCCATTGGTTAATACAGCTGACAATGGGTTGTCATATAATATTTTCACCCAGCTAAGGAATACTTCACCTAGGCCCAGTGTTTCCAAAGTAGAGAAAAAGTATGGCAAGTTTCTTAGATTGGGACAGCTGGATAACATTGAGAAGCCTCCTCATATTACTACATGAATTCCTGCCAGTTAAATCCTGTTTGATCGTTGTTAATAATACAAGGCAAGACTGTTTCCAGACGCAGAGCTAGGGTCTTAGACAACAACTTAAGATCTGTATTTAAACTTATAGGCCTATAAGACGCACATTCGTCGTCAGCCTTTCCTTTCTTCAATATAAGACTAATATTAGCCTCTGTTAATGACCTTGGAAGAGATCTTTTTTTCAACGAATCATGAAACATATTAAGCAAGGGTTGTATAAGTAATGAATTCAATTTTTTATAGAATTCACAGCCAAATCCGTCTGGGCCTGGTGCTTTACCTGCTTGAAGAGAATTTAGGGCAGCCTTAATTATCTCTAGCTCTGTTATCGGTCCATTAAGTGTTTCTCTCTGCAAATCTGTGAACTCAGGACGGGCCAAATTGGACAGGAATAATTCAGAGAACTTCTGATCTGGCACAGGCTGGTTGCTCTCATATAATTGATTATAGTATGACTCAAATACTTTGTTAATATTGTCTAAACCTGTCCTTCTTTTACCCCCACCATCTTTATGGCTGAGATACAGTGTGAGTCAGATTTCTTATTAACCAGCCTAGCCAGATATTTATTAGGTTTATTTCTGAATTCATATAGCCTCTGTCTTGCCAGTCTGATACTCTGTTCAGCTTTATGTGTGAGCAAAGTATTTAAAGAGGCTTTGACAGCCACCATTATCTCAAAATTGACATCTGAGGGATCTTTAGCATATGTCCTTTCAGCCTCTGTCAACTTAGTTTCTAATTCCCTCCGGCACTGAAGCGCTTTGCGTCTTTCAGTTTTCACATAGGATATTATAAAGCCTCTAGAGTACGCTTTGCTTGTCTCCCAAAGGGTAGAGGGAGAGACATCGGACGTGTTGTTAATATTATAAAATATTTCCAGTTCAGAGGTAAAGTAAGAAATGAAATTTGGGTCACCAAGTAATAAAGAATCAAATTTCCACATCTAAGTGGGAGGAATACTTCCTTCGAGGAGAAGCTGGAGGAATATGGGGCTATGGTCTGAGATTGTAGTATTTCCGATAGAGCAGGAGGTTACCAGACTCAGATTAGATTTAGGAATGAAGAAATAATCTATTCTTGAACTGCTTTTATGGACAGTTGAGTAAAAGGTAAAATCCTTCTCTCCTGTGTGCGTGGTCCTCCAAACATCTAAATATCCCATCTCCTCACATAATTTCAGTACTGCCCTGGCTCTTTTGGTAAGGGGCTGTTTCTCTGAGGATGATTTATCCAACTGAGGGTCCAAGAGGCAGTTAAAGTCTCCCCCTATTATTGCCCGTTCACATTCTACCTCAGCAAACTCTGTAACAGCCTTTGTTATTAGCTCTGTTGGGTGATTTGGGAGGCTGGGTGACTGTCCGAAGGAGGCATAACTGAAGCCCACGGTACACCACCAACCGCTCCACGTTTCAAACATATTTCCCCCGCTCAGCGACACACCCGCTGAGAGGCCAACTCTGGTCATTGGCAGCTCCATAGTCCGAAACGTGAAGTTAGCGACACCGGGGGCCATAGTTAAATGCATCCCGGGGGCCAGAGCGGGCAACATCGAATCTTTTTTGAAACTGCTGGCTAAAGATAAGCGTAAATACAGTAAGATTGTTATTCACGTCAGCGGTAATGACACCAATCGGAGGTCACTAAAATTCTTTCATCGGTGTGTGAATACGCCAAAACAATGTCGGACTCCGTAGTTTTCTCTGGTCCCCTCCCCAGTGTGACCAGTGATGACATGTTTAGCCGCATGTCGTCATTTCACCGCTGGCTGTCGAGGTGGTGTCCAGCAAACGATGTGGGCTTCATAGATAATTGGACACCTTTCTGGGGAAAACCTGATCTGATTAGGAGAGACGGCATCCATCCCACTTTGGATGGAGCAGCTCTCCTATTTAGAAATATGGCCAGAGTTGAGACCAGGAAGCAGAGCTGCAGTCTTACACGCTTCTCTGCGCCTCCATTAGAGCAGCTGCCCACCCAGTCCTTTAGTATAGAGACTGTGTCTGTTCTCCGTTCACCTACATTATTTAAAGATAAGACAAACAGAGGACTAGTTCATCATAAAAACTTAATAAAAATTAAATCAACATCTCCAACAGTCCAAAATAAGAGAATTAAATGTGGACTCCTGAATATCAGGTCTTTGTCCTCTAAAGCTGTCTTAGTCAATGAATTAATATCTGATTATGATATTGATTTGTTCTGTCTCACTGAAACCTGGCTGCAGGAGGATGAATATGTTAGCTCAAATGAATCCACTCCTCCAAGTCATTATAATACTCATGTTCCTCGAAGTACTGGTCGAGGTGGTGGAGTTGGAGCTATATTTGACTCAAGTCTATTAATAAATCCTAAACCTAAACTAAATCATAATTCATTTGAAAGTCTTGTTCTTAGCCTCACTCACCCAACCTGGAAAACATCGCAGCCAATTTTATTTGTTACAGTATATCGAGCTCCTGGTCCTTATTCTGAATTTTTATCTGAATTTGCAGAATTTGCATCAGGCTTGATCCTTAAAACAGATAAAGTAATTATTGTAGGTGATTTTAACATTCATGTGGACAACCACAATGATAGTCTTAGTACTGCGTTTATCTCTCTATTAGACTCAATTGGCTTTTGTCAGAGTGTAAATAAACCGACTCATTGTCTAAACCACATTCTTGATTATGTTCTTTCATATGGCATTGAAATTGATAATCTAATAGTCTTTCCACAGAATCCTCTTCTGTCTGACCATTTTTTAATAACCTTTGAGTTCATATTACTGGACTATAAGCCTTTGTGTAGAAACTTCTACAGCAGTGCTCTAGCCAAAAGGATTTGTCTGCTTCCTTTAGCCACTCACAAATAGACCATCTTGTTGATGGCAAGAGGCACGTAAATCTGAACGCAAATGGCGTGCCACTAAACTGGAAGAATCTCATCTAGTCTCGCAAGATAATCTCAGAACATACAGGAAGGCTCTCCGTAATGCCAGGGCAGCCTACTACTCTTCTTTAATTGAGGAAAATTAGAACAACCCCAGGTTTCTCTTCAGCACTGTAGCCAGGCTAACAGAGAATCATAGCTCTACTGAACCATCTATTCCCTTAGGTCTAAGTAGCAATGACTTCATGAGCTTCTTTAATGATAAGATTATAACTATTAGAGACCAAATCCATCACCTCCTGCCCTCAAAAGGCATTGATCTGCATTCTGATACAGCAAGTTTGGAAACAGCTGTAAAACCTGTTATGTATTTAGACTGTTTTTCTCCCATCGACCTTCATCAAATAACTTTAATCATTTCTGCAGCTAAGCCTTCAACCTGTCTCTTAGACCCCATCCCAACCAGGCTGCTCAAGGATGTTTTACCTCTAGTTAGTCATTCGTTATTGGATACAATTATTCTGTCTTTATTATCAGGACATGTACCACAGTCCTTTAAGGTAGTTGTAATTTAACCTCTTCTTAAAAAGCCCACTCTAGACCCAGAGGTTTTAGCCAACTAGAGACCAATATCAACCCCCCCATGTCTCATTAATGCATGTTACTAACCTAACTTCCCTAGAGCCGGTTCTCGTGGATCGTGGCTGCTGCTGTGATCCTGCACGACGTCCACTACATATATTATTACTGTCATTATTACTACTATATCTGTTACTGTAATCATTTTATTATTCACTGTGATTCATTGTCATTTTGTGAATAACAATCTTTTGTGAATAACAATCTTATTGTCATTATAATTGTACAATATGTTTGTGTTGATTTGTCCTGTACACGTGACATCCATTGCACGTCTGTCCGTCCTGTGGGCAAGTTTTTCCTCACTCGAACCGAGGGTCTAAGGACAGAGGGTGTCACTCCCTGTACAGATTGTAAAGCCCTCTGAGGCAAATGTACTTTGTGACTTTGGGCTATACAAATAAAATTGATTTGATTTGATTTGGGGGATAGTTCATATTCATCAGAGTAGTGCTCTCACCAAATAATAAACCTTTAACAATAATGTAACACCCTCCAGCGTCTTGGATACACTTTTCGGCACTTTTTAAGATGCTTACCCCTCGACTATTGGAGGCAATGACGAAAAGAAGACCTGACCCACCCATTCACGCTTTAGTTTGACATGTTCCGCATCTTTAAGGTGGGTTTCCTGTAGAAAAGCTATTTTAACCCCTTCCCTTTTCAGGGATGTTAGAATTTTCTTCCTTTTAACTGGATGGTGAGAGCAAAATTTTATATCAGCCCCCATCAGATACACTTACTGACATATCTATTACTGTGGACTGTGTGGATTCTGTCTCTCTGATTAATCAGTTTAGCCATTATCCCAAATGGGGTAAAAGCTGTTCCATAAGTGATACTCTTGTCACACCGTGGTGATGTCAAGCTGGGTTTTTGTTATGTCTTGTCATTTCCTGTTTTATTTTGAAAGTTAACTCTCCTCTCGTTTCAGGTCACTTGCCCTTCCTCATGTGCCACCAGTCTGATTGTCTTCCCCGCCCTGATTGTTTCCACCTGTTCCCCATTTCCCTCATGTGTGTATATATAGTCTGTGTTTCCCCTTGTCCTGTGCCGAAGTGTCTTCGTTCTCGATTTCAAGTTCGGAACCAATAAAGCCTCTTTGAAACCTGCCTATTCCGCGACCTAGTCTGCCGCTTTGTTCTGGGCCTGACAACTCTTCAACATTCAATACAGACTCAAAACAGTATGAAACCTAGACCATGCCCCTGTAATAAATATATACAACTACTTTTACTGGGTCCTGAGAGAGGGAAAAGAAAAAGTAAAAAATCAGCTCGGAGGCGGCACACCCCTAAACACATAGATAAAAACAAAAATATGACTTTATCCTTAGAAAAGAAAACAGTAATCAAATGAATGAGTAAGAGTTATCATAATAACATAACAACCTTAGATGTGATTACCTAGTGAGACAGGACATCACGCTCCTTCCTGCACAAGTTAAGTGTGGTAGCATAAATGACCATCTTTCCTAGAAAATTCACATTATTAATGCAACAGGTAAACTGTCCTACTTGGAGGAGTTGAGTCTGACAATGACAACACTCACCACAGTGGACACATTTATGACAGCTTTAGAGATAAGAGTCAATAAATGCAGACACTTTGCCTGGAGTGTGAAATGTTTTTGTGGAGTCGTTCACCGTGACCCTGAGTAAAGCCGGATACAGCATGGCGTAGCGCACCCCAGGGATGTTCTGCAGCTCTCTTAACAGCCACAAATTCCATTTCTGCGTCTCTGTTGCAAAGTCTTGGAAGAAATATATTTTGACTCCCTCGAAGAGAACCTCCTTTTTACGCCGTGCCACCTCCATAACTCTCTGGCGGTCGGAGAAGTTGTGGAATCTAACGATCATAGCACGGGAAAGCTTCGATGCGGTGGGGCCGGGTATGCGGTGAGCCCGTTCCAGCGTTATCTGATCTGCTTTGGTCTCGACGTCCAGGATCCGGGGGATCCATTGCTCCATAAATTTTACAGCGTTGCTGCCCTCCACCTTCTCACATAATCCCAGGATCCTCAGATTCTTTCGGCGGCCCCGGTTTTCCTGCTCCTGAAGGCGCTCTGTTAGCTCCTTAACCGACTTCGTTAAGCTAGCAACCTGCTTCACCGTTTCGGCCGCAGTATCTTCCACCACTGATATTCTCCTCTCAGCTTCGTCGAACCGGACACCGATCTTGTTAAGATGCTGCGATATGTTGTCGTTGATACTGTGCAGCATACGGTCCAGTTTGTTATCAATCAGCTTAGTGATGTTGACCGGGATTGCCTCCATGACTTTTACAATCGCTGGGTGTAGCTACACTCGTTCTTGAAAAAGGCCACGAATCATACTGATGTCAAAATTCATCCGCCTTCTCTGCTTCCCCACCTTCGATGACACTTGCCATAAATCTAATATAGTCCTTCCTGAATTTGGGATTCCTCTCAAGTTTCACTTTCAGGTGCTTCAGTCGCACCAGAGCCAGGTGCTTGTTTTCTGGTAGGTGTGCACGTGTTTTGAAAGGGAGTGGCATTTCCAGGTGGCCATCTGAGTTCTGCTGTATTGACTGGTTCAAGATCTGCATGAACTGAATATCATCTTGTGTTATGGTCTTTTCCCCATAATTTGTGTCCTTAAAGTCAGATTGGAGGACTCTGAGAACAGCAGCTGGTGTCAATGATGGAAGCTCTTTAACGGACACACGATGGCAAAGACCTGTTACCTCTGTTAACTTAGCAGTCTTTGGTGAGCTCCCAACAATACTCCAACCTAAGTCAGTCCTAATGGCATATGGCTCTTCATCACCACCTGTAATAACATGTCATGGTGCTAGTGCTCTACAGTCATAGCCTATTAAGAGTCTGACTTCACAGTCCAACAACTCTGGTATTTCCTGTGCTATAGCATTCAGGTGTTTCCACCTCTTAGCTGTTGCAGGAGTAGGAATATGTGTGCGTTCTAGTGGGATAAAATCTCTGGTGTGTGCAGGTGGCAAGTTAACAAAGCTATGTGAGGTAAACCCTCTGACTCTAAGACCACTAACTCTGTCGCTCTGAACAATGGAATCCTTTCCCATTATAGTGGTAAGCTTTAATTTAACTGGCTCTAAACCTGCGCCCATCTTCTTACACACCTCTTTGTCTACAAAGGTAGTACTACTCTACGTATCTAACGTATCTAAGCATACACCAATGTCTCTGTTTCCGGAGTTGTAACTGATGAGAGCCACACAGGCACTATCATTGATGTGCTCCCACCATCACCTTTGTCTATGGAGCAAGAGAGTGAAGATGACTTTTCTTCTGCCTGCACAACAGCATGGGGAGACGTGTCTGGAGAAGTGCTGCGGTGCTCATGCAACGGTGTTGGATGCTGTTTTTTGCATATACCACAGGTTGCTTTGTTTCTGCAGTCCTTTGAATTGTGTCTCTTAAGACAACCAAAACACAGATTTTTGTCCATCAATCTTTTCTTTTCTTCTTGTGACTTATTAGTGAATGTCTGACATTTGTAAATAGAGTGACTTTCACTACAGTACATGCATCTAACTGGACTTGAAGAACTGAACGGCATATTTACCCTATTTGATTTATTTGTTCTCTTGTACTGTTCCCCACAGCGCCTTGTGCGCCTATCTTTTAAACCTCATGTTTCCTGTCAAATACAACAATTCCACGGTTTTCACAACATTTTTTGAAAAGTAGCTGATAAGTAACGTGACAAAACAGCAGCCAGAACGTCCTCGCAGCCTCTTTACTTGACTTACTTCTTTACGGAACACTAATTGGCACGTGCGTGCACTGTAACCTGTGGAAAATAAAAGTGTCCTGTGTCCCTCTTGCAACGGACAACGTGAACAAATATGTTTTATTAAATGAAAAAAACAAAACCAAACAAGGTCGGCAGATCTGCGCTGCTGTATACATTAGTTACGGCAGGTTGCTAAGGCAGGTTGACTGTTTCATGACAGACGCAGTGGGCGTTTAAGGCCGTAAAACCCCTAACCACACACTTTTATACACCTTGTTACACGCATTTTGTACAGCGCTCCCTTAATAAATCAGGACGTAGAACATACGTGCGGTTCTCACTCAGCCAATCAGGACGCATCTCTCTCTCTCTCTCTCTCTCTCTCTCTCTCTCTCTCTCTCTCTCTCGTCGGCTCCTGGACGTTGCGGCCACACATCGCTCTAGCAGTCCTGCTTCCGGCATGCCTCGGAGATTTGCAGCTCTCGTCTCCTACTCTTGGCCATGTTAGCGTTACGTTTTCACTGTACTCGTTCTTGAGAAAGGCCACGAATCATACTGATGTCAAAATTCATCTTTTTTATTTCCTCCTCATTCTCCTCCAACGACGACAAACAATCTCGATGCACCTTGACAGCGCCGGCCCTGGCCACATTTGCGCCCTGGGCGAGACCCCCCCCCCCCCAGACAAAGATTTTCGCGTGCGCCCTCACGGCCGCCTCTGCGCCCCTGGATGCGCCGTGCGCCCCGATCAGTCTGTCCGGCGCCCCCTCTACCTCGTCAACCCCCCGCTCCCGGGGGCGCCCGCTCCGCTTAACTTAATGAGCGGTATCGAAAATTCGCGAGGCTTTTTTTATTTTCGGCCGCTCGTGCGCCCCCCACGGAGACGGCGCCCTGGGCGGCCGCCCACATTGCCCATAGCTAGGACCGGCCCTGCATCTTGACACCGTGAAAACTGAAACATGAAAGTCTAAATGAGGCCAACGCCGTACAAAATAATAAACCAAATACAGTCTCATTTACAAATAATACACAGGCAAACAAAAGTATATTTACCGTGTGCGCCTCTAGAACATAGTGCAGTCTATTTGTTGTCTTTCTTAACCATGCGCCGCCATATATCCAGACTCTGTACACGCGGTTTTCCATCTACCCACAATTCCTTGCACAACAAATCATGTGACCGTACATTTCAAAATAAAATAGGCCTCACATTGAAACTCTTTCTTTCTCCTTACTCTCATTTTAATACTCTAAATTGATTATGAATGTTTACTTATTTATTAACCTTTTTAAACCATTTCATTAACTCATGAAACACTGTCTCAAACAGTTACACTGGGTCTAGTTCAGGTGTGTCGCCTGCGTTGTTGCCATCCTGGCAAGGCAGTGGCTTCTCCGCGGTGGTCTTCTTAGCCTGTTTCGGAGGCATTTTGACGGTCGAATTTCCCCAAAAGTGCTCCAGAGACATTACACAGAGTTGATACTCCGTATAGACTTCGTTAGGTTGTTAAAAGTAAATGGATAATATCTAAAAAAAAAACGGGTGCGCCGGAGCTCCAACAAAACGTGGCTACGCCTGCTTGCATCACCGGACTCTGTCGAGGATGATGTTTTTTGACATTTCAAGTGCTCAGACAGTCCTGGGGCCTCATGTACGAATACTTGCGTGGATTTCCTACTGAGACTTGGCATACGCCAGAACCCGGAAACTGTCGTACGCACAAAAAAATTCAGATGTATCAAAATGTGCGCATGGATCCAAGCACGTTTCTTTTGTACATCCCAATCAACGTGGAATTGAGCGCACATGCACCTCCTCCCTGTCCACGCCCCCATTTACATATGCAAATCTATTTAAATAGGCCCTGGACCTGAGATTTACCTCTTTGTCCGATCAGATAACACGATGAACAAAGGAAAGAAAATGAATTTCACGGAGTCTGAGCTAAAGATTCTAGTGAATGAAGTGGAGATTCTATTTGGTGCCCTGTCAACAGGGATAAATATGACCAAAAAAAGACGTGAGTGGGAGCGTGTGTGTGAGGCTGTAAATGCCGTAGGATCTGAGCAGCGCACACACAGGTGTGGACAGGTGTGGCGCTGCGGCGACATTTTACGCCTGCTTTTACTGACAAGAATACTGAACACAGGGAGACAATCAGGGGCTTGTCAGAAAGCTCTGCAGCTCTAATTTCACAAGCGGAAAATAAAGAAAAAAAGAAAATCAAAAACATGATATTTGAATTCGCACATGCCCAAATATGCATTTGGCGCACTGGCACACTGGCACGGCTTCTGGGTAAGTAAACAGTTTAATTCTTTAATTGTCCCGTATGTAAACCAGCGTTACATACGGGACAATTAAACGAATAGAAGCCACCCATCGCGCACCGTTCCCAGCCATGCTGTTAGTCATAATGAACGAGTCGTGCATTGAACCGGGCCACCTTGCCACGATGTTAGCTAGCTGCATTTGCGCATCACATATGATTTGAACATTGATGGAATAAAAATGTTTCCTGTATGTAATGTAGACAAACAGCTCCCGCTGGAATGCCCTGTTGCCAGGAACCCCAGTGTATAGTCAGCACAACCCCGAGCTACTCGCCGGCCCCCGTTGCGCTCTCGGGCCGGCCGCAGCTCTGCGCACAGCTCCAGTAACACTGGCCTTGGTAACCGAAATCGGCTTATGAGCCAATTATCATGCAAGCGTTCCTTAAATCGCTCACGTTTGCAAGATCCTCTAACAACGCTAACGCTGCCTTTGTTAATATCATTTTCTTCATCATATTACGCATGCTTTTCTAACCACCTATATAATTGCAAACACGTAGGTGTGTTAATTGTTCATAAGTGTGTCTCTGATGTGCACATCACTCTGATGACTACTTTTCACATTATTAACAGGTTCCCAGCGTCACCTCTAAGTGTCGCCAAAGGAACAATAACTGTAGAAACTGTAAAACCGCTACTGGCACACACCTCAGTAAACCAAATATTATGTTAATTCAAATTTTGGTTTCCTCGAGATGCTTGAATCAGAAGATTTGAAGAAGACAAAAAAACAAACGAAAAAAAAAACACTACGGTCATCTACGGTCATTCAAAAGTGGGTGTGTCATGACACACCTGACACACCCACTATTTGCGCCCCTGCACATTTCTACGATTGTTTCACGTTTGATACATCTGAACGTGAGCGGGGAAAAGGACGTACGCCACTTTTTTGTGCGTACGCATGCTTTGTACATGAGGCCCCAGTACACAACGCTGATCAACACAGACACACTATGTGATAACACTGCCTCCAATAATTTGACGTACTTAACTTAATTTAACAGATGAAGGACCACAGAACATGTGGGATAAAAACAAATATAGCCAACACAGATACTTGCTGATGTGCGGGTCCATAGTGGTTATCCTGTTTTTGGCCCCAGAAAGCTTCAGGTTCACAGTGTGACAGCTGGTTCGTGTTCATTTCAATTACTGTAACTTTGTTTTGGAGTACGTGAATAAGCACTGTCATCAGGTGGGCCCCTCATTGATCTTGGGCCATGTCATATTCCTGTGCAGAAATAGTGTGGGAATGAATAAACGCATGCATGTTTGCGACTGCTACTCCCGCCATGTAAGGAGGAGAGCTACCACACGTCCTTCATTCAACAGCTGTCACACTCTTTAACAGCAGCATGACTTCATGAATTTGTCGAGCATGAGTTTTTCTATTTATTTCTCATGAATGAGTCATTTCTTCTCAAACTTGTGTATATCAGCTGCTGTGACAAAGTGATTTTTACCACCGTGGCTCATATACATATACACAGTACATACTATAGTATAGTATTCTCCGTTAACGGAGTGTCGTGTATGACACCATCAAGTCGAGGGAACCGATTCACTGAAAATAATCGTACTGCCCAGCCGAGTAGAGCGTTACATCACTGTGCGATATGCTGCATTCACAGCCACATGTAAAAGAGACACTTCTGTCAGTTAATGCATACTTTGTTAATAGTAGAAGGATTTTGATACTGAGTCAAATTATTGCTATATTCTAGTAATGTTAAGAGCCTCAAAGTTATGAACGTGTTTTAGCTGAAGTTAAACCTAAAACACTTAAGTGCCAAAATAACGATGGTTTTTAACATGTGCCTGAATGTAGCACCAATGTTAGCGAGCGGACGTTGGTCACGTGTCTCATCCACTTCCGGGGACAACAGCGTGAGTTACTGTGCACATGTTGTGGATCTTCTTGTTTCTTGTTTCAGTGAACGCTGCAGCGGAGCGGGGGGTTGGCGGGATTGCAGGCTCGAGGCAGTACACTCGGTCTCACTCTTCTGTGTGAGGCGTCTGAAGGCAGCTAGCCGCGTGTTAGCACAGTTCACCGGCTCCAGTCACAGCAGAGTGAGCCGCTCACGTCCTGTGGACTGTTACACGGCCAGCTAACGTCACTGCCTGTAACATGACTTCATGTGCTGTAACACATGAGCGGCTTACAGCCGGCGTTTCGGTTTAACGTGCGACCTGTCAGATAAACGCGGGATGTGTCGTCATTATGACGGCCGCTGAAACGTGAAAAACAAAAACACTGAGCTGTCCAACTGGACATTTTGACATTGTGACGTCAATGAAAAAACTAAACATAGAGACATCCACGAGGACAGCTAAGCCTCTTCCCGTTGTCAACAACTGTCGTAACTGTGGGTCACCAGATAACACGGTCGCTCATTAAAGCCAAACACCTATGAGAGTTTAGTGTTGTCTTCTGTTTCAGGTGTCGCCATGGCACTCACCAGTCTAGATAAGATCATTGCACTGCAGAGGAACCCCGCCAACACCAGGAACCTGTGCATCCTAGCACATGTGGATCACGGTGAGTCCACACACTCGCTCTCATCACACTTCTTTACTGAACAGATTGTGACAAGCCCAATAAATAGAATCAAAGATAACATGAATAAAGCCACAGCCTGAATCCACTTTACTCTGTGGTCCAGCTCATCCCAAGCCATCGCAATTGGGTTTAGTTCTTGTTATCATCAAAATTACCTCCCTACGTCACCAGGGTGGTGAAAAAGTTTGCACTTTACCTCGCTCCACGCATTAAACTCAAATCACTAATGCTGACTACAAAGTGGACTCCAGTTCTGCACCCACCTACTTGAATGTCCTCATACAGACATATGTTACCTTCTCCAATGAGAGACGCCTGGCTCCTGCCACCTGTTCATTCAAGGCAATCCAGACTCTTCTTGTCTGTTGTTCCCTGTTGGTGGAACGCACTACCTGTTCCTACCAGAGCAGGGCGTCCCTCTCTACCTTTAAAAACCTCCTGTAGATCCAGCTCTTCAAAGAGGACCTCCTCTCAAACACTACCAACGACTGGACATGATAAATCTACCCCTTTAAGAACTGTCACAGCGGTTACTGCTGCACTAACACTTTCCTAATCGCATTTTGGATAGAAGTGTCAGCTAAATGACTAAATGTAAATGTTCATCTGATGCAGCACTCACTCAGACAGATAAATAGAGAGACACAGATGCACAGCAGCAGTCCCACCAAGCTCATACCACATAGAATGGCATGTCACTTCTGAATGCTACAGTAGCCATGCTGGCCTTGGATTTTTGAATAAATCTCAAACACTGTCACCTGGAAAGCTCACCCATCAGACCAAAGTCCAGATTTCCGCCGGTCTAATGTTCATTCGCCGAGCAGTTCTCTTCTTCTTCTTGGTCTCCCTCAGTCGTGGTTTCTTTGCAGCAATGCGACTATGAAGGCCTGATTCAGTCTCCTCTGAATACTTAATGTAGAGATGTGTCTGCTGCTTGATCTCTGTGAAGCATTTATGTGTCTCCTCCTGAAGCAGAGTCACTTTCATCATATCATTTGATGTTTCCCCCACTTTTTTCATAGTTTTGACATATCCAGTGTTGTAGAAATCCTGAGTGTGAAGGTGTGTCCAGATGTTTGACTGGTACTGTAGAAACCACATACACTGTATGTTAAAATACAACTTGTTGATCATGGAGGCCCTGTGTGGATTTATTTTCACGAGGTATGATAACTGCTTCTCATGGCTGATGCTAATAAGATCACTGATCATTTGACATGTTTGAATTTGACAACCTGATGATAAGTAGAAAAACAACATTGTGATGTTGTGCTTCGAAAATATTTGTTGAGCATAAAATCTATCAAACATTTTGCATAAGAATTAAAAATAAATTGATCAATAATTTATCAGCTATAATTTCAGCATATCAGAATAATACATAATAATATTGGTTCGTCCAATAATTAATACCGTTCATCCCTCCTATTTATTTTTTATTTTGAGAAATTTGATTTGGTGTCAGTCAGAACGTGAAGCCGTATGCTGTAACAGTGAAATCATCTGTGTGTTTGCAGGCAAAACAACTTTGGCTGACTGCTTGGTGGCAAATAATGGGATCATTTCAAGTCGACTGGCTGGGAAGGTAAGTGACATTATTTTTCATGATTGTGACAGACACACTCTATGGTTCCAGCCATTATCTGTTGTGTATTCATCCACCAGCTGAGGTATCTGGACAGCAGGGAGGATGAACAGATCAGAGGAATCACCATGAAGTCCAGTGCCATCTCTCTGCATTACACACATGGTAAGCTCACGTTTTAGCTCTTAAACATGCCGTACTGTTAGAAGCTCTCACTCTATGGGGTTCATTATATTCAAGGACTTTAGTCTGCAATCATCTGCTGTAATTTCCTGCTTTTGATGGCTTTACACCAGAGCCACACATTCAGTATTTCTATATGACACTTTCCAAATAGGGCAGGTCTACACTGTACTCTTATTACAGTGTTACTGAACTGGAGTTTGATGTGACTGTAATGTCCTTGGTCTAAACAAGGTTATTCTGTCTGTCTAATAGTGTTTGTGTGCCTCCCTCTCCTCTCCTCAGGAGATCAGGAGTACTTAGTGAATCTGATCGACTCTCCCGGTCATGTCGACTTCTCCTCTGAAGTCTCCACCGCTGTCAGGCTGTGTGATGGAGCCATTGTAGTTGTTGATGCCGTGGAGGGAGTGTGTCCTCAGGTAAATGTCACTGTTGACTTAATGTCTCACTCAGTGAGCTGTTGGTTTGTAGGAGATTCATTTTATTTACTGCTGGTCTTCAATTTATTTGTGTCTGGACTTCTGTACTGTGGTGCATCAGGTATAACTTGATATTTGCAATTATGCAATGACTGACTGTCAGCTTTCATTTCAGCTCAACATTGGAGCCTCACACTGTCATGGCTCCTAGAGTTGTCACGATAACAAAATGAGTAACCACAATACTATACCAGACAAAGTATCACGCTTCCGGGTATTATCGCCATACTGCAGCTTTTTTATTATTAATATTATTTTTGTGACCTGCAATGTATTTGTACAAGTTATAAGTACTTATTAATTACTATATGCATAATAAACATAATACTGGTGAAGTAAAAATTAGACTGAAACAAGTTTGAAACAACGAGTTTGGTTTTTTGAGCAAAATTAGTGTTGTCAGTCATAGACATATATACGTAGACGCGCTGAATCGTACGTCAACGTCGCTGCCATTTCGGATGTGGCAAAGTAACTGGCAACACACAGAAAAATCTGTGCAAGAGTATTTTTTTCCAAGGTTTTTAACTTACGCACACACAGAGAGAGACTGCAAGTGTATAGCTGTATAGATTTGTTCATCAATGCCTCCCGTGTAGCTGTAAACACTCATTAGAAAAACACGCATTAGAAAAATACATACGTTGGTTTGGTGCTTACATAAGGAGTAAACATTTATAATCATCACTTTAAAAGTTACATACGTTGTTTTTGGTGCCTGTTTGTTTCCCAGATATATTAGTGTCTGTGTGAATGGGTGTATAAAAGACATTAACTTAAAGCACTTTGTAGAAAGGCGCTTTATGAAGTTCAGTCCATTTCCTTTTATTAGTTTACGGGCAGATCTTCCACATTCTATATGGCGGACACGTTAACGTCACGCAGCAACGGACCAACCTGCTCAATGAGGCGTCTACATATATATGTCTGTGTATATATGTCTTTGGTGCCGCTAACGATGACGCAGTGGCAGACTCGCCGCTCGGGCCCGGTACTTCTGCCATGGTGAGTGTGTTGTCTCGTGTCTGCCTGTAAGCCGTGCACGCGTCTGGGCGAGACAGAACTTTAACTTGTTGTTTGTTTTGAAGCGAGTTTCTATCGAAGCAGAGCTGTCTTCGTAGAGTTCATACTTGCCGGCAGAAATGCACGAACAGTCAATCAGCTAACAGACGGGCGGACCCAGTGTGTGGAAACAGCCTATCATATCCCCGGACGTCACCAGTAACACGCAAACAGCCAATCATTCAGCTGCTGTGTAGTTCGGTTGCGGTTTGTTTACGACATAGACATATATACATAGATGCCGCATAGAGCGCTGAATCATAGACATATATACATAGACGCCGCATTGAGCGGGTTGGTCGTTGGTCGCGATACGTAAACGGCGCCGCCATATTGGACCTGGAAGGTCTGCCGGTAAACTAATACACGGAAATGGACTGAACTTCATAAAGCGCCTTTCTACAAAGTTCTTTAAGTTAATGTCTCTTATACACCCATTCACACACACACTAATATATCTGGGAAATAAACAGGCACCAAAAAAACAACGTATGTAACTTTTAAAGTGATGATTATAAATGTTTACTCCTTATGTAAGCACCAAACCAACGTATGTATTTTTATAATGCTGAATATTTACAGCTACTAATGTGTGTAACACTGTTACTGTGATGATAAATATTGAAATATTTATATTTAACATTTAATCTGTGTCTATAATAACCAGATCCTGAAATGTAGATGTGACATGAGGGTTTCTGAATAAAGAGCACTAACGTTTAGATTTAACTGATTTTGATTAATCGTTTTATTTCACATTGATGAACATATATATTGATGAACACACACATACATACACACACACACATATTATATATGTATACACCAGTGGCGGCTGGCGTTTGTAAAAGTGAGGGAGGAAGGAATGTTTGGTTTGCGTAATGAAGGCCACGCCCCCATGCGACCGCACCTGCTGGATCTTTACGCACGGGTTGAGTCGAGAATAGTTTTTTTTCCTGAATAATTCAATAACATCATTTCCACGGTGTCAAACAACTGGCAACAGTCAACAAGTAAAAGAACAACAGTAACATTATTTCACAACTATTTACATGAGATATATATAGTCATAAGTCATTCAATACACTTCAAGCTTGCCATATGCCGTTCTCATCTGATCTGACTCGACTGCCGAAGTGCTACTAGCAACTGAAGTTTGATAAGATAACCCCTCCCCCCAAGCAGCTAAAGACGTTGCTTATTGGTTCATCGTGCTATAGCACTGCAGCCTATTGGTTCATATTTTGTGACACTTGTCAGATCTCTTCGCTAGTCCCACCCGCCCAAAGGAGGTTTTTCTTCCTCTCGCAATAGAAGGCTATGGCAGCCACGAGCCGCCAGTGCCGGAGACTATTTGAATGGGAGTGAATGGAAGCCCAGAGGAGGAAGATTCTCCGTCTGCCTCCTTTCGGCTCCTATTCAATCAAATTCGCGTGCAGTATTTTCTAATAGCGATAGGGGGTGCTCATGTAATTTTACCCAGATAAATTAATACAATGTACATGTTATATATGTATTTTGGCATTAAAATAGTAATATTCAAGGACAGCAATTAATTAAATTGGTCAAGACAATTTCAACTTTTTATTCTTAAAATTTTAAAGGAGGATCTTCCTCCCTCTCCTCACTGAAGGAGCCACCTCTGGTATACACACACATATTATATATGTATACACACATACACACACATATGAGAGAAGGATTTTTTTTAGACAATTTTTTATTACTTCTCTCATTATTCTGGCATTTAGTGAATAGAAATAATTTTGGTAATCGTAACGGAGCTAAAACAGGAAAAGTTATTGTCTGATTTCATGTCAGACAGTGAGGGAAAAAAAAATTCTTTTAATACAGTGTATGTAAACTTTTGGTTTCAACTGTATGTATCCCATAGTCATATTTATATCTGCACTATATATATATCCTGTTCATTTGTACACACTCTGCACTTCTGGTTAGATGCTAAACTGTATTTTGTTGTCTATGTACTTTGTGCAATGAGAATAAAGTTGAATCTAATCTAAAATAAAATAAAGTGCAGCCTAGTACAGCATAGTGATCACCTACCCTGTGGAGATGAGCTGGGAAACAGAAGACTGAAGGAACAGCTCCAGCTCTGATCCTGACTGTCTGACCTGTCCTGTCCAAATCCTCCGGTCTGAAATGCTCACTGCAGAGAACGGATGATGGACTGGCAGAAAAGCCTTCCCTTCTGACAGCTGTTTCCCCATTTCTTTCTCAGCTCTTAATCTTTGGGAAACCTACATAGAATCAGATCAATCGATCAGAGTAGTTACTTCGGCCCAATTTAGTTAAATAGGAAAGAGTTCTTGCTTGTTTGGTTTCACCGCGGGACAATATTATGCCCATGTCTTCATAGTATCAGACACAAAGTCAGCAAATTCTGTTCGTAAAATTACGTTATAATGGCCAAATACAATCAAAAGTAATCTTTCATTCTTACCTGTGAAAGGTAATACCAAGAGATCTGTTTTGTGATGTAAACCGCTTGGTACAATTCCACGCAGCACATGAAATCGGCATCTTCTTCGTTTGCTCCTATTCTCCGACCGCTCGACTCAGCCAGGTCCAATATGGCGGCGCCGTTTACGTACCATTCAGCGCTCAATGCGGCGTCTATGTATATATGTCTATGCGCTGAATCGTACATCGACGTCGCCGCCATATTGGATCGGGCAGATCTGCCCGTAAACTAATACAAGGAAATGGACTGAACTTCATAAAGCGCCTTTCTACAAAGTGCTTTAAGTTAATGTCTCTTATACACCCATTCACACAGACACTAATATATCTGGGAAACAAACAGGCACCAAAAACAACGTATGTAACTTTTAAAGTGATGATTATAAATGTTTACTCCTTATGTAAGCACCAAACCAACGTATGTATTTTTCCAATGCTGAGTGTTTACAGTGCTCTTTATTCAGAAAACCCTCATCTCACATCTACATTTCAGGATCTGGTTAGACACTGATTAATGTTAAATATAAATATTTCAATATCTATCATCACAGTAACTGTGTTACACACATTAGTAGCTGTAAACACTCAGCATTAGAAAAATACATACGTTGGTTTGGTGCTTACATAAGGAGTAAATATATTTATAATCTTCATAAAAGTTACATACGTTGTTTTGGGTGCCTGTTTGTTTCCCAGATATATTAGTGTGTGTGTGAATGGGTGTATAAGAGACATTAACTTAAAGAACTTTGTAGAAAGGCGCTTTATGAAGTTCAATCCATTTCCTTGTATTAGTTTACCGGCAGATCTGCCCTATCCAAAATGGCAGACGCGTTTACGTATTACGACCAGCGACCAACCTGCTCAATGCGGCATGTAATGTATATATGTCTATGGTTTACGAGGGAGGAGAGCAGAGGTGGACGCTATGTAGCGGAGACTGGCACCGGTAGTATAGTAATCCACGGTAGTACCGTCGTGTAGAATTTCTAGTATAGTAGGAACCGTTACCATTTGGCACCGCGGGGTACCGTGTATACCGTGGGTATCGTGCAACTCTAATGGCTCCAACATGTTTCGAACTTAAATAATCATTCTAGTATAGAACTTTAGCAGCAGACGTAGAACATGGTCATCTAAAATTTTTACAGTTTTCTCCTCTTATGGCTTTTATTTGTGAACGAGACCGTCTCAAGTGTTGGCACATGACCTAACGCCTGTCAAGTGAATGAACTTATACCAGAAGGAGGTCACAGCACCTAACCTCTGAGACAGGATTTACTACCCCCCCCATTTAAACATAAGCTGCTTCTGCGGTTTTCCAATGAATCACACTGATATTGTATCACTGATATGACACAACCTTAAGGCTGCAGCTGGAAAAAGGTGGAGCTAATTTTAATTATATATACTGCATAACCAATATTAATGTTGATTCATATTTTATATTCTGAAGAAATGAGATTTGTAGTGTAGTAGAAGTCTAAAGGAGCAAAACATGGACATACTCAGTCTAAGTAGATGAATATTGAAGGAGGTTAATTACTTTCTACCACTGAACATGAGAATGAGAGATGAGCCTTTTTAAAATCCATGTTAGTTCACATGTCATCAGAATGCCAGTCAACAACTTCAGTCCTCTCCATTTATTGATTTTATTTGTTTCTTCACCAACATTTAATCTACAGATCATGCTTTGATTGACAGGTCCTTATTTTGCTTTGTTGCAGAGACCTATATATATAGCATAGAGACAAGTCATAACTGTGGCTGTTAGTGTTGTTTTTTCCTTTTATACAGAGCACAACAAGCTGCTCCCTCCTGTGTTCAGTATAATATAGGACTTTTGATGTTTTGTGATCTGCCATGTAAAACTTCTGTTTATATTAAATTATGTCTTTGTAAATAGAAATGCAGGTTTACATATCAGGGTGTAATGATGTTTTTTTTTAAAATTGTGTGCAGACCCAGGCTGTGCTGCGTCAGGCGTGGCTGGAGAACATCAGGCCTGTTCTGGTCATCAATAAGATCGACCGTCTCATCATGGAGCTGATGCTCACCTCGCAGGAAGCTTACGCCCACCTGCAGAAGATCCTGGAACAGGTGAGGGGACACCATCAGTGATTTTTGTGTTCAGTTGCCTTCAGACACTGAAGCTGTGTTTTGTTGATGTGCCTGTTCTTCTTCGTAGGTAAACGCAGTCACAGGGGCTTTGTTCACGTCCAAAGTGCTAGAGGAGCGAGCGGAGAAAGAGAAGGAGGAGGAGAAAGAAAGCAAGTCCTCTAGAAGAGATCAGGTTTATGACTGGAGCGCCGGGCTCGAGGATGCTGACGACTCCCACCTCTACTTTTCACCTGACCAGGGGAACGTGGTCTTTGCCAGTGCCATAGATGGATGGGGTTTCAGGTGAGGCTCGTCCAATCATTTCTAATGCAATAATTTCATGCATTTTTAAGGCCCTGTCTTGTAGAGCAGTGGGATGATTCCGGATTCATTACTGTCATCGGTGCTAGACCTCTTTGCGCCCTTGCCCAAACAACTTTCTAACGACGACTGCTCATCGTAGCTAACGTACACTCTGTCGCTGACCGTGAGAAGAACAGCTGATCTGAGACAGCGCTGTGGGAAAGTAGCCTAGGTGTTGAGGGCGGGGACAGTCATCATTGAAAAAACCGAATGCAATATGCAGCGTCCACGCAGGCTTATCTAACATGAAAAATTCTCTCTCTCTCTCTCTCTCTCTCTCTCTCTCTCTCTCTCTCTCTCTCTCGAAAATTTTTTTTATTTCCCCCCAATGTCGCGACCCGGTTCGGAATGTCTCGCGGGCCGGTACCGGGTCGCGACCCGGTGGTTGGGGACCGCTGTTGTAGAGGACCCTTTTGCCATCATTTGAACAACTTTATTATTTCAGTTGATATCATGGTGTATATTTTTAAATGAATGAATGAATTTTCCACTAGATGGTGCTCACAACTTAGACTTAATATGTGTAACACTATATAACCCCAATGATGTTTAATGATGAGTTTAGTGTGTGACCGTCAATGATGAGGACATGAAGACCTGGTTCTGAGGGTAGCTGCTCTTTAGCCAGAGCAAGCACTGTGCTGTGGTTCACATTAAAGATCAATGTTTTCTGTTGTCTGTGAAGCTGCATACAAAGTGTAAGTGGAGTCTGATTCTGTGTTTTGTAGCATCCAGCAGTTTGCACACATCTACAGCCAGAGAATGGGCATTAAGAGAGAAGTGCTGCTCAAAACGCTGTGGGGAGATTTCTACCTCAATGCAAAAGCAAAGAAGATCATGAAGGGAGCTCAGGTAATGCCACAGCTATGAGTGTTTCTAGATCTTTCTCCCACTACATTGTGTATTTGACATATTTTAACTACAACGAAATGAAAACGTCCTTAAGATTAGGGTTATCTGAAAAATGTTCTGCTGCTCTGGTGTGCTATCATCCTCCTGAAAATGTTGACATATGTGCCATATTTTCACTGAAACTAGAACTGGTAGTCCAAATATATATATATGGTTTGTTTACAGGGTACCCATTGAAATCCTTCTCCTCCACCTCTTGCACTCATTACCTCAAACAATGACTGTCACCCATTGAGACTTGACTAAAGTTAGCGAGTGAGCAGTCATAATCTGGGTCTGAATTCATTGTTTTTGTCCTCAAAGTAACTGCTGTGCTTGGCATCAATGTTGCTCCCCTCCCCCATTTTTGTGACACACACATACACACACAGACCAAGATGGACCAACACTAAAATCTACAAATCCCATAATGCATTTTTACCTTCCCAGATCTACTGAAAACTATTGCTGCAATTACTTTGATTGTGAGTGGACAATTTGCCATTATTCCATTCATTCTTACTATTTGACTGAATACAGTCGTGAAAAGATACTTGGTTCATGAGATGAGCAGTAGGTGGCACCAAATATCTGGTCAGAAGACGAGAAGTAGAGGGCACAGCGAGACAGTGTAATCTGAAAGAGCGCCAGTTGAAGCTCAAGATATGAATCAGACATTTGTTTGTTTGACGTATTAATGTGAGAAGGGTTACATCAGATCTGTGTGGAGCCATCATGGATGGAATATAGAGCCATGAAGACACATCTGATCATGTGACTTCAGCGTTCACTATGTCACAACTTATTGAATAAAGAAGAGCTTCAACTCTTTTTACTGAAAGGCAAAGACTCCCAGAAGAGAGCATAAAAACCTTTTTGCTTAATTGAGGTTTTTCTTTTTAATGTTACTGTTTCCATCAGACCTGACTAATTACATACTTCAAATTTAAGCGCACATCCAAATCCATTATAGGGAACATGGCTGTAGACAGAGCTGTGGATCTGTTGCAAAGGAAGAGACCCCTTAGTCAGATTTGTAGTGCAAATAGTAGCTGATTATTTTCTAATTAACAAGCTTGAAGAAAGTGTGGAGTCAACAGCTGACAGTAAGATCTTCTAGAATTCACTTCAGGTAATTTAACTAGGATTAATTTCACTCTGCTGTACCCAAAACTGAATTGGACTCAGGTGTGAACAAGTGACACGCCCCCAAAACCACAGTAATTTGCAAAAGAGGGCGGACTCAGGGAGTGGCACCTGCACCTACTTCAACAGGCATTCTGCGCTGTAGCGTCAGCGGAAGCGTCAGCCCTCGTCTGAAGCCCCCCTCTTTACCCAAGACCTACTTGGGTAAAGACAAGCGAGTCTACCTGCGCGAGTCCACCGAGCAAGGCAAAACTATCCTCCATCTGTCCTACCTATATCACCTTGTGCTTCCAGAAGATCCCCGTAGTTTCCACTGCACGGACCCCTCTATGCCACAACCTTCGCACCAGGAATCTATTTAACCTGCGGCCACTGGAACATTATACAACCACCAAAACCTTCTCTGTTGGCCTATGGAACTGCCAGTCTGCTGTCAACAAGGTGGACCTTATACCGGCTTATGCCAGCAGTCTATCCCTGGACCTACTGGCCCTCACTGAAACCTGGCTTAAAACAGAAAACACCGCTACTCAGGCAGCACTCTCCGCAGCTCACTCCTTCTCCCATACCCAATGTCTCTCCAAGCGAGGAGGAGGAACTAGGGTCCTGGTTAACAACAAATGGATCTATGCTCCCCTGCTCCTCAACACCAACTACTGCTCATTTGAACACCATGCAATCAAAGTCACAGCTCCAGTCAAATGCTCAGTGATCGTCATCTACCGTCCTCCTGGTCCTCTGGGTGACTTCGTCAATGAGTTAGACACGCTACTGTCCTCAATCCCCGAACTCGAGTGCCCGCTGCTGGTCCTCGGTGATTTCATCATCCATATAGGCAAAGCTTACGCCACAGACTTTCTATCCCTCATCAACTCATTCGACATGCAACTACTCAGCACCCCCCCAACTCACAAAAATGGCAATCAACTGGATCTCGTCCTTACCAAAAACTGCAAAACCGATGACATAATGGTCACACCCTTACATACCTCGGACCACTTCTTCATCCACTTCACGGTTTCCCTCCCAGAACTACCTACCACCCCTCAACTCATGACCACCTCTCGACGCAATCTCCACAACTTGTCTGCCACCCACTTCGCCTCAGTCGTCGCTACTGCCCTTCCCCCTCCCAACAGTTTCTCTCCGCTAGATGTCAATGCAGCCACAGAATCTCTCAGTTCCACACTAACCGCATGCCTAGATACCCTATGTCCTCTTTCTAGCAAACCAGCACGCTCCACCCAGCCCCGCCCATGGTTGACTGATGCCATCCGCTCGTCACGTACAGCACTCAGAGCTGCAGAACAGAAATGGCATAAAACCAAAAAACCCGTGGACCTGGAAACCTTCCAATCTCTCCTAGCCTCATTCTCTTCATCTGTCACGACTGCAAAAATGGAATATTACAACAAGAAAATCAGCAGCACAACGGACTCACGGAAACTCTTCTCCGCCTTCAAAACGCTGCTCAATCCTCCCCCACCCCCACCTGCGACCAACCTCACTGCCGACAGCTTTGCCTCCTTCTTCACAGACAAGGTGGCAAGTATCAGCAAACAATTTTGTGATCCCCCCGGTCACAACCTGCTACCCCCCCGAGACAACAGCGCAACTCTCTCTACATTCACCCCTCTCTCGGAAGACGAGGTTTCCAAACTGATCATTAACAACCGACCCACCACCTGCCCGCTGGACCCCATCCCCTCTAAACTCCTACAAGATATCGCTCCTACGGTAGTCCCACCGATCACATCCGTGATTAATGCCTCATTGTCCTCGGGCGTATTTCCAGCAGCCTTCAAACAAGCCAGAGTTACGCCATTACTGAAAAAGTCTATGCTTAACCCCGCCCTGGTTGAAAACTATCGGCCGGTGTCACTGCTCCCCTTCCTCTCGAAAACCATTGAGAGGGCGGTATCTAAACAAATCACTGACTTCCTCACCCATCACCACCTACTTGACCCAAAACAATCGGGTTTCAGAAGTGGCCACTCCACTGAGACAGCTCTACTATCTGTCACAGAAGCCCTAAAAACAGCCAGAGCAAGAGGGCAATCATCCGTACTCATCCTTCTCGACTTATCGGCTGCCTTCGATACAGTCAATCACGACATACTCTTAACCACACTCGCTAACATGGGCATTACAGGCTCTGCCCACTCTTGGCTTGAGTCCTACCTGGCTGGACGCTCCTTTTAATGTGTCTTGGCAAGGTCGTCTGTCATCGACTCATACCCTCTCCACGGGGGTGCCGCAGGGGTCGGTGCTGGGTCCCCTCCTGTTTGCCATCTACACCACCTCGCTGTCCCATGTTATCCGCTCACACGGCTTCTCCTACCACTGCTACGCCGACGACACACAGTTATACCTGTCGTTCCAGCCGGACGACACCACGGTCTCCGCACGCATCTCCGCCTGTCTTTCTGATTTGTCAACCTGGATGAAAGACCACCATCTCCAGCTTAATCTGTCAAAAACCGAACTCCTGGTCATCCCTGCCCATGAGTCAATCTGCCATGACTTCAACCTGAAAATTGGCACCGTCACTATCACCCCTAACCATGCTGCTAAAAACCTGGGCGTGGTACTAGATGATCGTCTTTCTCTGTCTGAGCACATTTCCTCCGTAGCGAGGTCATGTCGCTATGCTCTGTACAATATTAGAAAAATCAGACCGTACCTGACCCAATATGCCGCTCAGCTCCTGATTCAGGCTACAGTCATCTCCCGCCTTGATTACTGCAACTCGCTCTTGGCTGGCCTACCTGCTTGCGCGATCAAACCTTTACAAATGGTCCAGAATGCCGCAGCGCGACTGGTTTTCAATCAACCTAAAAGGTCACATGTCACCCCCCTCTTCAGCGACCTGCACTGGCTGCCTGTAGCTGCCAGAGTTAAACACAAAGCTCTGACGCTAGCCTACAAAACCATCCAGGATCTGCCCCTGCCTATCTCAGCGTCTTAATCAAGGCTCACGTCCCGACCAGGGCGTTACGCTCAGCTCATACAAACCGTCTAGTTGTACCCTCGCCTCTCGCAAAGCGAGGTCACTCTAAACTCTTCTCTGTGGTCATCCCCAAATGGTGGAATGACCTACCAACAGCTACAAGAACTGCAACATCCCTTTCTACCTTTAAAAAACTTCTAAAAACCTTTCTGTTTCGAGAATGCTTCCCTGCCTAACAAAACTAACAAAACTAACAAACTACTCTGTGCTCCTTTACACCTTTTCAGCTTATGTCCTCCTCTGTAAGTCGCTTTGGATAAAAGCGTCTGCTAAATGCAATGTAATGTAATGTAATGTAATTACTGGCATGTACTGTTGTCAGCAGATATCAGCTCCAGTTGCGCCTCACTTAGCTCTCCTGCCTCACCATTCTCCTGTTTTATGAACACTGATTTTAACTGAACTTTCTCCAAGTCTCCATTTTTAGTCCAGCTGCTTTAGATTAGAAACTTCACTGCTGTGAAAAGACTGAACGATAAATTAGTGAAATGTGGAGTTGGAGGTTCAAACAGTTTTTCACCAGTTTTCAGTCCAGGATTTTGTGGGCGGTCCTAAAGGGTGGCTTGTAACCCATAACAGTATAAAAACCTTCAGCGTGTTAGCATCTGTGCTTCTCTTTATGCTAGTTATTATTCTTGTTTACACCTAGTTGCTAGCTAGCTCTGCTTACACAGACTTTTTGCACTAAACCTGCCGTCATTGTTGATTTGTTGCTCCTGAAAGCAGCAGAGCTGCCACGTTGCTCTGTTGTTGTTTTTTGAAAAATGCTAGTAGCATTGCTGAGTGTTCGGGTCAGTTGCTCAGTTTGATCCAAAACTAAATATGTCTATAACTACTACAGGCTTTCCCTGTGTACACTTGACAGGATTAGGCATGGCTTCAGCTACATTCAGACAAAAACTGGCAGTGTGGCTCCTTCCCTGTGAGGTTGTGTGGAGTTGTGGCTATGTTTATCAGTTCTTCAGAATGCAACTGCCTTGAAACAATTTAGAAAAAAACATTTCATTTTTCTGACTGACCACCGTGTTCTTGCCAACACTGCTCCCTCTCCCTCTTCATTCACTTTCCAGCTCATTGACCACTGCCTCTCTATTAAGCCGAGGAGAACTTTTACAAACAGCAAACGACAAATCTGACTTATTCTGCCAGTACACTGTTGTAGTTCTGTTGCAGTGGAGATGAAATCTCTGCTGTGCCGCGTCAAACCCAGTCGAGCCAAGCTGAGCCAGCACATGTGTATGGAAATGGGCTATTGGATGGATTACCAAATTTGGTCCACACATCAAACTCAACATAAATTTTACTGACTTTTCATTTGCTATAATACTTTAGTGTATGACAACATCCCTGCACTGTAAATTTCAGCTGTGAATTACACAGTAATTTACTTTGTGTCCAGTAAATTACTGTAAACCATTTCACAATAGTATACTGTGTATTCTGTCAAAAAGTACAACTACTGTACTGTACTGTAGAGTTTTAAGTTAGTTACTATGAATTTGACATGAACCGGTTTACAGTGTGCACAACTGATGGCATTGGCATCGGCCTCAGTAGTATGTGGGTGCTAATTAGCAAGCATTAGCATGCTAACATCTTTAATAAGGCGGTGAACATAATAAACATTGTATCTGTCAAACATCAGCATGTTCGCATTGTTAATAGTATTAGTTATACATCTTATTGCAAACAGCCCCGCCGACAGGGGGGGACTAAAGGGCTTTTTGTCCCGGGCCCTGGGAATTCTGGAATAGAGGGGGACCCATGACATCGGGCTCAATTATGATACGTTCACTTCAAAATGTGTTAGTTTTTAGGGTAGAAAAGTGCTTTAATTGCATTCAAACAATGACTTATAGATGTTTGCCTTCATTGCCCTTGAAAAAACGGCCAATAACCCCCTATCACCCCTATTACAAAATTGTTTGGTCTTTCTAGAAAAAAAGACGACAGCATTCGATAAGTGGTCAGCGTGCGCGAGCCTGTTAGTAAACATGCACAAGTCGGGCGCGGCTGCCGGTGGACGCCCGCGTCTCCGCGCTGACCGCGCCCCAGCTGTGCGCCGGGTGTTCTTGTGTAAGTTTTATATTGTGATGTAACAATACTAAAATATTATTATCATAGTGTATGTCAAAGGTGTATGACACTGACTGAGTAATGGTAAAGTCCAGCCCTGAGAGTTCATGTTCATCTCATACAGATCAGGGTATCTGTATGTGTGCCCCAAGGCCTCCACTCAGTGCAGGCGTTCTGCCTGTAATATTTAATGTGCTGCTCATTTAGTTCCTAAATGAGTGCAGTGTAGAGTTCTGTGAGATGTTAATGGACTCTGCCTGCATGCTAAAGTACTGCTGCCCACTCAGTATAGCTAACACGAGGCCTTGATTTGACTTCCTTCACATTGACCCAACTGACCTCATCTTAACGTATCAAATTTGAGGCTTTAACCCAGCTTAATGTTCTATTAGGACACATAAATATGCTCATTTTAGAGGGTTCACATTGGAAAATAACATGACCATAATGTATGTCAGGCCAACACAAAGAAGCCTACTACTAGTTTCTACTGATTGACATTCAAATGAATATCAGTTTACTAGTCATAAACAGTTACATAATGGCTTCTGTGGCTTTGAATGGGTGTTGTAGCATAATGTCATCAGGCTTATCTCAGTGTGGACTTCCAGACTATATATTTGTAACTAAACGCCTACGTAACAACCTGGAGGTGTGGAGCTGAAGAAGACATAAGCATTTACCAGGCGAGGGTCATGTGGGAGGGGTCTAACCATTATGGCTACTTTGTGAGAAATGTAGCATCCAGTGTGTTTTTGGAGCTTGAGCTCGATAGAGAATGTGAAGAAATAAAAAGCTGCTTTCTGACTGTGTGACAGTTCAGTGCAGATGAGCACAGTTACACTCCACTTCACTGCCACATACTAGTTTAACTGCTCCAACGCCTGATTTGGTCTGAATACGACCTCAGTTGCCCAACTTTATGAGTTATGTGTTCAGTGGCTACACACAGGACTACACACAGACAGTGTCAAATACGTTAGTGGTCTAAAGTAATGTACCTGTTAATTCATGTCCTGCTCCCTCTGTGTGTTTCTCAGGTTGGACTCAGACATTCAGCTGTTGCTCATCTTCCAAACACTGAGTGATGAATGTTTTATACATTTTTTGCCTGGCCAGCAGTGTTTCTGTCAGGAGAGAGCAGAGGAGGAAACAATGCCTGCTGAGCAGAGCGATGGAGAGGTTGACCTCGTACTCATGCTTACTCGCCTGTTCGCTGGCATTCGGGGTCATGAATGAAATGGAGAGGCTTTTTAGAGAGCAGCCCACTCACAGGATGTGAATGGGCTGTGCAGGTCTACCCTTTTAAGTCTGTGTATCAGTTTGTGTTTTCTGCTGTCCTCTCTTTTATTGAAATAGTTGTTATCTGCAGCTCCAATGCATTGGTCTACAATAAATGGATAGGGAGTTTCGAGGTTCTGTCAACATATATTGTTATGTTGCATATCCTGATTATCACAAAAGCATTTTCTATACCAACCTAGATTGGAAACAAGCTTATAAAAGTGGTACACTACAGTCATACAAGAGTCGTATAAGAGCAAAATGTGCAAAAAGTGAAAAACGCCACCATCATCAGAGATTACAGGATGACCCGGTAATTCCTCTGAAGTGCTGTGTTGGAGTGACTCAGTCAAACTCTAGTTTCTCTCCCTGTCCTCCATTGTTCTGATGTGTCTCTTTGTTTCCCTCTGTGCTGCAGGCCAAAGGAAAGAAGCCACTGTTTGTGCAGCTTGTGCTGGATAACATTTGGAGTCTGTATGATGCTGTTGTAACCAGGAGGTGGGTGGATGTTCATAAAATTGCTGAACAGGTACAGGTGCGTTACATGTGTTGCTATGTATGGCCTGTACTCTTTCTGTAAAAATGTCTGTTTTTTTCTATGACCAGAGACAAGGAGAAGGTGGAGAAGGTGGTGTCATCACTCGGGGTGAAGGTGATGGCCAGAGACTCTCGTCACGCCGACCCCAAAGTCCTCCTTTCTGCCATCTGCAGCCAGTGGTTACCTTTGTCCCAGGCAGTCCTCTGTATCCTTTCTCTTTATCTGTTATCAACTAAAGGTACCCGGTCTGCACTCACCACCTCTCTGCCGCAGTTCAGGTGATGTTTGTACAGCCACTGTGTTTTCTTTAACACACACTACAGCGATGGTGTGTGAGAAGCTGCCCAGTCCACTGGACATGTCTGCAGAGAGGGTGGAGAGGCTGATGAGTGTCGGAGCACGACGATTTGACTCTTTGCCTGAACAGACACAGGAACTTAAAGAAGGTACACACACACACACACACACACACACACACACACACACACATATTTCATACAAACAAAATGGCACATGCATGCGTGCGTGTGTGGGTGTGTGCTGTCACTGTGGCACTACAGACCTCGTGCGCTGACAGTAAAGGTAAAATGAGTCCTTATTACTCCTGTGTAACAGCAGTGAGCCTTTACTGTAACCACAAGCTGATTTACAGGACATGACCCTGTAGCCTTGTTGAATAGGGAAGGATGATACTGATCCAACAATACTCTTACTTTACATACTTTTAGTAAAGACTTCATCCACCTTAGGGACTGGCCAGAATGTTATCCAGGGTATCACTGCTCCTGTGTACTGTTGATGCAGTGAACACAATCTATCTTCGTTGGGGCATTTGTGAGTCAGTGTTTGCAGTGTTTTAGGTTAGTTGTAGGTAGGCTTTTTTTCATTCTTTTTCTCCAGGCTTCCTTCAAATGACACCTGGCATCATTGTAATGTCAAACAACACCTTCCTTAGACCTTAGACCACACGTGTCAAACTCAAACTTTGTCCATTTACAATTAATGGACCATTCAATTCAATTTAAGTTCCACATAGAGTAGGTCTAAATCATACTCTTTATAAAATTATTTACAGAGACCCACCAGGACCAAGCACTTGGCGACATTTTATTAGACCTCTAGTCATTTATGTCATGTTGACCAATTCACACCCGCACTATACAATTACTGTTAATTATATATAATATAATGCACTATACAAATTACTGTTACTGTTCAGGACTATGAAGGAGTGTGACCACAGGTCCTTCAAGCCAAATCCATAGAGATAGACTGAGCTAGTGTCACCCATGCATTACTGTTACTGTTCATACTGTACATATCTTATGACATATTCACATTCATATCTGCACTGTTATTTATAAATCCCTGTGCTCTTGCAGATTGCCACACTCTACAGTGCTGTACATTGTTTACATTGTGCGTGCGCTCGACCCACACCAGGGCGGGATTTAAACATAGCGCATCAGTGCTTAAGTTTAGCTGCTTCTCTGGCTTCATTCTCCCTCCCCTCTGACACAGTGAGTTACTATGGTTACTGTCAGGTGTACTGTCATTGGACTTTACCAGTGAGTTACTATGGTTACGGGGACACTGAAACTTTGTAATGATTGTCAGTAAGAAGTTTTTGGTTTGAATGACAGTACAAAATCATGAAGCCTGATTGTACCTTAATGCTGAAATCTTGAATATATATATTAATATATATTATAACGTGTGTGACAAATCTCAAGCTTAAGAGCTTCATTTTGAGTATTAACAGTGTGGTAGTGATGCAGAAAGGTGAGAGCTCACCATCACACTGAAACTGTCACGACGACGACGACGACGACGACGGCGACGACAACAGCGACAAGTCAGGACATCTGTTTGATTCCAAAGATTGAAAACACAATAAAGAAAAGCGTGAATAGAACATCTGTTCAGATGTAAACATCTGTTCAGACATGTAAATGTGAACTGATGATATATATACAAAGTCTAAATATAGGCTAATTCTGAATCTTGACCGCTGCTGCTCTGCTTCCCCTCTGCAGAGACTATCACTCCATATGCAACACAAACATGATTCAAATGATGATTAAATATATAAAAACTCGACTATATCAGTTGTGTGGTTTGTACTTGGATGACAGCTGATGATATTTAAGATGATGTTTTTGAATACCCTTCGCTTCTGATCAACTGAATGATGTCATACTTTGATATTTTGAATATGACTGAAGAGGGTGTATGTATGTGTGTGTGTGTGTGACTTTTTCCAGCGTTCCTCCAGTGTTCGAGTGACAAGGATGTTCCAGCCATCATCTTTGTGTCCAAGATGTTCGCCGTGGACGCAAAGGCCTTGCCTCACAACAGACAGAGGTAATTCAGTCTGTGTGTCTGTCTGTGTGACAGTACAGACAGTACAGACAGTATAGACAGTACAGACAGGACAGACACGACAGACAGGACAGACAGGACAGACAGTGGAGTCCGTAGATGGTGCTGCAGTCCTGTTGTTCTCCTCTCCCTCGTGGCTCTGGACATGTGTGATATATCTGCTCTGTATGTGATCTAAAGGAAGGAGAAGAGTTGACTCACAGTCTGAAGTTAAAGAGAACTTCTGAAGAACAGGCTTCACTTATCAAATAGTTGCTGCAGCTGGATCAGTGTAGTAGACACACACATTACAAGTGCGTCTCTCCATGTAGATGGTTTTATTTGTTCAGGTTGTGAGCTGTCTGTCTACAGTGGAGGTAAATAAAATGAGTTTATGAAATAAAATGACAGCACCATGTCTCTATTCTACAGTACACACTTTTCTGCTTTTTAAAGCCAACACATCCACGATGCTGTTTGGACAAGTCGTAATTCTACTATTTGTTTCTCAGTAGTGGAAATCTGTAACTTCATCTTAATCTTGTCAACGTTTACTATTGACTTCTATTCAGGGTCACTTAAAGACAGTATGATTCATGTCCTCATACAGTATGCTCAATGTAACTGACTGATAGTGATTCTAATTGAGATATCTATAACTTGATTCTCACTAATCAAAATGCTGATTATTGCTTACTGGTAGTGCCGTTCATTGTATATAGTCAAAATTAAACTATTGATATCTCAACTTGGAATTGTAACTACTGTAGTAAGTCTAAATGTGATTCTTCTACATGTCAAAATATGTATTGTATCACGTCAAAGTAGTTGTACAGATATCTTCTATTTACATTTCGACACTTGGAAACATCTTTTCACAGTTTAGTTGTAATCAGCTGGTGGTGGTCACACAGAATGTTGTCATGTTGTTGTGTTATATATTACTCGGCTGTTCCTGGAGCTTTTGTGTGTCACCAAGTTCGGAAAATGATCACCACTCCTCAACATCAAGATATACACTGGTTAAACATCCCAAACAAAGACACCATAGTGAGCTGTCAACAGGACAAAATCATCAGCATCGCACCAAGGGCGGCTGTGGCTCACAGGCAGAGCGGGTCGTCCACTAATCAGATGATCGGCGGTTCGATCCCCGGCTCCTGCGGTCTGCATGTCGAAGTGTCCTTGGGCAAGACACTGAACCCCAAATTGCTCCCGAAGGCTGTGCCATCGGCGTGTGAATGTGTATGAATGGTTAGATCCACAAACTGATGAGCAGTTGGCACCTTGCATGGTAGCCAAGGCCATCAGTGTATGACTGTGTAAGAATGGGGTGAATGAGATATGTAGTGTAGAGCGCTTTGAGTGGTCGGAAGACTAGAAAAGCGCTATATAAGTACAGTCCATTTACCATTTACCATTTACCATGTAAGCTGCACATTTGTTTAGTTTTATGTGTACCTTTACAGTAGAAACAGGGTGGAGTACTAAGAATCCTATTCAACTACTCAAGAAAAAGATTACTCCATAGCCTTAGTGTATGCTGCCTTTAGGATATTTTCACCACTGTACCATGCTGTCAGACAAGATTCTAACTTCAGTGTCAGTTAACAAAAAATAAGTAAGGAATCAAATGTTTCATGGTGGTGCTAGTCAATATCACAGTGAGAAACTTGTGTGTCTGTTGTGACGTGCCTAGGCATGACCTGTCTCTCAAGTCTGTATTTTTAGTCTGCCATCTGTTCTCAGTATCTCCTTCACTTTCACCTTTTCAGCTTCTTTGGCTCTTTCTCCCTGAGTGGGATGCTGGTGCTGTTAGCCCCGCCAGATCTGTGTGTCCTTCTTGGAGGTGATTTGAGGGGTAGACCACAAACCCAGACTCCTCCACAGTCAGTAATAGATGGAGTCGGCCAGGCCTGGACTGGCCTGCATGTCTCGCCTGCCTGAATGCAATCGAACATTACGCGACTCAATTCGTCAGTGTCTGGCCCATTAATCTGAGCCTGGTGTCTTCAAGCCCTTTATGAATCTTGGAGACAACGTCTCCTACTTCCTCCAACAAGATGAATAGCAAATCTGTCCTCATACTTTATAGCCCAGGATGACATGTCAAAGCAAAGAGTGGAGTCTTGCCATTTTTCATTCAAAGCAGATGCTTACAGGGGACAGGGATTGTTGGGGAGTCATCAAGTATGGTCCCAGTGCTGGTTTAATGGCCTGGCCTGTGTAGCATGTCTGTGAGCTAATTAAGGGCCAGAGAGACTTCATTGTATGCGCTCCACCTCATGTACACTAAAGAATGATTTGCATTTGCTCAATTATGCTGAAGCTGTACACTCCTCCTCAAAGCATTATAACTGTCCTCAATAAATTATAGCAGCATTACCAGTTTGACTCAAGCAAGTCTGCAACATGTCTCAATTATGGATGATTCCACATGATTGCAACTTGACTCATATTTTCATAGATTAGCTCGGCGTCTGTCTTTCAGCCTTTTATTTCACCAAGCTCTCACCAACCACTAGAAGTCAGTCCCACATTTACTCTTGTCCGGCGGCTTCTTGCTCGCTCACTCTCTTCTTTTCTCTTCTTAGCTTCCTCCATTAACGTCCTCTTCACTCTCTTCTCCAGTCATTATATGCGTAGAAACTGCTGGGCCTGGTCACATTACCCTCTTGCCCAGCTCGAGTTCTAGCACAACACTGCACACTACTCTCCATCAGCCCTCTCCCTCTTGTCTGAGCCTGAAAACTTCCTCCTCCTAGTGGTCCAAAACTCCAATACAAACACTCTCCTGGTGCTCAGAGTCTCAGGCGCGACCAGGTAATTTTCTTTTCCTAGGATGGCAAAGGAATGATACTCTGCCTCTGATTGGTTGGCATTTAATTGTTGGTTGATTTGGTTTGGTTTAGGCATGAGGTCTGTATTTGGTTAGGGTAAGGTTAAAGAATATCACATTGGGACGATCAGAGGCATAAAATATGATCCAGTTCACCAAAATCAGTGAAATAGTTGGTGGTGTGTGACTTAGTGCTATAAAGCTAAAGTTATGTATTACTCCTTACCCGCAGCCCAAAGTTACATAGTGTGAGAACAGATGTACGAATGACAGAGACACCATTCACCTGATCAAAGGTCAGTGTAGCATCAACATTATGGGGAAGCTGTTATTTCAAGATAGAAAAGTTGCATTATGTTGGCTTCTGTGGTTTCTGGCACGTAGAGCAGAAGCATCGAGCTGAGCCAGCTCACTTTCTGCTGACTGCAAATAATTTAGTGGTACAGCTCTCGCAGACGTTTTATTAACCTCATTGTGATAATAGAAGAAGTGATTTGTGACAAGTGTTCATGAACAATAGCAGTTGGTTTTGGAGCGTTGTGAACGTTAAATAGCCTGACTGTAAAATGATTGTGTTCTGCTCTCAGCCATTAAAAGGTAACTGTGGATCTAAGAGAATATTTCAGTTTTAGTCATCATACATAGACATGTTGAAAGATACTTTTTAGATCTGATAAAGGATTGGAAAGGTTCTGGATTTAGATGTGTTCATAGTAATGACGGAACATGTTACCCAATGCAACAGTAATATATAAGATATGTCCGGCTTTGTTAGTTGGGTCATTTACTGTTGGTTTTATTTATTGTTTTTTTTTTAAATGGGATTTGATTGTATTGAGACATTATCCAGTCTGAAAATGCTGATTTATGAGTTGAGACAGTGTTGTTTTATTTGACAATTTTGGGGTCAGACTCTTTTCCACCCACAGAGGATGCATATTTTATGAATGAAACAAACCATGAATATCTGGACTCATTCAGAACTTCAGCATTCTAAGGAAAAACAGGGCATATTCTTGTGTCTTCATGATGCGCTGAAACCCATAAATAAATAGTAAGCATACATCATTTCTGCTTGTGGTGCCCTGCATGTGCTCCTTCTCCCTGCCTCTCCCTCAGTTTGTAGCTCTGATGCAGAGTAGGCAGATCCTGCTTCAAGCCCTCCGGCTTGCATTGTCTCTGCTCTCCTTCCACCTCCTGTCACAGTTCTGGATCCTAATTGCAGACACTGCTGATGCACTCCTTGGAAAACAGAAAAAGAGAGATATAGACTGGCTGTCAGAGATTGGTTAGAGAGTGCAGAAGAAGAGATACAGATAACGTAAAAAAAAAAGAGAGAGAGAGAAGAAAGGCATGATATGAGAAGGAATGAAAGGTCATCTGACACTGTAAGGCAGGAAGGAAAAGGCCTGTCCAAAATCTGAGCTAATGAGCCAGCAAGAGTTCCTTTTTCTTTAGCCCTCTACTTGCAGCCGGCACACTCCTGACATCTCTGTGGCAGCGCAGGGCTACTACAGCTGCTTCCAGAGATTTGCTTCATAAACATACTGTATGCCATCATGGCCTGACAGAATGCAGTTAATAGGTGGTTTCACTGTGTGACACCTTCAATCCAACATAGATACAATCAATAGTTCAAACTTCACTCCATCACAAATGGATAACATTATTTTGTTGCTATTAATGAGAAAACGTAATCAACTTACCTTATAGAGAGATGTCTGTGTCAAAGGAAAGATACTACATACAGTTGTGGGCAATAAACTGAATAACAGTTTTAACCTTTGTCCAACCCTGGATCACACTCAGTGACATTATCTGTAAAAGCCATTACAGACTGTGCCTTAAAAGTGACATTTCCATGGACATTTTAAGCTGTAATAAGTAGCAAATGGTGGCTACATGAAAACTTTTGTGATTTCAGAGAGATCGGCTCACTGATCTGCTAAAGCCATGGAAATTGTAGTATTTGTGTCCTCTGTGATGCTTATTGACCAGCTTATTGCCAAAAATAAAAAATAAAAATACTGATAGACAGGTCAGAGCTCTGTATAAAAAAGAGATGGAGTGTCCATGACAGATTTTTGGGGGCCATTGTGAAGCTCAAGTGTGGTGACTCTAGTCGCTGCAATCAGTACAGTTGTCATGAACAGGGAAATTATAAAAGTTTTTTGTATCAGGCTGTAAACATGTTTATTTCTGCTGTGAAGTTGGACATTTGAACATGGGGACTTATGGAGACACTTCTGGAGCCAGCCTCAAGTGGATGTTTTAGGAACTGCAGTTTTTGGCACTTCCTCATTGGCTTCATTTCACAGCCACAGAGTTTGCTGCTTTGACCTGATCCTGATGAATCAACAGTAGCTACATAGCTACATCTATTGACAGGAAAATGTTTTACCTTGATGTAAAAACTGTGTAAAGAGTGTCAGTTTGATATTTGATATTGATATTTGATATTTAGTGATGAATAAATGATGTTATAAATTATGTATAAACAAAAAACTAAACATATAGCATTTCTTGCAAAGCATTGCTTGGTATAATGCTCATAATACTCTTAGACCTGCAAGACCTTTCAGTGTTTACGTCTTTTCATTGAGAGTGCCTTCTATAAGACGAGTACTTTCCATTGTGACGGCTTTATAAATGTAGCCTTCAGTGCAGATGTCAGAGAGAATCTCATCTCACTGTTCACTCACATTTTCATACACTTGATCCAGAATGGAAAACATTTTCAATCAAGATCTTTTAGTGGTAAAAAGCGATGAAGTGTGTTTTGCAGACAGCTTTAATATCAATATATTGTTTAATTTTCCAGCACACTTTTCCCCCCTTTTCACAATGTTAAAAGGTCTGTTTGTGGTTGTGATCATCCGGCTCCAGTGTTTGGAAACCATTACTTCATAACCGCAGCAGGAGAGGCCAGAAACCGAGTCCTGGCATTCCCATTATTACCGATGAGCAACTGATTTGACCTCTCAAAGGGAAAAAACTGTGACTTAGCTGTGGTCTGATAGGAAGCATAAAGCCTTGTATATACCACATAGCGGTGGGTTTATTTAGATGTTCGAGCAGTTCTGGGCTCAAATAAATACATTGATAACCTTCACTTAAACATCTGTCTGCTTTTGGTTTGTTTGTCTTTCTGGTTTGGGAGGAAATGATGTGAGAGAAGTGAGCTTTACTGGGCAAGCTGACTTGGCAGTTTGAAGCTGCACGTCGGGCCGTCATCCAGCGGGGTTTGCTCTTTTGTGGTTTCATGTAAGAATCCTGAATTCAGCCTGCGGCCCCATTTATATCCAATCTATGCAAAAGAGAAGTGCAATCAGACCCAGTGAGTCGGCACGGCTGCTGCTGTTGTCATGGGCAAATTATGGGCTGTTTTAAGTGGTTTGTCATCATGGAGCTGAACTCTGTGTCGGCTGCCGTCACTCAGGCCTATTGTGAGCAGCTGTGTTACTATAGTCATTGTGGTCTTTTTGAAGAGGTATACACGCACACATAAGCTAACACTCCTACCACATAGCCCATGCACACAAAAACACACAGGTCATGTAGCAAAACTAATGTGGGGATAATTATGCTCTGTTTTGTAGCTCGCCCACGAGGTACCTCTATCTGGTTGAATTTAAAGTTTTCCACTTGAAGAATGTTTACAGAACAGACCCCATGTTTGAGAAAAGGCCCCTGCTCAGAATGTTTCAGGTGTTGACAGTCCCACACTCCAGCACTGTTCATTCTGACACTCTTTTGACCAACATGGCATTAGTTTCATTTAGTCATCTGATCTTCTTTTTGTAACGTTTCTATAGAAATTCATGATATACTGGAGGAAACGTACAGTCGTCCCTCGCTATATCGCAGTTCACTTTTCGCGGACTCGCTGTTTCGCGGATTTTTTTCAGTGTAATTTTGGATGCTTTTTTTTTTTTACAGCATACTGTACAGTATGAACGCGCATTGTGTTCTGCGTCCTAAATTGGCTAAGGGAGAACCACACATGTGTTCTGCGTCCTGATTAACTAAGGGAGTACTGTACAAAATGCGTGTAAAAAGGTGTATAAAGTGTGTGGTTAGGGGTTTTATGGCCCTAAAACCTGTATGATAATTGTAAAACTCACTTCGCAGACTTCGTTTTTTGCGGTTTATTTTTAGAACGTATCCCCCGCTGTTGGTTGGTTAACTATTGTGATGTTTGACAGATGATTGACAGCACAGTTTGTTGATGAATCACTAAACATTCCAGTTCATGTGGCAGTCAAACATGTTTCAAGTAGAATTTCTTACAAAGTAAACAAAGTACATATTGTGCTATCTGAATGAAACCAAAACTTTGTGATCACAAAGATGGTCTAAAACTTTACCAACACAAATACAGAATAAGCACAAAGCCGCCTGATGAAGTCCTGACACAGAGGACATCAGCAGAAGACTGTGTGTTCAGACTGTGTCATTGTATTTCATCACTGGTACCTGGAGAAACACATACTAATAAGATAATCGTTACAACCACAGACTTCATGTGTCCTTGTCACACTGTATCTGACTTCCTGTGTGTGTATGTAGGCCGTTGACTCAGGAGGAGATTGCCCAGCGCAGGGAGCTGGCGAGACAGAGACATGCTGACAAGATGACAGCTGATCAGACGGCAGCAGAAAGCCAAACAGACCTCACCCAGTCTGGGAGTACATCACAGGAAGTCCAACCTGCAGGACTGAACACAGGTTAGCTCATCTCTGTCCACTCTTTCCTCTTTTGATTTCTTGAAACACAAAAGTCGAGCAGCAATGTTTTGGATAGTTTGTGCAACCAGGTAACAGTTTGTGGTGTTTTTGACAGGGAGCTGTGGAGAGAGGGTAAAGGTGCAAGTGTGACATGCTCAGTGGAGTGACTCATTATGTAAAAGTGCAGCATTCAGTCCATGGGATATTATTCTATTATTATAGTCAAACACAGGAACTTTCACTTTACATTTGAATAAATTGATACCACCTGTCCAATTCAACTGGAACCATGCTATTGTCCCAGCAGTGTCCCGTCAGTCACTCTCTGTGTATTGTTTCTGTCTTTCAGCTAAGATGGAGAATCTCTCGTTAAAGGACAAGGAGGAGCAGAAGGAGACCTTCATAGCATTTGCGAGGGTCTATAGTGGAGTGGTCAAGAAAG
Source organism: Collichthys lucidus (assembly GCA_004119915.2). Lineage (NCBI taxonomy): Eukaryota > Metazoa > Chordata > Actinopteri > Sciaenidae > Collichthys > Collichthys lucidus. The sequence goes on from CM014081.1 coordinate 1,015,052, forward strand.
GACAGAGAGTTTTTGTACTGGGCCCAAAGTATGACCCTGCCCAGGGCCTGAGCAAGGTAAACCCACAACAGTGAATGTATAATGTACAAATACGTTCATGACTTACACACGTGACAAAATTGTTGGTACCCTTCGTTTAATGAAAGAATAACCCACAATGGTCACAGAAATAACTTAAATCTGTAAAAAGTAATAATAAATAAAGATTAAATAAAATTTAACCAATGAAAGTCAGACGTTGCTTTTCAACCATGCTTCAATAGAATTATTTAAAAAAATAAACTCATGAAACAGGCCTTGACAAAAATGATGGTACCCCTAGAAAAGACTGAAAATAATGTGACCAAAGGGACATGTTAATTCAAGGTGTGTCCACTAATTAGCATCACAGGTCTCTACAAGCAGTAATCAGTCAGTGGGCCTATATATAGGACTACAGGTAGTCACTGTGCTGTTTGGTGACATGGTGTGTACCACACTCAACATGGACCAGATGAAGCAAAGGAAAGAGTTGTCTCAGGACATTAGGAAGAAAATTATCGACAAGCATCTTAAAGGTAAAGGCTATAAGACAATCTCCAAGCAGCTTGATGTTCCTGTGACAACAGTTGCACATATTATTCAGAAATTTAAGATCCATGGGACTGTAGCCAACCTCCCTGGACGTGGCCGCAGGAGGAAAATTGATGACAAATCAAGAAGATGGATAATACGAATGGTAACAAAAGAGCCCAGAAAAACTTCTAAAGAGATTAAAGGTCAACTTCAAGCTCAAGGAACATCAGTGTCAGATCGCACCATTCGTCGTTGTCCAAAGTGGACTTGATGGGAGACTATCAAGGAGGACACCATTGTTGAAAACAAGTCATAAAAAAGCCAGACTGGATTTTGACAAACTACATGTTGACAAGCCACACAGCTTCTGGAAGAATGTCCTATGGACAGATGAGACAAAAATGTAACTTTTTGGCAAGGCACATCAACTCTAAGTTCACAGATGAAAAAATTAAGCATATAAAGAAAAGAACACTGTCCCTACTGTGAAACATGGAGGAGGCTCTGTTATGTTCTGGGGCTGCTTTGCTGCATCTGGCACAGGGTGTCTTGAATCTGTGCAGGGTACAATGAATTCTTAAGACTATCAAGGGATTCCAGAGAGAAATGTGCTGGCCAGTGTCAGAAAGCTTAGTCTCAGTCGCAGGTCATGGGTCTTGCAACAGGACAATGACCCAAAACACACAGCTAAAAACATCCAAGAATGGCTAAGAGGAAAACACTGGGTAATTTTAAAGAATTTTTATTTATTATTTTTACAGATTCAAGTAATTTTTGTGACCATTGTGAGTTATTCTTTTATTAAATGACCAACAATTTTGTCCATGTGTGTTACATGAATACGTTGGATGTACCAGTGCCTTTTAGTTCTGGCTGTTTGATGTTCACACGGACTTCCTGCAAACAAACCAAGAAGATGATGTAAATATGATGTCACAAACTGACTGCTGAGTGCTTCATGGACCCACAGTGGACATCAAGTCCTACCACTGTCTCACTGAACCTCAAGTGAACTCTTTGTAGCAGACATTAAGACCTCACAAAGAATTATGTCGTTACAAGAATAATCAACAATAATCCATCGAAAGAAAAGAACTAATTCATTTCACAATATTTTCAAGTAAAAATGCCAAACCGTACCAGAGAAGAGAGCCAAGACAAACAGGTTAGGTCTGGAAGAACTTCTGAATCATTTGCATATTTCATTTTTGATAGACCATACTGTAAATTCTGTCCATATTGCCATATTTATATTTATACTGACAGTTCTGCTCATACTGTGCCATATTGCCACACAGATGTCTTTTAGCTTGTATATAATGTTATATTTATTTATTTTATATTTTCTTACATCTTTTACTTATATTTTCTATTCATGTTCATTGCTGTTTGCACCGAGATAAGAGGAAAAACGCAATTTCAATTCTCTGTATGTCCTATACATATAGCAGCATTGATAATAAAGCTGACTTGACTTGAATCAAGCCAGTTTGTGACACCTAACCTTCACAAAGCTGACCGATGCTGAGGAGGGCTTGGGTAAGAAATAAAACTCCTGTTTGACTATGATGAACCAATACTTGATTCACTTCTTATCTCTGCTAGCTGCCAGAGGCTTGCACTGCGTCAGACTGTGTAGCTGAGGTGCCTCATCTCTCCTGCTGTTCCATGGAGAGCCTGTACCTGCTGATGGGCAGAGAGCTGGAGGAGCTGGAGGAGGTGCCTGCAGGAAACGTTCTGGGTAAATATGTCTGGTTCTTCCTCTGCTAATTGTGCTAATGTGGCTGTTCCCTGCTGAGTTTACAAGCCTATAAGATAAATGACTCTGTGGGCTGACGTAATTGGCCCTCTCTGTGTGCATTCTCTGCAGAATTACAAGTTATTATGAAGTTTTCTGATAGATAATGTGAGGTGAGTTGTATTATTTCTGAACCTTGGAAAGACATGAAACACACTGACTGAATCTTGAGTACAAACGATGAACTGAAATGTAGCAGAGAGTGTACATAACAATGAAAGGAGGACAGCTGTGATTCCCAAGTGCATTTTGATACAAAACATCCAGTCACAACACTTTATGATACAAAAACTTTTGTACACTTATGGTAAATGTCCAGAAACTTTCCAGAAACTTTCCATGGGAAGTTAAGATTGGGAATTTTGGGAATATTCCAAATCAGAAAGTTGTGGTTGAACAAAGTGTATCCTATCCAAACATAAATCTAAACATTTAGTTTTGTCATAAGCAGAGATGCAAAATTAAACAATTAAAAAACATTTCAACAGATTTATTTGTAAGTACAATGAAGTTTGAATTATTTTATTGAACAATATTATGTAGTCCACAAGCTCAAATGTGTGTCTTCAACAGTCTCTGTGTGCTCTGGGCTCTAAAGTGTGGTCCAGGTACACAAATCAGTAAGCAGTGTGGAGCAGCAGATATTCAAGTGGACCTGCATAAAATCTGGTTGATTTAGTCAAGATGATGATAAAATATATTTTCCAACTATATTTAAGTTTTCCTGTTAAGGGCCAACCTTCAATTTTGTAAATTCACAGTCTATTCCTGTTAATTCCCATGGAAAGTTTCCAACTTTGAAAGTTCACAGAAATTTGCAACCCTAATCAGTATCAGCAAAAGATCAGCAAATATTGAGAATCAGTGACATGTTACATTATATCCAGCGAACACTGACAAATTTTTCATCCCTACAGTCACTTTTTTTTTTCCTTTCCACACATTTCAAACATCGTGGTCAGTTTATTGGTCAGTTTATTGGTCTTGGGGAGAACTACTCTCTTTTGGTGTCTTGAAAAAATAACCCTGATGATGTCACCAGTGTTATCTCAGTTCAGGCTTCAGATGTGAAACCTGACAGAAACACTATAGGAACTATAGGATTCATTTTTGCTCTACCGTTGTTGGAGCTTTACTCAGATATGAATCAGGATATTTTGACCTCTGCTGCTTCGATTTGGACCATTATGGCCTGCATTTGGTCTTTTGGTTGTGTTGGGAAGCCCTTTGACATTTTAAACCTACATGTTGTTCTGTTGTGTCCTACAATAATGTCAGTACTGATTTATATACCACCGCTCTTCAACATGTGCATCTGCTCTGCATAGCTCACATTTAAAGAGTCAAACTCACATCCTTCCTGGATTCCCACGTCATCACTTTAAAGCCATCCAAGTTTGTGTTCAAGCTCTTGCCTCTTCTCCTACACCTTCTTCTCTCGATTCAGCTGAACAAATATGTGTTCAGGCTAAATGATTACACACATGTTCACACACATCATTTCTACAAGCATTCTTTATATGACTTAGTGTTCCCTGTAGACGGCTCTGTTGGCTGCCTTTATATTCATATATCAATCAATGAACTCTTTGACTAGTCTACACATTTATACACACATTACAGCTAATTACAAAGTATTTATAACACTGCAGGCTGCAGCCTCAGTAGTTAACAACTCATATTTTTCTGGACAAATATTCCAAATGTAGCTCGGACACTGTTTAATATAGGTAGGCATGCTGGGTTCAAAGTCCACAGTAGAAACTGTGTGGAACTTTTCTGTTACTGGCTCTAAATTTACTGTCAGTAATATTTCCATTTCTGATAACCTTTAATTTGAAGGCAGGGAAATTGTCATAACTGTGTCATGACAAGTGACTGGACTTAAGGTTTATGGATGTTTATGACTTTTGTTGTTGATTATGGATTGTGTGTGTTGAAATGAATCAAAAAGTGTTGTGGCTGTGCTCGGCCGTCAGAACTGATCGCGCCCTTTCTAGACATAAGAAGCACTAAAGCAGCTCTCTGCTCTGCTCTGTGGACAGTACCCAGCTGGTTTGTTTTTAATGGAAGCTTCGACCAGCAACCTCAAACAGCACAGAGCAGATGGAGCTGGCAGGAAGTCAGGCACAGAAACGGCAGAGTCAACTTTCAAAATAAAACACCTTCAGATCATAAGAACAGACAGTTTAGCTATGCAGCTACTTACTCATGGCAGAAGCACATACACCAAGAAAAATGACCAAATCTGAGCAAGTCAACAAAGTGTGGAGGGTAAAAGACTTCTGAGACTCATGCTGGCGTATGGAGGCGTGTGGACCGAAATCTGTGTCACGGCTGTGATGTGGCTCTGGGATTTCACAGCTAGCACCAATGTCTGCACTGACCTGTGCTGGACATTTATTGGGAATTTCTTTGTATTGTATTTTAGAACTCAAATGACAGTTGATGGGTCAATGAACAGAAACATGAATCAGCAGTTATTTTGATCATTAATTTAAAAGTTTCAGCTTTTCAGATGTGAGGAGTTGTTTGTTTTTCTTTGTCCATTTAATAGACAAAAATAAAATCTTCAGTTCATTGAGAAAATATTTGTCAGATTAAACAATTATGACAAAAATCCACATTTGCAGCCGTAATAATATTAATATGAAATGTTGATAACCCAGTATGAATAAAGTTATTCCCTGTATGTGATTTGCTGTGAGTACGTCCCACTGTGTGTATGCTTGTATAGAATCTAATGTGGCATGTGGTGACTGTTGCAGTATTGATGTGACCTCACGGTAATGTTCCCGGCCACTTTGAGCACAGTGCTGCAAACACTGAGTGAAAGTCTGACACTGTGATATCCTCCAGCGAGACCGTCATGAATTATGAAGGAGCATACATTGCATTAGGATATTGACGTGCAGTCATGAGTTGGCGAAGACATGGGGCAGAATGCACAATAGGAACAAATTATCAATAAGACGATCCGCCCTTGAGTGAGCATCATGGATCCCTCTGCTCCTTATTTAGGTTGGACTGTCAGCTCACAGATGGCCTGTAAAAGGATTTTGGGAGTGGAGTGGCCCACAGTGCAGAGTCTGGAGCTCAGAATCCTTTGGCTGATTGCACAGAGATATATTCAATCTATATCTCAGACTTTTAAGTACCACTAATCTGCTATGTAATGCTATGGCTCTAATCATCTTGTGTTTGATCGGGATTGGAGATCTGTCAGTTACCTGTCCAACAGGCAGTTTCCTTCAGTAAAAGTTTGTTTTACCTGAGTATGTCATCACTCCTCTTCACCACCCCATGCTATCTTCATCTTATTTTATTTTTATTTTTATTTATTTATTTATTTATTTTTCCTTACTGTGTACAGCGTCTTTGAGTTCTTGAAAAGCGCTATATAAATCCAATGTATTATTATTATTATTATTATTATTATTATTATTATCACGTTAGCTGAATGTTCCTTGTTTAAAATCAAAGGACAGTCCTGTGATATGTTAGCAATATATTGAGAGCAGAAATTTTATAAAACGTACCCAAGTTCCATGAAGGAAATGTGACTTGAAGAGCTGTTTTCTTTGGTGTTTAGAAGCTAGTGGTGAGGATGGCACTGTCAGTCAGTTCACCACGTTCACAGTGAATATCTTCCAGCTATGGAATGCATTGTCGTGAAGACATTCCTGGACTAAGAATCAACTTAAGTGATCCTTAGACTTTTCCCTTTAGCAACATCAGGAGGTCAACTTTTGGTTAAACATCTCAACAAGTGATTAAAATAATTCTCTCTAGAAGATGTATCATCATGATTTAAGTTGTCCAATGACTTTGACTGACAGAGGCTCTGAATATTTTTGCCCATTCATTGTTTTCACTGGCCAGCAGCTGCATGATCTGTATGCAGTGTGATTTTCGTCTATATGAAATAAATACATATTTGAATATACACTCTGAAACATCTGAAATGTCTAATAAAATAATCCTAAAATGAATAAATAAGGCAATACATCTATAATAAATACATCAGTTAACATAGTTCAATAAATACTAAAGTTTTTAGTTTTAGGACTTTTATTTCATGTCTCAGCTTTTTTATGTGTCTGTTATATTCAAATTAATAGGGCGTGGTTATCTTTGAGACCAACAGAGGGATTGTCTAATACATTATTACAGAATTATTACATAGGCCTAACATGGTGAATTGGTTGCAGCTAATATAAAATAAATAAAAATCCGATACTGATGGAGCTGAGCCAAGGTTCTGAAGAGACATGTCACTCCACATCAACACGACAGGCCCAACTTGTATTTCTTTAAATTTCTTTACTTTTACTGGAACCCTCTGCAAAATTTTCTTAAAAAATAACTTTCAATACAAGTATGGCTTTGCATCTGTACAGTTCTGGCTGAGGCAGAGCCAATTCTGGAGCTGTTGAATTTGAGCCAGTCGAGGTTCCTTCCTGATTTTCAATGCTTGGATTCTGAAGTGACGGGTTCTCTGACTCTCTGAATGGGATGCTTGTTCACCTGTACCTGCCTCGACCACACTGGGACTCCCCCCACCCCACCCCCACCGCCACCTCTCCCTCAGCACTCTCACTATACCAGCAGCTTCACTCACCAACTTTCACTGAACTGAAGTGAGAACAAGCTTCGATCTAGTTTTGCCTTAAAGCTAAAGAGTGAAAAGAAGGTGTGGAGAGAGAGGAGATGACATACAGCAAAGGGCCACAGGTTGGAGTCGAACCACCTTACTGCAGCAGAGTCAGGACTGAGCCTTGTACATAGGGTGCACTCTCTGCACCCTCACCTTCTCAGCCTACTCTGGATATGGAGAGGAGGTCTAAACCAGAACCAGATCTGTGAGCTGGTTCCACACAAGAGGAACTTGAGCCCTCCACCTCCATATTTTGTAAATCTGTCAAACGGTGAATGCAGCAAAGTGGGTCATTGGGTGTTCACTGCAGATTGATAAAGTTTAAAAATGCCTGAGGGAGGTGTTTTTTTTTTCAATTGTGATGGTTAGTAATGATGAAGTAAGAGATAGCTTGTTTTCTCAGGGATCTCAGTGCATTCCACCCAGCAGCTTGATGACTAAGCAGAAAGTTGAGCTAGTGGCAGTCAGTGTGCAAACAACTTCTGCACATCCAAAAAAAAAAAAACACTCCGTCTTTCTCTATGTGTCTGGACCATGTGGGAGCCATCATTCCTGTCCTGTTAGTGGACTGCGGGGAGGGAGGAAGTTCGAGCACCAGAGTGTAAACCCCACCGGGCTTGGACTTGATTAGACCCCCATTATTATCTGACGACTGGAGCAAGTAATTGGAGAGAGAACAAACTACACGCAGCGTTCTCACACAAATATACACACAAAGAGGCATTTAATGTCGGAAACATCGTTTTCTAGTTAAGCACATGGCAGCTCAGCGCGCGGACTGTATGACAAAGCACTGTGCTTCTCTTTGTGTGTGCATGCAGCTTCAATCATACATGAAGAAGGGCTGTAATTCCAGCTGTTCAGATCCAGTTTAAATGTCACATGTAATCATACAGGCACAATCAGAGTTAAATGTATTTCTGCGAGCAGTTTGTTTAATTAAAACTAATGTGAAATCGAGAAATATGAATTATTCTGGTATGATCTGGTCTGGTGTATCCAGAACACAGCAGACAGACAAAGTCAGATGGTAGCTGGTGAACCCAGTGGAGTATTTAGCAACTAAGGGAGTAGGTGGAGACCAACATAGAGCTAAAAGGAGAGTGAATATTCTACTCATTAATCAGACCACAGACACAACTCTGACTTTATGCTCATGTTGTTCTGTGTAAACAGGTAACTGTTTGCTAACATTACTATAGACACCTTTTAGAATGTATTTTAGCTTTTTCTGTCGCTACAAGTGGCCAAAAATAAACAACGGACACCGATTATTGATAACACATGGTCTGAAAGTAAGACACTTCCACACTACCTTGTGGCTGGTTCTCACCTTCTGAATTTTGGTACCTCTCTACTGCAAAGCGGTGTAATCCTTCAGGAATTGGATTTACTCCCTTGTTGCCTAAAATTAGGGTTGCAAAATGTCTTTCCATGGGAATTAACAGGAATTCATTGGAATAAACTGTGAATCTTGACTAAAACAACCAGACTTCATGCAAGTACAGTTGAATATCTGCTCAATCACATGCATAGCATAGCATGTGATTAAGGAATAGCACACTGCTTACTGCAGGGCTATTGAGTCTATGCCCCATACAGGTGATTTCTGACCACACTACCCGTGAAGTAGTTTTGATGTTATTATGGGGTAAATATATTTCATGTATGGCATTAATGTTTACCTTGCAAATAGCACATGGAAATGTATTCCTATAGTACATAGCTAGCTGATAAGTTAGATGCTAAATAAGCTATAGCTAGCATCATTTCATTGACTATTTATGATCTTATCATGATGCTAGCTTACCCCCAATTACTAAATTGCCCCCCCATTTTCCAGTTAATTACCATAAATGTCCAGGTAATTACCATAAATTCTCATAAATTTCCATAATTCTCATGGAAAGTTTACTATTTGGAATATTTCCCCTAATTCCCCAGCTTCATTTCCCATGTAAGTTTCTGGAAATTTACCAGAAATGTTCCACCCCTTTGCAACCCTACCTAAAATACTGCTCACTATCTCTGTTTAACTTGAGTCACGCAGGAGCTGGATAACATTATTAAACAGCAACAGAAGATTTAGGTAGTCGACAGCAGACATTAATCTTGCATTCATTTCTACCAATGGCAAATCTGCCAACTACACCTTCATACTGTACGGTTCCTGATAATGGGGCGTTCACATTACCTACCTTTTTATAAATGTCAGCATGCCTGTGTGTTTTTGTGAGTGGTCTCAGCTGTTTCTTGTTGCTTCCTGTCTAATTTTTAGTGAATGTAGTCTATAGACGTGTTACACCTGTGAAACACACTTGGTTGCACGTTCACTCACATGCAGGTTTGAGAAGCACATTTAACCAAAAAACTAAAGGTTCTCCCAGTTTGAACTGGAACAGCTAGATCTGGATGCCATGTAGTTTAATGGTCTGATGTGCTATTGATGTCAAAGTATAAAGAGGAGGTTGGTTTGGATGGACGTGTCCAAAAACACAAGACTTCTCCCCAGGAGACCAAAAGTAAACATTGACTTCTTTTAAGTTGTAACCTATAATGTTTTGAAGTTCCAGCAGGTATGTAACATGGCTTATGATAAACCTAAACAAACTGCAACAGTTGGAACACCAAGCTTTATCACCCTACATCAGTGTTGGACCTCATTGTTCTTCTTGGGCTAAATGGATGTAAATCCCTGCAGCCAGCTTGTTGTTTTCAACAGGGGTGTCCACATACTTTTCTGCCAGAATATTTAAATATTATATTGTTGTATATTGTTGTATATGTGTAGAATATATTTATACTGAACTGCACTATATAGGACAGTAAACTACCTTAAAAGCTTGAGTGTCTTTTCTCTTTATTTATCTCAAGATCTTTAATAAACTGTTAGATGTTGGTGTAAGGTTTCCCATTAAAAGGCAGAATGGCATATATTGGGGCTAATACACTCCAAGCCGTGGAAACTCTCAGACTACCTTAACAAAAGTCCTTTGTTTAATTCTGTTCAGTGTTTTCGATTAGTACCATGCACCCAGCCAGCATTGGGATTCATCTGTGATTGCAGCTGAGGCAGAGCACACAAGCAGCTCGATGGTGTTTAATGGTGAGCTTAGTAAGGCAAGCAGTTTGTCACAGGGGTTAAAGACGTGGGCAACATCAAACTCTCATCATCAGAGCCTAATGTGAAGCAGCTGTCTGAAGAGACACAGCCACAGCCCGAGTTATCCGAGTCAGAGAAAGGGAAGGAAAAAAAAGGAAAAGTAGTGAAAAAAAGGATTGAGTAAAATGAATGATGCTGATTCAACACTGGGCGACTTTATGAAAACATTTGTTCTGCATTAGGCTTCTCTCTCTCTGTGTGCCAGCAGTGACTCGTGACCCAGATCTTAAACAGAACACACCAAATGAATGCTTTTACTGATGTCAACCACACAGGGGTGATGGCAGAGACCAGCTGGGTTCATTTCAGTGCACACAGATCAGATCATGAATAATGACACTATTACTTGAAGTGTTCTACTGTCTGAAGTGGAACACATCTCCATTAAGCACAGCCGTTAGTCTACGTTTACTTTGAATCTTCTCTTTGGGAATTGTGGTGTTCAAAGATCAGAACTGTGTTTATCTTTGGAGAAATTTTAGCCCGGTTGCATAAAACTTCAAACTTGGTTGATATCAGTTTCATGTCTGTCTGTCATACATTTTTACTTTTCCAGTCATGGTAGAAACCAGCTTAATTGTTTTTACAAACCCACATTGTGAATTTCATCTCTGTTCATATACATCACAATGTGTACTATGTGTTTATCTCAAACAGCTTATCAGCTGATCAAAAGTTTAAAACCACAGCAAAAATCTGCGCAGAAATCTGGCTTTCATGTCATTTTCTATGGGCCATAAGCCACATACTTGCCCATTTGCATATAGCAAGGAAGCATAAAAAATAGGACATTAGAAGGTGGAAGAAAGGTTTATTCTCTGACAAAAAAAAATGAATCTGCATGGCACAGTCTTTCGAGTCTTTCAGCAGAACGCTTCAGTTCACAACGCTTGCCTCACACAGGACTTCTTCCAGGGTTAGGGTTAGGCTCTTTTGGACCATCCTGTGTGTCCCCCTGATCTAAATCCCATTGAGGACGTTTGGGGATGTATGGCAAGAGAAGTACAAAAATAATGCCTAAATTCATTTTTGAAATGACAAACAAGAACAGTGGGGCTACTGAGCATTACTGAGTCCATTTTTTGACACTTTTAGAACTATTTTTGGTTATTTTGGGCTGTGGTCTTAAACTTGTTAAATGCAGTTTTCAATAAACTGCTAATTCTATTTTGCTGTCTCTTGCTCCCGTTTCTTCTTTTTGCATTCTGAAGCTCTACTTACAATCTGGTCCCACCAGCGAATATGTATCCTAATTTTTCATCAGGAGTGTATATATTACTGAGCTTAGTGAACAGCATATGATGTCAAACTGTCAAATTCTAACATGACATGGTACTGAGACATTGACATATTTTTTGTTGTAGTATAACCACCAGTTTGTGTTCCAATGAATATTTTGAGATGAAGAAATTACTATTGCATGCTTTTACTTCAATGTGCAAAGGAAAGTTCCATCACAACTCATGCTGCTACCCATTTACATTTAGTCATTTAGCAGACGCTTTTATCCAAGGTGACTTACAGAGAAGAGAGGATCAAGGTACAGTGTGATAAGAAAGCGTTAGTGCAACAATAAGTGCTATGACAATTCTTTAAGGTGTAGATTTGTTGTGTAATGCTAGTAGAGCAGGTACTTTCTGAAGAGCTGGAGATCTTCAGGAGATTTTAAAGGTAGAGAGGGATGCCCCTGCTCTGGTAGGAACTGGTAGGGGGCAACGGAGAACAACAAACGAAAAAAGTTTGGATTGCCTTAAACGAACAGGTGGCAGAGCCAGGCGTCATTCATTGGAGGAGTGCAGCGGTCGTGAGGTAACATATGCCTGTACAAGGGCGTTTAGTTAGGTAGGTGCAGTACCGGAGACAACTTTGTAGGCACACATTAGAGATTTTAATGTAATGCAGGCTGCTACAGGTAGCCAGTGGAGCTCAATGAGCAGCGGGGTGATGTGACCTTCTGGGTTGGTATCCATCAGCAGAGTGGCTGTGATAGTTACTAGCTATGAGCCAGGCTGGCAAAGTGCCAAAACAAAGTATGGCGATAGGTGTGGCTAAATGAGGCTCATGGTTCAACCAAAAATCTGGAAAAGGTCAGCTTCAAAGAATGGTTAGTTAGTCCACGGTTCTGTGTGGAACTTGAATCTAAGTAATTCATCTTTTTTTTTTTTTTACTTCACACACTAAAACTAGTCTGATAAGAGAGAGGCTAATTTGACAGCAATTCAACTATAACCGACCAAAGGAGGTCACATACTGAATTGAAGCATCCCGTACAACTGTTGCACATATACAGTACAACACAAGGTCCCAACATGAATGGGTTTGTGGCTGTCATCAACTCAGGGTTACAGCTCTGTCTGGTTATTTCCATCTGTTTTAAATACCTGCCACATGTACACTTCCCCTAACACTGGCAGCCAGTGTGCCGGAAAGACATCATATGTTTCTTATGAAAAAATTGAATAAAATAAATAAATAAAAGTTGCTACTCCTAAAAAAATTCTAATTGACTGCCTGAGTTTTGTAAAGACTTTGTCAGTCATGAACGGTTTCCTCTTAAATACCTGATAATGGAACGAGGAAGTTGTCTTTTGAAGGGCACGGTGCCATCTGCTGCCTCATATAGACTCTTAGTTGAGTAAGACGCTGCTGTTAATGAATAGATTTGTCAAATCACTAATGAATTGACTTTGATATGAACAGGTATTGAATTGATCCACGACTAATACATGATGTGAGTGAGTGAGTGAGTGAGTGAGTGCGTGAGTGCGTGAGTGCGTGAGTGCGTGCTCTGATGCTCCTGACTCATCCGTCTCTTCCTCAGTCGTCCTTGACACAGTTTCCAGTCCCAGCCAAGCCCTGCTGGGATCCCACAGCCATGAAACAGTCTCCACCTCATCAGTCCTCCTCTCTCCCATTGGAAATGTATTGACCACCTCCTCCCTCACTTACCCTCCCCTCTTCTCCTCTCTCCTGCGCTATCTCTCTCATTCTGGCTGATCTAGATTTTTCTCCCCGCCTTTTCTCTTTGAAGCTCACATTAAGCAGTCTGTTTGTCTGCTTGAGCAAAGATGTAGCTAGACAGAAAAAGGTGGATCAGGAAAGAAGAAAAAGAAGAAGAGGGATTCCCCTTCATTTAAGAACTTCTTCACTTGCAGAGTTTCAGGACTCCATACAAAATCAGTTAGCTCTTCCTGTGTGATTCCCACCTTGAGGCGTAATGTCTGTTTTTAATGGTGTGTGTGAAAGGCTGATTAGATAATTGGCGGTTCGATCCCCTCCAGTCTGCATATCGAAGTGTCTTTGGGCAAGATACTGAACCCCAAATTGCTCATGAAGGCTGTGCCATCAGTGTGTGAATGTGTATGAATGGTTAGCTCCTCAAACTGATGAGATGAGCAGTTGCCACTTTGCATAGCAGCCAATGCCATCAGTCTATGAATGTGTGTGAATGGGTAAATGAGATTTGTAGTGTAAAGAGCTTTGAGTGGTTGGAAGACTAGAAAGATGTTACATAAGTACAGTCCATTTAACTTTCAACTGCTTCACAAGGTTCAGTGATCACTTTGAGTGATCATCAGACACGGCTGTTCTCATTGTGCTAGATTTAGGTTTACAGATTCATGATCATATTCCTAAAATGTGCAACATCTTAGTTCAGCAGCACTGTAAACACTTCTGTCAATAACTACACTGTTCTTTACAAAAACATTCTTCAGTTCTCTACGTGTGGTAACCATGTAAATATCGACTACTGTTAAGTGAGAAAAGTTAAAGTAAATAACATGAAGTTAGTAAACTGTGGTGATAAATCCAATCACAGGTCCATGTTGACACATCGTGGTGATCCTGTCTGTGATCAGCTACAGATTGTTGATAGCTGATGTTAGCTAAGTTAGATAACCGTTTAAACAGCAGATCTGAATTTCAGAAAACTGGAAAGATCTTCCTTCCTTCCATTTATAAGTTGCAAATCAGTCTTCAGGCAGTCATCAGTTTAATATTTAGCTGTGGGGTAATAGAACAGTCCTGAGATCTGTTGTGGTGACCAGTGACCAGAATAAAGACACTGAGCCAGACTTTTCTTTATACAAATAATACGATGTAGTTCTCTTGAGGACCAGCTCATTTTTTCATTTAGTCCACACAGAGGATGATATTTATCTCCTGTAATGACACGTAAATCAAAACACTAAACTGTATGGAGTTGTTTTAGGGTTGAGTGAGCGGCACGAGAATAAAGAATGTATCCACAGCCAAGCACAGACATGACAGACGAGTGTACAATCATTGTCCTGTCATCAGGACAGAAACATGCTTTATGTCCAATGAAAGAAACCCATTTTTGTCTTTAGTCTCTGTGCTCCACATGCTGTTTAAGTGCTTTGCCAAATTCCCAGGTATTTATAAGACTGGACTGTTTCCATCAGTGCTGTTCAGTGTATGGATGTCAGGCAGATGCTGGCTGGAATTAGGGCTTCTTGAAACACGTTTTGTTTTGTCAGCTTTCAGTATGAGCTTGAGATTGTGCAGAGATGTCTGAAGAAGTTTAAAGGCAGAATGTGATCATGTAATGGCTGGAGCCAAATGTTTGTGTTGGAGTGATGATAAAGTAGAGAGTATCATCAACATGTATTCATACTGCTCACCAACTGCTTTCATTGATTAGAATGGAGGTAATCACACCTCCTAGCCAGTTATTACTAATTTATAACATCATTGGTTTCCTTTAAACTATAAGCATATTTTGATGTGTCATCTTGAATGGCAGTTACATAAATATATCCAATCAAAAGTAACATCATGTAAAATCTCACTTCACTGTTAGCTTGTGGGTAGTTAGCAGAGTGGTATCATAGCATAGGAGGTGTGTGCGTGCGTGTATGTGTGTGTTTGTATTTCATCAGGCCAAACCTTTGTTTATATTCCCTGACCAGAATATGACGACAGACGTCCGTCGGAGCGGGCATGGTTTATGACGAGCGATGATTTTTATCTGAGCTTGTCCAGATGTGTTTGGTCATGGTGTTTGTGCTCCAGCCTTGACCTCCTGCTTGCACAGTAGCTGTGCACACTGGTTCCATGTGCAGTACTGTGTAGTGTGAAATATCCTATTTACAACCCTAGTGATCAGTTCACATTGTTTTTTCATCCTTCAGTTAGTTCGTACATATAGTTAAAAGTATTTACAATCGTGTTCTTGTTTAAGCTGTGACTGATGTACACTGTGTGTGTGAAAGCGAGCAGTAAAGCTGCATACAGGACTGAACAGCTGACCGGCCTCCTCACAAACATGCACAGTGCTTCTCTTCATTTACGTAAAGATACAGCAGCAGTAAATATTACTGATGATGTGTGCAAAGCTTACTCTGAAAAGTGAAGTCACTAACTGCATGAGGTGATGCAGATCATAAAACGGACATACTGTATGTCACTCTACACTGTGCAGGTAGAGAACATTCCAGAACATTCACTTTCAAATGAAGTGATTGAGATCATCTTTTTCCTGACCTGTCTGACACACTGTAATGCTGGCACCATGTTCCTGGAAAGCTGTGTTGTTATAACACATAGAAATAATAGTCAATACTACAAAAATCATTTCAATTGTGTGATAAACCAGTATCCTTAAAACTTGTTACAATTGATATTTTTAGAATAATACTGAATCTGCAACAGACTACCTAAAGTGTGTGTGTGTGTGTGTGTGTGTGTGTGTGTGTGTGTGTGTGTGTGTGTGTGTGTGTGTGTGTGTGTGTGTGTGTGTGTGTGTTTAGAGCCTCACAGCCCTCCTGCATTGGTCCTGGTAGCAGTTATGTAGCAACAGTAGTGCTGAAAAAATGATCTCTCTGGTCTTGTCTTTCCAAAGTGCTCCTCTGTTAACTCTAGGAGCAGACTGCAGGTGGGTCAGCTCTGAGCGGTGTAAAGTTAGAAAGTCGCTGGCCTAAATAAACATCCAGCAGACGTGTGTGTGTGTGTGTGTGTGTGTGTAGCTGTAGTAGAAAGGGCAGAGGGGAGGTGTCTTCCTCTGACAGCTGACTGCAGGTCCAGGTGCCTTCACCCTCTGCTAACCTCCATAGTTTCACCCCTGTACTGTGGTGACCTGATATCAGGCACCAGTCCAGGACCTTGTTGACCTCATCTCACAGACATCTCGGACTGATCAGCCATAATAAGCATCTTTACCCCCCCTTTGTCTTCTCTGTTGTTCTGTACGAGTGCTGCTGGCTGCCTGCCCTCATTCTTTGTCTGAGCCATGCTAGCAGCATCAGCAGAACCAATAGATGGCAGGAGTGAGGAGTGAAAGTGGACTGCTCCACTTGTCTGGCTTCAACTCTCCAGACAAAGAGACAGAGGAACAAAGGCTGCAACAGACACAGATCCAGTTACAGTGAGCAGGGACTGGTGTTTTACAGATGTGTCTGGAGCACACACCTAACATGATTCCTCTAGCAGATTATCTGTGGGGATTAAAAAAGACAGGCCTGTCAAACACTGGAATTAATTCCATCAACTGTTCATCATGAATTCTCATTGAATGTTTAGTATCCAACTGTGGATAACACAGATAATCATAAATTATTGTTCATTGGGTAATATTAATCAGATATCACTTTCACATGAGACAATGTCTAGCACAGCAGACATATTCCCAGAGTATGATCCTCTAAAATAATGTCTCTATGGCATTCAAACCTGCAGTGTACACTGTAAACCCAGATAAGTAGAATCTGCTTAAAAAGCAAGGTAACTCTTACTACGTTCAATGTACTTGAGCCCATAATGGAATGGATTCGAACATCTGAGATGAATGTGCTAATAACTGATTTACAGTGAGTGAAGATACTTAGTTTAAACAATCATTTATTTAACTCCGCTTGTTGAGTAAGCATTACTTCATTACCAATTCAATTATTGTATTGTATATTCTAACTGACCCAACTTAACTTTTTCAGTTCCTGAAACTCAAAATATGTCTTTCAATCAGTAGAGCCATGTAAAATACACTGATCAATTTTTTTCCTCTTTACCTCCAATCATTACAATATTGTACTGTGCCTCTTCAAATTTGGTTGACAAACTGGCAAGATAAAACTCAGCCTTGCTGAACACTGGCATCTTAACATTTACAAATAACTAATGTGTCCATGGAAAAACAAAGACGTGTGTGAGAATGAAGAAGAAGAGAGAACAGGAGGGTGAAAAAAAGAACAGAGAGCAGATGGAGAACCATACTCTCCCCTCCAACTCTACCTCCCTTTCTCTCTTCCCCCCTCCTCTCTTCATCCCACTACTCCATCTTGGTAATTTTGAACTCGATCATTAACAAAAAATGTTTCTCTGGATAAAATAAAAAAGCATGTGTGAGAAAAATAACTGACAGTAGATACCCATCTAGAGCCCTTACTTTCCCCTCCTCCTCCCTCTCTCTCCCCTCCTCACGGCTCTCTCTGCTTTCTCTATCCCCCATGTAACATTTTTTAGTCTGTTCTTCTCTCCTTACCCTCTCTCTCTTTACTTTACTTTCACTGCCAGAAGAGGAGATGCTGGATCTTACATTGCAAGTTGATTCTTGAGTGTTTGAAGTTTAGGTTTCAGATCTGTCTAACCTAAGTTCAGAAGTACCTGTTGAAAAAAATCAAGTCTTCTTCATGTGCTTTGGGTAGCTGAGATGCAGTGCATAGGTAAGTCCGAAGACAATGTACATGGCCTGGGGCAGGCTCTCAGCATCCATCACAATGTTTCCCTCTAAGATGATTCCCACTGAGGATACATTGCGAAGGGACTGCGTGTGTGGAGTGATCCCCACTGGCACATCATTGTATGAACCTTCCTCATCATTAATGTTTTAAAAAAAAGAGCAACAGGACATGATCGACATGATGACAACATAGTGCTACAAACACCCTCTATGCAAGAAGCATCCATAAATGATCTGGGGTGAACACAGGTCACAATTTTGTGATTCCACAACAACAGAGATTTCCGGTATATACATATCAAATACCTCTGGCCACTGGCGTTGTCTTTCCTTAGAGGAGTTGGAGGGGATGTCCGTGTATGCCTGGCTGGGTGTGTCGCTTAGTTCTTCACTTGATGTTTACTGTGGGACGGGCACCTCTACAGGAGAAAGCCCTGGAATGATTTAAGGGTTGGTCGCTCAGGCAGCTCTGATATCTCTGTTAGATTGCAGTGTTTGTTGCAAAGTTGGGATAATTAAACTGTAAGCTGAAGTCATAGTTTATTTGAAGAACATCTTTAAGGTAGACAATTTAAAGATCAACTGTATCAGGCTTTGTCGTCAGGTCGACCTTCCTTATGTCTGCCTCAATGAAGATAACTCTCATTCTCTGTTGCACTGCCATCTGGGAAGAAAGGGAGAGCTTGTTCAGCACAGAATATAACGTTTGAGAGTCAGCATTAATTTCCCACCTATTCTGTATGCTGGAAGGGGGAAAACATTGTTAAGCTCTGACAGTGGAAGCACACACAGGGGCAGGGTTACATCAGAGTAGCAAACTTTATACGATCTAAGGTGCTCATGGTACCATGCACTCATTACTCTGCACACAAATATGATTGCTGTACGAACTGCAATAATCTGTGTGATCTGCCTAAACTCAGGGAGACCTGAGCAGGATCCAGCAGAGACTACCATATCAGCCTTTTATGTAACTCCATCTAGACATATGGATGATGCTACAAGAACTGCTGCTGGCTCGTGGATTTTCTGACTGAGTACCCTCTGGACGTTATCAGGGAAAGATGATACCAAGACTATAGTTACCTTCTCCATCTCAACTGAAGGTTGGAAAAAAATTCCAAATGATAGATGACTGCTTTCTGCTGTTTCACAGCAAGTGTTAGGGCTACATTCTGTAGTTCTGAGCGTCACGGATAACCTTTTTGAAAAATGTGTGCTTTCCCTCTAAGCCCATAGTCCAGACTTCACACAATGGACCAAATGCCTTAATAAGTTGGAGGTAATGTTCAATGTAGTGGTGTTTTGGTGGTAATTTAAACTCTGGGAATCTAGACTGCAGTAGTTTCCTGTGTTCTGGTAACTGGCACTCCAGGAAGTAGTGTCTCTTCAGTAAACCTGGGGGAAACTACTAACTCCACATGAGAACTTCCCATGCCTTTTCCCACAGAGGAACATACTGACCAACAAGAAATGGAATGAGCCTAATTAGGCACCAGTTCTCCCGATTGTGCCTTTTGTGGTGAAGTCTTTTTATAATAGCTGTGGCTGGTCAGTTTTGCCAGTACAGGTGTATGTAAAATACCTGATAGCCTGATTCAGTGTTTCTACATTAAAATATCTGTTGGAAATCAGATCTGAAAGGCACAAAGACAAGGGGACTATGCCCTCCAGAAGATCATGTATGAGGTCAGGAGAGTGACCTTTAACAACATGAAAGTGCTCCAGTTTTGCAGTCATACCGTATGTTCTACTCAGTTCTGGGTCTTCCTTCACTTCCTGCATGCCTGTCTTTGTCTCTAAACTCTAAGACACCAGAGCGTACCTCTTGTTCCTGAGTGTCACTTCTACTTGCCATGCAGAATCTGCAGAACTTATCAACAGAGAAGCTCTCGTAGCATCCTGCCAGTGCATGAGCACCTAGGTTGTCAGCAGCTACATACAAAACAGTTCCTTTCACACTTGCACCTAAGAGCTAAGGTAAACACCATCTTTTTCTAGTGACATCAGATCATTTATAAGTGGGTCCAGCACTTTAGCATAACCATTATTTTACAGTGCTGTGTTGCATATAAGAGCAAGCTGGATAGAGTTGAGTGATGTTCTATATTTTGCTGGCAAATTGGCAATTACCCAATACATAGCACACATCTTATGCTTCTTCTTCGATGTTCCTAACTGATTGGCGACCTTCATCGATGTACAGCCCAATGGCAACTCATAACTAGTAAGAATGCCATTTTCTCTGAAGTACACCATCTAGATGAGTTTCGTATTCATTTGGAACATGTATTTCTTCAGACATTGCTTTATCTCACACATCTGTCCTGCTCAGCAACTTCTGCAGCATTTACTGTATGGGAACATACACAACAGTCTCTGAAACAGCACTGCTCACCTGTTACACATCGGACTCATCTATCTCGGAATCATACTCCTTAAGAATCATCTTCACCTTATGATGCAGAAGTGGCTCTGACAAATAATGTATATCACAAAGCTGTTTGATAACTTCCTGTACAGAGCGCTCAGGTATGTGGAAGATCTGCATCTTAAAAAGAAAAGTGCAGCCAAGCTTTAGAGGTGGATGAAAAGCTTTTGGTCAGTTTCAGAGCAGTGCGTAATGAATTCACACAAAAAAGTGACAGCAGAATTTAACATCTTCATTTTCCCCTGAAGATATGTATACTTTAAGGCTGTTTAAGGGCTTGAATGTGTACAGTCCTGGTGCAAACAAGGAAATGGTACTATACTTGTGTAACTTCCATGTTTAAACCGCTAATAAAACCACAATTTTTACACTTCCACTTCATCTCCACTCTCAGCTAGCTAAAGTTACATAAATTAAGGAAAAATCACCGTTAGCAGTGTAAAGCTTCTGAATGTCAGTTGTTGGAAATTTCAATACAGCTGGATTCTTTGTCTTTGTTCTGTTCCGAGTCATCAATGCCACTCTGTCAAAACTGGTATAAACTAGATTTTTGGCAGTTGCATGGGTGACATTAATGTGTTGCTATTAGTAACAGGCAAAACTTGATGGTATTGAGTTGTTTGAGCTCAAACACATAATTACAATAAGATAGGCCATTAAAAAAGTACAGTTTACTCAGAATTTATAATTAATGTAAAGAAATGACATTTAAGTAATACAAACTCAGTTTGTTTGAGTAGAAACTACTGATTGGACTTAAACACAATTACAATAAGAAAGGTCATAAAAAAGTTCAGCTTAATCAGAATTAACAAGTAATGTCAGTAAATTAGACACATTTAAGTATTTCGAACTCAATCTCTTTGAGTTGAATCAAAATCTGGTTTACAGTGTAACGTCTCAAATGCATTAAATCATAATGTTTAAACATGTCACGACCATTTCAGGTAGAGTCACAGTACTGGTGCAACATTTGGCAAGAGAGCTGATGTGTAGAAAGCTGCTCCTATCAGCAACTTTGTCTACAAATGAAGACATGATAAACACGTGAAATCAGAAACTGTTTTTTTGTCATGTCTAACCACTGCAGATTTTTTATTTTCTATGTAACATACTCCATGTAGTCACTAGTCATTAATGGTTTTTACGTTAGAATTGACTGGGATTGATGCATAAACTTTCACACCTTTTGGTCTCCTAAATGATTTAATTTTCATGTTCATTAAATCACCTTTAATTAAAATAAATTCAATCTATTAATCTGAGAATCTACAAAAATCTAGAAACAGATGGCTTTAAAACCATTTATTTCATCTGTGTGCCACAATTAATGACCATTGTCAGCATGAGGACTCAGCCCTGCTGTCAGATGTCATCAAATAGAATCGAGAATTTGGCCGCCTATTTGCTGCCCAGGTCTCTAATCAGTGCAGTCTGAATTTTCACCATCTACAATCCAGAATATCATACAAATATTCAGTGAGTCAAAGAAGTTTGATGTTGCTTCTACAAATACAGGTTTAGACTGTCCACGCAAAGAGACAGACAGATATAGCTGACTTCTCTGATTCAAGATAATCTGAGGTGAACGGATGGAAAGTGGAATAGTCTGCGCTGGTTTGGTGTGTCCACATTTTAAACAGGCCATGGTGTGTTCAGGTTAAAGTCTGATCATTAAATATCAATCTCTGACTTATTCAACTGAGTTGGGAGTTGAGGTCAAAAAGACAGTTTTGCAAATCATTGCATTCTGTTTTTATTTAAATGTTAGAGTGCTCCAGGGTTTACAGGGCTGTACAAAATGTTGAGCTCGTTAAACATCTTGGATCTGGTCAAGCCAAATGACCAGGTGGAAAACTGTCTGAACGGGACGGAGGCCAAACGCATCTGCCAGAGCAAATAAAGCATGAACTCACAAGATTTCTTCCAGGCCACGGCA
The DNA here is from genome assembly GCA_004119915.2 of Collichthys lucidus. Taxonomy (NCBI): domain Eukaryota; kingdom Metazoa; phylum Chordata; class Actinopteri; family Sciaenidae; genus Collichthys; species Collichthys lucidus. The sequence continues at coordinate 1,037,294 of CM014081.1, forward strand.
GCAGCACTAGTTCAAGTTCTCTTTAGTTGTCACATATAATCATGCAGATACAATCTTAGTGAAATGTATTTCTGCATGCTCTGATAATAATAATGAAGTGTAATGAATAACAATGGGTATTAAGTAAGTAAAAAGTCACCTTAATGAACCTAAAGTAGTAAATAAGTCTTTGGATCTAGTAGCCTGAGAGTAGAAGCTCTTCCTTCTTTCTTCCGATATTGCTGCAGCATTATGCACATTTCAAAACCTCTGCACATGACAGAAACTGTATGTACAGCTAGATTTGTGTGCACAGACCCTTTCAAATTTCATTTTAGCACTGTTAAACATATTGAATTTTACTTGCTCTGACATTTCAGCCTCCTCTTTTAAGAATACATTTTATGAGTCATACATCTGTCCTGCCGAGACAGGAAAACAAATATGTAGTCTGGCTGCTAAGATCACTGTGTTTTTTTTTCTTAGCCTTAAAATAGCCAGGGCCTCGGTTCCCCTCGGTATAATAGCAAAGAAAGCAGCCAGAGTCTGATAGTTCTGCTGAAATGGAAAATCCAGGCATTTTAATAGCATTGAGATTAATAGCACTGGCTTCATGCATCATCCATAAGGAAAAACAGAAAGTTTCTCAGCAGGCTTCCCACCTCCATCTTTTTGCATAGCCCCACACATGTTAAAGCAGTTAACAGTATATTTACTCAAAGATGTGATGAAAACTTTTTTTGGTCGTTTCTGATATATGGAGTCATCTCGCACAGGCTGTACTAATTTAGGCATTCTGCTCTACTAAATCTGGATGTCAGGAATGAGTGTTCCACACAGTTGTTTATGTTGTTCACTCGCTGACAGCTCCCCACATATTTTTGGCAGGAAGGCAAGACCGTTGGAATAATAGCCTACAAGGCACCATCAATACTCTGTTCCCGCCACATACCCAACAAGTTCATCTGCAGGTTTTTGCCTGAAAAAATGTATTATGGGAAACGTCCAGAAAGACTAACCTACAGTAGTTGTATGTAGTATATGTGTGTACCAGGCGGCAACATCCATGGCTGTAAAGTGGATGTGGAAGTGCCAAAAGCTGCAGTTCCCCAAACGTCCACTTGAGGCTGGCTCCAGAAGTGAGTCAGTCTCCATAAGTCCCCATGTCCAAATGTCCAACTTCACAGCAGAAATAAACATGTTTACAGCCTGATACAAAAAACAGTTTTGGTCTCTGTAGCTAATTTCCCGGTTCATAACAACTGTACTGAGGGTGAATTTATATACAACTCACCTGTTCACATTATATTAAGGCTTAAAGTTATGCAGAATTAAGAGCGTGGACACTTTGACTGACTGGTAAGTACTGTTAAGGATGGCTTTTTAGAGCACCTAGGCGTCATTCCATGTCCCCATGTCTTTGCTGATATTTAAATTAGCCAGGAGGTGGCAGAGGCAAGACTACCAAGATGGCAGCAGTTAGCTCTTGGTAGACTGAGTAGAACAGCTCTTTAGAAACCTCTGGGTGGCATCACACATACAGTACTCTTTAGTTTTAATAATCCAGATAAACTTCAGCAACCTGTCTGATTGTTTGGCTGCTCTTGGTTCTTTCCCTGTTGGGCGATGTTGTAACAAGCAGTTTATTTGGCAGTGCAGTTTGAATTGCTGCATGGCTGGAGGAATAGTGTGTGACAGTCTGTCAGTCCACCACTTTGGTCCAGACTGAACTATCTCAGATATTAGATAACATAGAAATGTTGAACGGGCATTCATGGGCTCCAGTTGATCCCTATGTGGCACACATGGTCATTTTAAAAAAAATAAACATGGCCTAACCCTCAACAATACATAAACATCAGTTAAATTCTTGTTCTCTACTAGTGACCTGGTGTTGCTCTTGTTCACTCACTCATTCAGAATAAAGACAGAAGCATGTGGACCACATGGAACTGTACTGTCAGAAATATATCATTAAATAATAATAATAATAATAATAATAATAAAAGAATGTTTGATGTGTTCAACCTCAAACCAAAAGTGCTAATCAGACTAAACCAAATCATGCAATGATGCCTCTCTGGAACGGCAGATAATGAAACCAAATCTCAAAACAAACTGACCGTCATAGAAAAAAGACGACTCAAGACTGCATAATTTAAACACCATGACTGAATGTGACAAATTCATATCTTATCGGCCAATTATAAACACGTTTACTGATTTTTTAATTTATCCATTTCATTTTTACTTAATCAGAATTTTTATGGTTTGTATTTGTATAAACTGAGTGAGCACAACCTTTCAGGTGATAGGCCAGCACAGACAGACCACACTATCCAGAGACTGTAAGGGAACAGTTAAGACTCGGTGTAACCATTATCAAAGTCCTAGAGACCAATATTTTCCAAAGATCTGAAAAATATTCCCAAAGTTCCTCGATCTAAGTGACTCTGAGAGACTTCCAGTCCTACTGGGAGAGAGACAATGACGGCTGTTGACTAGCAGCCTGCCAGGAGCTCCACACTTCCATGGGCCCTGTGCCTAGGTAGTGATTAATGTTTAATAATTAAAAATTCAGTGTTCAGTTCAGTTCACTATTAGTCACTTGTAATTATAAAATGGCAATCATAGTGAAATGTATTTTCGTGTGTACCTGCAATACCCTTAATACACTCAGTTGTCCTCTTAGTGGTCTTAGGTCTTAGTGCTCTGAGGGTAGAAGCTTTTCTTGCTCAAGGTACTTGAAGTCGTCCACTCTCTCCACGAAGGACCCATTGGGGGGGAAAAATACTTCCACTATCATCTCCACAGTCTTGCTAACATTCAAGAAACTTGACGATGATGTTGGTATCAAAAGTGGCTGCACAGTCATATGTGTACAGGGAGTAGAGCAGGAGACCTTGTAACACAGTCTGTTCAGTTTGTTGTTAATGAGCAGGGTGGAAGAGGTGTGTCCAACAGGTTTGTCCACCGAACATCCAGGGTCTCCGCGGATCCTTAAAAAGTCTTAAAAAGTCTTATTTTAAAAATGTGTCTTAAAAAGTCTTAAGAAGCATTATATTTCACCATTTTCTGAAGTATGGCATTAAATTTCACAAGGTAGGTATTATTTTTCATCCAGGTAGCCTATGGTTAATAAAAAAACATATCGCTGGTTTTTTTCTGCGCTAACGTGATTTACTTAGTCAGCGATGTTTGTTATCAAGATGCTGAAAACTCATAGAGCCGTTGTTTGCAGTGTGTCGCTTTAGCCATGAAATGGAACAGACGAAGAAGTGGTTGGAATAAGCAGCATACGTTCAACCTCTCTGGCATACATGAACATGAACCGAGATGGGGAAATGCAAGTTCAGCGACAAGTGGCTCGAGGAGCCGAAATACAATAGTTGGCTAACAAAAACAGGGTCGGAATATGATGCGCGATGTAAATTATGTCGGATTCATCAAGTTGGGAACAATGGGCTGTAGTGCCCTTGACGCTCACATGAAAGGGGAAAAGCACACACGCTATGCTGCTAGTCAGGAATCAACCACCCCTGCGAATGTTCGCCACTACAGGCACTAACGCAAGTGCAAGGCCAGCTGTGCCTTTCATATCTCCGGGCCCCAGCACAAATGCTTTCGCTGCATTCGCTCCAACCGCTACGTTAAAGGCAGAAATACTTTGGGTTCTGCAGGAGTGCAGGAGAAATCCGATGCACTGAGGCAGTTAGATAAGTAGTAAAACTGTATTTATTTCCTGACTGTTTATGTGTACATCAGTGCCCTACTATTAAAATATTGAGAAGGCAAAAACTAAACTAAAACTATAAACTGAAGATGCACTGATTTATAAAAAAATAAATATGCTTTGAGTTTGAACTTATCCTTGACTGCGCCTTTTTACTGTATGAATATTTGTTTCGCGGTAATGGTCTTATTTTTTATTCTCAAAGGTCTTAAAAGGGTCTTAAAAAGCATTATATTTGCTTGTCAGAAATGTGCAGAGACCCTGACATCAAGTCTGCCTGTCAGGAAGTCAAGGATGTACAGTGAGATGTGTACTCCCACATCTTTGAATTTTGTGGCCAGCATAGATATCAGAATCAGAATCCGAAAACGCTTTATTGCCAAGTACGATTTTACACATACAAAGAATATGTTCTGGTGTCACTGGTGCATGACAAACATTCTTTAAATATAAATTATTAAAAATATATATACCGTATTTCCACACCCAAAAGCCTTCAATTTTCTCAAAAGCCGACAGGGCGCCTTATAATCCTTATATATGGAGCAATATTGGTCAATCATGGCTACCGTAGTCAGGGGGCGTCGCCGAAGTAAAAATAGACATATATACGTAGACTCCGCATTAAGCGCTGAATCGTACGTCGACGTCAACGCCATTTTGGATGTAGCAAAGTAGAGCGCAACCCATTTCCTTGTATTAGTTTACGGGCAGATCTGCCACATCCAATATGGTGGACGCGTTAACCTATCGCAGCAACGGACCAACCTGCTCAATGAGGCGTCTATGTATATATGTCTATGTATATATGTTTATGTATATATGTCTATGGAAGTAACAGCGGTAAGAACGGTAAAGAGGAATTCCAGTCCAACACCATTTGAAAATACTACGTCACTGACATTACCTCGGGAAAAATAATAACACAGCTGTTTATTCATTTTGGGAGTGAACGGAGTTGTCCAGTTGTCTGGTTTGTATTCTATTAATAAAGTTCGACTGACTTATCCGACTGTTTTGTTGACATTCCCTTTAGCGCAGCTCTATCTAGTGGATCCATAACGCAACCCCAGCCACTACTGTAGCTTCTATTCAATGCGCCTTATATATGAAAACAGTTTTAAAATAGGCCATTCATTCAATTATAGTGTGGAAAATACGGTATATATGCACAGTATGTTTTAAAAGTAAAAGAGCAGTACAGCTGTGCAGTGATAGTACTTCAGAAGCTTGACGGACCATAGATAATAGCAATATTGTGTAAAATTCTGTTAAGTGTAGTCAATGACATAAATCTCACAGAGCTCTCTTTCTTATCCAGGTGGGATAGGGGTGCGTATTGTAGCATTCTGTCGATAGTTTGTATGCTAGCACACTGCAGTGGGTCCAGTGTGCTGGGTCAGGGTAGTGTAGTTCAGACTATATTCACATTTACCTTCACAATATACAGTCCTGTCAACCAGTAATTCAATATAGTAGATAATAAGAATTTCCCCAACGAGGGATCAGTAAAGTTAATCATCATCTTTTAATGGTTGTCAGTTCTCTTACCTCTTCATCATCTCTTTGGCTGTAAATGAAGAATTTCAGATTCACGCAGCACCTCCCTCAAGTTGTCTACATCTTTCACTTACTGACCTCTCTGTTCTTGCCACCTTAAACCAGAACTAGTACTAAGCTCATACGAGCATTTTATACTGCAGTTATTTATCCAATATCTAAAGCTCTCTCACTAGCCTACAGAGTTGTCTTAGAAGGATGGTATGAATAAGCATATTGTCATAATATTGTTTATTATATTGTTTTATATTGTTTTACTCTAAATGGACATCACCCTTGAGACCATAAACTCATGGGGAAACTGTTTAAATAACTGAAGTGAGAAGTAGGCTTATTTTTGCATCTAGCCCCATACAATAAGTGCAGCCAAGTGTGCTGCCCCTCACTCACCATTAGAAAGAATGCAACATACACTTGAATGTTGGTGTCACTTCATAGACTGACGAACTGGTTTAGCCTAAACAGTGTTGTTTAACAGCATCACGAGTCCACTGCTATGTCAAACTAGGTTTAAGGCTCATCTTAGTGTTTCTTTTAGCATGGTAGTCTATGTAGCACTGTGACTTCTTTTCAACAGCAAATTATAAAAAGCTGTACCATGAAACTGGATCTAGTAGAATGAATCAGCTTTTTAATGATTCAATTCAACACATCGCCCTTGAACACACATTCACTGCCTTTAATACATGCAACACAGTCTACCTCTGTGTGATATCCCATCGTCATTTCACAGTCAGATCCAGGTTTAGATTTCAGAGCTCATGTGTCTAGAGCCAACTCAAAGTGCCTATGTAAACAAATCCAGGCCAGTGATTAAGATATGACATGTGATTATATGACCAGTGTTAAGTTTAAGAGATTAAGTCCACATGTAAGCATAGGCTCGTTGGCGTGACGGATGGAAGGAGAACGTGCGGTAGTAAAGTTGATAAGTAGAATTGCTTGATGCGATTAATAAATTAAAATAAATTAAATACTTTGAGTGTTTAATTTTGACACTTAACCTTCTATTTTAAGACCTGCTTCTGAAATGGACCGTGTTTAGGTGTTTGTTTTGTGAGCACGTTGTTAACAAGTCTACGACTGTGCATGGACGTTTGGACAGAGGACTGTCTGGATTACTCCTCTGGGGAGCACTGTGATCCTCCCTTACAGCAAATGTCACACATGACCAATGGCGGCTGGAGCAGGTGAACACAGACAAACCGACAGACTGCATGATTGACGGTGTTGTTGTCTACTTTAGATTAAACTGGCGCTCGATCCTGAAGTTAAAATTTGAGTTGTTTTTTCTGTTGGAAGAACTGAAGTTATTTTGGGCTGGAATGACTGAAGCAGACTTCTGACTGTGTGGAATTGGACTGTTGCCTCTCCAAACAAGATGAGCAAATTCTTGACAGTTTAATTGAAATGTGTTGTTTCTGTGAGTGTTTGTTAGTTGGCTTTAGTTTGTGCTGACTAGGGATGTAACGATACATCGTGACACGATTAAAATCGGTACAAATGCGTGACGACTCGCATCGGTTCACAGAAAAAATGAATCGCGATTCTTGGCGAATGCGAGAGTACGTTTTTTTAATTAGAAATAGGTCACGTTGTGGCTGCAGCTTCCACTGCCGCGTCTGCCTTTCTGTGTCTCACACAAACACACACCCCTACACACATGCGCAGTAGTGGTAGTCGGCGTCAGGCCTGACTGTACAGTAAATGATACCATAACACAGACCCTCCAGGAATTGCGATTTGCAACTTCAACGCAACTTCAGTGAATCCCCGTGAATACAGGGCGGTGTTGCAATTTTAACCAATCACCGCAACTTCTCCGCAACTTCCGCGCAGTCTGCACGGGGGATTAAAACGGGTCAGGGACGGCCGCACGGTGCGGGAGGATCCGCTCGTGGGACCTCTCCCCGGCGCTGGCTGGCACCCGCCGGGCGCATTTCCTCCGAGGCGGTGCGCCGCGACCGGCTCTGCGTTTACAGCGCTCGGACCTCGCCGTTTCCCGGCGCCGTGGACTCTCATCAACGGGTTAACGAGCTATCATCTTAATTGTTTTTATTTTCAGTTAGCTCATACTTCAAGCTGAAAGGTAATAGTCAGATCAGCTGCTTGATGGCAGCCCTAATAAGAACACAAACAGTTTGAGAGTTTCTGTAAAGAGACATTTTTTTCCTACAAATAAAAAGATAATTTTATTTAGTCAGAATTTGTCTGTAGCTCATTTTGATTTTAAAAAATCGTGAAAAAATCGTATCGTGAACAAAAAAACGGTGACTCGAATCGAGTCGTGAGTTGAGTGTATCTTTACATCCCTAGTGCTGACACTCACCTGGGGGTGCTTTAAGTAACTGGATTCACTGCATGAATTTTACACCTGGATTTGAGATGAATGTGATTTCTGTCTTTGTATCCAAGATGCAGATTAATGAAAGCAGGGCCTCTCGCTCGACGCTGATGTAAAAACACCCACACACAACAAATGTTCTGGATCATGCTCTGAGGGTCATAGCTTCCGTTCAGAATACGACAATAAAATAAAATCAGCTAGTTTACAGGTGACTCATTTGTCAGAGTGCGAGCTGTAAAGCAGGGCTCTCAGTAATTAGGCCTATTTAGAGGCTGAAACGTGGGGGACTGGGGGGCATTATATTTGTCTGCCTGTTCATGCGTCACACCCCCCAGCTTTCAAAGAGCGAAGGTGACTGCAGTGTGAATGTATGGGCTGTTGTGTTCATTGTCTGCATGTATGCCTCACACTCTGTTGTCGTATGTCAGACCACCAGCCGTCTCACTCAGTCACCCCCTACACACACACACACACACACACACACACACACACACACACACACACACACACACACAGTCACACACACACAGTCACACACATAGAGATACATGTTCAGTGTATGTAAGCAGACCTTGGCTGAGTCATGGGGAAGGTGTTCAGACAGACAGTCAGAGGGGAGGGGATGCTGATGTTTTGCAGACAACATGAAGGAGAGGCCACTAACTCTTTGTCACAGTCATGGGTACACTCATCTTTTGAAATCATATGGCACCTTATCAACAAACAGTTATTTACACATCAAGCAGTTAACTGCAACGTTATCATTCACTTTGAAACACGTTTGTGACCATCTGACAAATGCTCAAGTTCAATATTCACGATATTTGAGGTCTGTTTGGGTCCTCCCCAACAACAGCAGCCTCTTTAAATGCTCATCTTTTTTCACTGGCTACTCTCAGCCTGTATCTGTTTGCCATTGATGCTGAGCAGGAGGAGGAGAAGGGCTTTTTCACAGCAGTGAGTGAACCAAAAGAGTAAACCTGTGGGCTGGACTATGACGGGCCATTAGGGACATTTTTCCGAATTTTCCTCTCGCATACACATATGAAACCAAATGCATTCACATACTATACTGAAAACCTCTCACACAACATATTGAAATGTTCTCACACATTATACTGAATTTCACTTTGTTGTGTAAGAGTGTTTCAGTATATTGTATGAGAGCATTCACTATATTGTGTGAGAGTTTTTCAGTATAGTATGCAAATGCATTTGGTTTCAGATGTGTATGCGAGAGGAACGTTCTGAATAATGTCCCTAACGGCTCCATATACTTAACAGTTACAATACAATACTATATAAAGCTCTGTAGCTCTGTATAGAGTATTGTGTTTTAAAAGATACATTTCCACAGTAGTTTTTCTACGTCTGCACTGCATTCAAATGGAGGCTCTGCTCTTATTTACCCATTGCCATTGTAACATGGTGGAATCAATTGCTGTGTCTCAATTCAGACACTTCCATGTACACTGTGTACTTCCTGGCTTAGTGCTCTAATTTCGGCTGTGTAGTGTCACAGTTGGAGTACGACCTGAGATGGCGATCACAACGTTTTATCGCTTTTCCTTCTTATCCTTTTTGAACTGTTGTTAAAAAGCCATAAAAGAAATCTTTAACACAGGATATATTTTCTAAATGTGCAGCTATTCAACTCACACACATACACAGGTATCACCAATTAGAAAATGATATAAGTATTAGATCATCCTCCTCACAAGTGCAACATTAAAGGACTCCAATCAGGATTTATGGCAAAACATGATTGAGACACTGTACATAAACGCAGGTTATGATCCGTCACTGACTCATTCCTCTTCTGGATCCATTGTAAGAATGAAGCGGTACTTTCTTTGATTTAGATTCAGTCTGTCTCTTAAACTGCAACACATTGTGTTTGTATTTGATTGCCGGCCAAGTTTATCCCCTCACATACACACGCACACGCACAGCCATACACACACACACACACAGTCACACATGCATTCTCATTGGTCAGTGAAATAGTGTTTTGCTGGTGTACACAGCAGGATTAACACTGACGGGTGTACAGAGAACAACGTTCTATTTATTTGATATTTGGGATGCTACACACTCTCATATGCCACAGTATTTAAGCAATGTTGAAATTATTAAATGATTTCACACTGCGTTTCTTCCACGGTGGCATGATGTGGCAGACTGCTCTCTCTTTTTTTTTTATCTGAGAAAAATAAGTGAACAGAAGTGAGTGATATCTTGATAAATACACTCGGCATGTTATTTATTGTGATATCGTTTATTGCCCAGCAGTAGTCATATAGTAATATATGTGTTATTTGGCCAGCAGTGCTGAAGCTCCCCCACTACTGCTAATGCATTCATAATAAGCTCACATCTAGGCTACACACACACACACACTTGGCTCTCTAAAGCTTAAGTGGGACTTTCCAGTGCAGGGGAAATTCCATAGGATGTTAAAAGAGAGCAGATTTCCGAGGCTCTGGCCTTGTACTTAAAAAAACCTGATCCACACAAAACATTTAACAGTCTCCAGCACCGTATTGTATTTATTGCTTTTCAATCTGCTGTTTTTCCACTGCTACAGCTTCCTGAGAATGACGGTCTGACTATCTCTGTTAGATCCATGTATAAGTCGGTCCCCCTCGTTTGTCCTGGTCCTAGCCAGAATCTCTGTCAAGCACTAATGAGGAAACCCAAAACATTCGGTTGAAACAACGTAGATAGATTATATTTGGCACAGTACTCCCTATCATACACAGGGCTAGGCTATGGGACTGTGGAGTGCATAGAAACACTCCATTTATCTGAGTTACTGCATGTGTACCTCTATGTTTTACCCTAGTGCTTGGGTTAGGAGAGCCTGTGTGAACTGTTTAAGTGTTTAATGAACTGATGTGCTGAAATCGACCCATCAGACCAAAATAGTTAATTTACTATGAAGCAGCAAATCCGACACTTTGTACCAGAAGCCACTAGAGGAAAAATGAGAAAATGTCCAAATCATTTTCTTTTAAAAGACTTGTCAATGATTAGGCAGATAATCGGGGCCGCATTGCACTTTTCTTCTCTCAATTCTTTTTTTTGTTTTTTTGTTTTTCCAGTGGTTCTAATAAATTTGAAATGATTCAAAAATGTAAATAGAAGAACTAAAACTGTTATGGAAATTAATCTAGAAACTATAAATAGCTGGAGTTAACACAGGGACAATACAGCTACTGTGATATATATAGTTAGTAGCTCTGTTTAGATACATAGTACTGTTAAAATTATTTTATGATATCTTAAAAACGAGATCATTTGCCAACAAATTCAGTGTGATTTTAGTCATATAGCATCAACAGGGTTGTGCATTATGTTAAAATTTTCAACAGCAAATGTTGATATTTTATCTATTATTATTACTTATTGTTATATTCTGTGCCAGCTGGGAGATGTGTGCTAGTGGCAAGCTCACTGCACTCCAAACAGTAACCAGAATAATCTCACAAAATGTCAAGAGGAAACATTCTTACTTGCTTTCCATATCAAACAGAACAATAGAGCCTGACCCAACATCATCTTCTTCTGAATTGCTTTTTCGAACTAACATAAGCTTAATAGCTTAATAGTTAACTCAGCACGAAAGACTCTTCATGCAAACTTAACTGAAACAAAAGTAAAGTCGGCAAAACCATCTGGGTTAGTTTTTCCAACAGTTGCAGACTCAAAAAGAAACCCTTAATCGAGCGAGTTAGATGTGAAAATGTTCTAGCTACAGCTGTTCATCATCTCCTGCTTCAGCTCTGTGCCACTGAACGGGAGTCTCACTCGTTCCTCTGAGGCAAACCACTAAATTAGCAAACTAAAATGACCGAAATCTTTCCCTAAAACCCCCAGGAAACCAGGCGTCGATACCCAATATGTCCAACCTTACCCCACCGCATTTCGATTTTAAAGACAATGCACACACACATGCTGCTCTTTGTCTCCATCTTGTGATTGGAGAAATGCCAGCATTTATTTTGAAAGTAACAGGGAGGGTCTGACATCATGACCCTTTGGTGACAGTGTGCTCTAAACGTGTGCAGCTTTGATCATTACGAGTGTGAGGATCCCTGTTGCTACTTCAAATGTAGTTACACAATTCCTCCTGCATGCTTAAATCATCCGTTCATGATTCTGTCCTCTCTTGTGCACAGATCTCATTCTGCTCTTACAACTCCCTGCCTGTAGCACTCAGATTCCTTTTGTGCTCCTTCAAATCTTTTGTCATCAGTATACTCATCAGTAAACCAGTGAAAACAGCCGAGATGAGAGATCGAGACGGGTTTCTTGTACAACATGTCCCTGTATCTCTTTCTGCCTCACTTCATACCTCCTCCCCATTTTCACTACCTCGCCTCTCCCTCATTCCTTTGTGTGTGTTGGGAGCCAGTTTTAATGGAGAGTGGGGGTAGGTGTGTGTGTGTGTGTGTGTGTGTGTGGGGGGGGGGGGGGGGGGGGGCATAAAGAGGATGGGAAAAAAATATCATCTTTATATAACCAGAGTCACAGCCAATTGTACTTGTGGTTGGAGGAAATATCTTCAGGCTTGAGTCATCCTGAGCTGTGCAGTCGGACATAACCAGGCTTGGTCTCCGGGGTGTGTGTGTATGTGTGCATTCAAGCAGTTCAGTTAGATACTAGATATACATGTGAGTCCAGATTCCTCCAAAAGTCCTTCCTCAGGATCCAGTTTGTCTGTCTTACTGCCTGGAACATTTACCCACTTATCCAAACTCAAGAAGGATTTTAATTCACCAAGATGTTCACATGTTTTTCAGAACAAATTTAAAGAAAACATTTGTGAATCAAGTCCATTGTGTGCAGCTGCTGTGTTTTAGTGGTTTAGCCTTCGGACAGCGCTGCTCATGCTCATAAAGTTGAGATGATCGTGCAAAACATGTTTGTTTCTGACTAATTAATTGAAATGTTCCTTTAGTGTAGGAGTTATGGCACATCTGCCTCTGGCTATGCTTTTCTCCAAGTCAGCCAGATTAAAGTGTGTGTGTGCACGCGCTTGTTTTCCAGTGACACACTTTCAAAGGACGTTCTGTTGTGACCTGCTGAGAGTTGTCCGAGGTGCAGCTCTGCTGCTACGCGTTTCCCTTCAAATTGAGTGTGTTGTGTGTGTGCAGCAGCAGTTGTGGGCTGGTCGAGGTCCTCTGGGTTCATTTCTTTCCTCTTTCAGTTTTATTGTTCTTTGTTGGCTTGGAAGGCCTATAGGGATCGAGTCACCTTAGGGTAATTACAGTGTCAGATTTCATGGGAGGCAGCCAACAGTGTCCTGCATCTGCTCGAGCAGTCAGCCAGCTCTCAGCCTTCTGTGTCTATGTGTTCATGCTCTGCACACAAAGCCACACATTTTGGTTCAAAAACCAAGACTGTGCACATGTGTGAAATGAGTGTTTGTCTCGTATCTGTCAAACAAAAATGGAGATAAGGCGTTCCGTCTTTGGTGTGAGAATTGGGAAAATCTCGGATCTGGACGTTGGTTGTTAAACAATAATCAGCTAATTGTGTGTTGATTAACTTTATTTATTTATCAGGTAGTCCAGTCATGACGGTGCCAGTGTATGGTTGCTTGTACTGTGAACATTGACAGCACTAAGCATATTTGATATGTAATACTTAAACTGAAACATAAAACAAACACAGACAAGTCATTCATATTTCACTTCCAAGTCTAGATCGAGTCTCAAGTCATTTATCTTTTTTCAAGTCAAGTTGGAAGTCATCAAAACAGTGACATCTCTGTGTAATCCACTGTTCAGTCAAGCCTGTTTCATAGTTCCTGGACTCTGGCACCGTGCTCCTTTCTTCCTTTATCTGAGCTGCTTCTGTCGCCTTCCTGACGTGCCCTTTATTAGCTCAGGAAAGGCTGAAGTTGGATGAAAATGCGGAAACACCTCTTTGTTTTCTTTGTCATTCTTTTGCGGTCATGTCTAATGGAAGTGACTTCCTTTTCAAAGAGTTCCTGATATACTGTAGTGCTGTAGTCTCACAGACTGTGGGTGATGTCAGATATCAGGTGTCAGTACTAAGTCCCCCAGATTAGACTAATACCATGTAATGTTGTCACAGTAGCCGCACAGCAATTTCTGTCTTAGTTTGTTATTTTCTTTCACTGACACATTTGGAAGCCCTCACCATGTGTGCATTTACAAATGAGTACTGTCATCAATTGCAATGAAATCTATATGTTTATCTATGCTTTTCCTTCATTTGTGTCACTCTCCATACATTTTGACGTCTCTTGTGATCTCTTTCCCTTACATGAAGCCTGTCTCATTATTCATTGTTGGCGTGCCCTGAGTCCTGAAGAACAGAACTGAGCAGCGCTTCACTTTCAGTGAATCGTAGAGCACAAAGAGGAGCGTAACAATGTTAGCCTCCCACACTGATTTTGACCTGCAGAGTGGCATGGACTTTAGTTTTATCTGTGTCTAAAGGAACGCCATTCCCTGCTACTTTCCTGTCTGATCTCAGCAGCAGCTCCTTACAGCTGATTACTGCATTACCAGTGAGTGTCAGAGCAGGCCCTTCAAAATCACTAGAAAGGTTTTCTGTGCTGAATGTCTAAAGGTGTGAACTAAAGTTCATTTTGCACATACTAATCCTTGTACAGAACATGGTTCTGAATCCATCCCACACCTACTTGTCCTTTGCTCCTACCTGCAAACAAACCTCAACATGCCACTGTGAAATGCATTGGCCAGGCAAATTTAAAATATTAAAGCCACATGATGTAACTTTTCCACCTTAAAACTAACAGATTTTAAATCCTGTTGATGCTACACTGACTTGCAATCAGATGAATGGTGTCTCTTTCATTCGTACGTCTGTTCTCACAATGTGTAACCTTGGGATCCAGGTCGGGAGCACACCTGGTTTCTGGTTTTTCCTCTGATGTCCTCCGGCTGCTCTGCCTCAACTCTCTGTGATTTACAGAGTTTCCTGATGGACAGTGAAGTAAACTGCTGACAGCTGTAGCTGCTGTTAGCCTCTCTCTGATGTACAGCCAGGACCGGATGCTCAGAGTATCAGAAGACTTTGGTAGCATAGAAGCATTGGACCATTGGAAGGAGATGGTTTTCAGACCTGGGGTGAGGGGTCCTGGTTGACATCAGAACTGGACAAGCAAGCAATGGAACCGGGCTCAGCAGCTTCTATGGACATAGCTAATGGCAGAGGCAAAGTGGACATTAAAGGAGGAAGCAAAGAAGAGAAATGAGACAGTGACTGAGCAAGAGCTTACCGGACAGGAGTAAATCTGGACTGGCTTTTTAGTCGTTAGTTACATAATGTTTTCCTAAAGATAGCAGATAATGGTGCAATACCTCCAGGCAATAAATTGAAGAGTTTAAACATGCTGAGTAGATCAGCATTTAAAGCAAAGTCAACCCCTATGTTTCTCAACAAAAAAGTCTGTAGCTTTCAAGGCGTCAGTGCTTAGCTGTGTGCACCTGATGTTAAGTTGTGCTGTTAAAAGTTCAGCTGTTCAGTTTGCCTCCTCTCATGTATACAGTATATAATCTTTTACAGACCCTTTTACAGAGACTGGAACATTTAATTGGCATCAAAGGAACCGCCCTAAGCTGGTTTAAGTTGTATTTCTTAGATCGATCTCAGTTTGTTCACGTCAATGATGAATGCATACCAAAGTTTGTCATGGAGTCCCACAAGGTTCTGTACTAGGACCACTTCTATTTAGTTTATATATGTTTCCTTTAGGGAACATTATCAATTTTCATTGTTATGCTGACGACACCCAATTATATTTATTGATCAAGCCTGATGAAACCAATCAATTAACTAAACTCCAAACGCCTCCAATGCCTTAAGGATATAAAAAGTTGGATGGCCTGCAATTTTCTGATGTTAAATTCAGACAAAACAAAAAAAGTTCTTGTAATTGGACTCAAACACCTCAGAAACTCTCTTTCTAGAGACTTGGTTACTTTAGACGGGATCACTCTGGCCTCCAACTCCACTGTAAAGAATCTTGGAGTTGTTTTTGATCAGGATTTGTCTACATTAACGTCCACATAGAACAAATTTTGAGGACATTCCTCCACTAATGTAACATAACCAAAATCATTGTCTCTCAAGCGGATGCAGAAAAACTAGTCCACATATTTGTTACTTCAAGGCTGGACTATTGTAACTCTTTGTTATCAGGCTGCTCCAATAAGTCTCTTAGGACTTTGCAGTTAATTCAGAATGCTGCTGCACGTGTTCTGACAGGAACCAAGATCAGAGATCACATCTTCTTTGCATTGGCTACCTATTAAATCTAGAATAGAATTTAAAATTCTTTCCCTTAAAGCCGGGCATACACTGTACGATTTTAGCCTGTTTTTGACCCGATTTTTGAATTGCATGACCTGGTGACGCACGGGCCAATTTCCCAGTTTCGCCAGGCGTCTTTTTCCGTACAGTGTACAGGGGGTAACAAGGGCAGATTATCTGTCCCAGAACCACGGTCGGATGGTCAGATGAATTTCTTACATGTCAGAAATTTGGGTCGGCGGACAAATTCTTTCGCACAGTGGAAGCAGACCCCCGAGCCGAGCGGAGCATTTCTCCCTCAGTGCGCCTGTGCAAAGTGATAGTCACCATGGCAACGTGTCTGTGGCATGAAAATATGGAGGCGTACCCTGATTACCCTGATTAAAACTGTTGTTAGTGACCTGTAACAGTCAAAACGTAGATAATGGGAATTTTAGCATATCGTTTTTTATTAAGTTAAAAGTAGGCTTACCTCCAATTCCTGCTGTAAAATGGACAACCTGTACTCTCCATGTTTGCTGAGTCATCTCCGAGTCCAGATGTGCCTCTTCTTTTTAAAACTTTCAGCCTTCTTTTTGTCTAGCATGTTGCTAATAACCAGTGTGAGCTTTTAAATAAATCTTTATTGACCACTGGTCATAGACAGGACAGTCAGCAGGGGCCGATGGGCCATTTTCACCCGCACAGTGTGAGCTCTCTGGTCGTGTTCGATGATCGGACCGTACAGTGTGAGCACATAAATTGTGAGCTTTGGCCGTACATTGACAAGATTTTTAAAAATCGTACAGTGTATGCCCGGCCTTACTTATAAAGCTCTTCATGGTCAGGCACCATCTTATCTAAAAGAGCTCATGGTACCTCACTACCCCTCTAGAACACTGCGCTCTCAGGACGCTGGGTTCCTTGTGGTTCCTATAGTCTCCAAAAGTAGATTGGGAGCCAGAGCTTTCAGCTATCAGCCTCCTCTTCTGTGGAACAAACTACCATTCTGGGTTCAGGAGGCAGACACGGTCAACACTTTTAAGAGTAGACTTAAGACTTTCCTTTTTGATAAAGCTTATAGGTCATCCCTTAGTTATGCTGCCATAGGATTAGACTGCCGAGGGACTCCACCTCCCTCCCCTGTCTCTTTCAGGGTTATGCCTAGTTAGTAGTCACATCTCCCTTTACTAAACTGCTGTCCATGTGTGTCTCTCTATCTCTCTCTATTTATCTGTCTACCCCTACCTCAATCCTCAAAGTCTCACTACTCAATCTAGTGAACAGCAGTAAATCTACTGTTGTCTTAGATCATTTGCAATAAAATTAGATTTTTATGTATTTTTCACATAGCTAAAGGAAATCACTGACACAACTTGTCACATTTGATAATTTCTGGATCAGAGTGATGAAGTTAAAGCACAGGTGAATAAGGAGACACACTGCACACATTGCTCTTCTTCTTCTTCTTCATGTACAGAGCTGTGAAAAGAACAGTGGGAACACTGTGAGCTCTGTGGTCCAGTCCTCTGCCTACAACATTCAGATTTAGCTTAAGATGTGAGAGGAGCTTATCAGCACAATGTGGAGCTGGGTGCTGTTACAGGCTGGAGAAGAATCTGTGAACACAAGCCTCACGCTCCCTCTCTTGTTGATGGCTCTCATCCTGTTCCAAGTAAATCTCAGGTTGAGTGAGCAGCGAGCTCTGTCTATATATATGCATATAAAAAATCAGCATATCTGTTAGCCAGCCCAGCAGCTAATCTATCTGCCTGGTAGCCAGAGTCTTAATAATAGGAATCATCTTGCCAAAAGATCATTAGTATTATTGACTGTTTTACTATTCTATTTAAATTGGTGTAAAACCAATCAAACACAAAAAGCACCATAGACAGGATCAAAGAAAACTAAGAGGTTAATATCTCATGTGGTCCTAAAGGAAGAGGAAGGGAAATTAATAGCAGTAGACTGAGAATGGTTTGGCAGAACAGCTACATAGTACATATAGTAC
This sequence comes from Collichthys lucidus, assembly GCA_004119915.2. Lineage (NCBI taxonomy): Eukaryota > Metazoa > Chordata > Actinopteri > Sciaenidae > Collichthys > Collichthys lucidus. Next base: position 1,055,216 of record CM014081.1, read on the forward strand.
CCCTTGAGCAACAACACAGTCATCATATTTCATCAATTTCAAAAATTAGAATTTATCAGGATTTTAAAAATGTGTACATGGATAAGGCGAGACAACAACATAGATTTAAGGGCCAGTGTGTATGATTCGGGGGGCTGTATTTACAGAATATTGCAAAAAATAGAATATTATAATTTTATAAATATTATAACTATATAACTATTTAGCTGCCACTGAAGTTTCTCCATCATGCTAAGCAGGAGAGGGTGAAGTGAAGGTGTTGCAATAAGCAGCTGCACAACAACTTCTCACTCATTCCCCTCTAATTGCCTGTTGATGACCAAGTTTTTGAATGGAAGTGAATGGACAATTCATATTCACCATGCAGAATGATCGTGTTGTGCAGTTGCTGCAAAAGTGGTCTTACTGCTAACAGCCTGTTATGAGCAAGTCACTCTATGGTGAAACCAAAACAGAAAGTTTGAGTATGAAGGCTTCCTGGACTTGGTTTGAGTTCGTTTGATGTTCACTTTGAATAAGGTTTTGGTCACAAAGAACCTGAGAAAACTTCAAGACTCTCCTTTAAACAGTGAAACAGTTAGACCTCTGACATGTTCCGGCATCAAGCCTTCAGGAATCTTTCGTTTGAGTATGGACTACTAAACATCAGTTGCCTGGTAGATCCAAAAGGCTTCCCACTGGTTCATTTCCTTTGTCTGCTACCTGTTTGTATAGAAGATGGATGTGGTGCCAATAGCTCGTGATGTTGATAAGTTACTGTGATGGAGAGAGAAGAAACAGACTGTTCTCTTATTTCTTTTTCTCATTCTCTCCATTCAACTCTTCTCATATCCTGTAATGTTTATTGTTACCCGAGCGATGTCCTTCTATCTTCTCTGTCAGGTATCGGAGGTCTGGAGGAGTGTGTCTTGAAGTCAGCCACCCTGTCCACCTCTCCTGCCTGTCCACCCTTCATCCCGCTCAACTTTGAGGCCACGCCCATCGTACGGGTTGCCATAGAACCAAAGCATCCAAGTGAGTTTACAAATTTAACATTTCTTGTAATCAACATACCGAAGATTTTTGTGTTTTTGGTTTACGTCTATGGATAGTATACACACTCTTTTACACACGCATGACGGGCTAGAGATGCAGGAGAGATGGGCAGGCACAGAACAGTGCCCTGGGAGCATTCGTTGCTTAAAGGCACCTCTCCAGCTGCCAGTCCACACTCTACACTGTGGTCTGTGCTGCACTGGAAGCGTTGAGTTACTGCCACCTCTCTGATGGTTGGCTGGATCCAGTGATTTGTTGATTTTATGATCACTGATTGTCTTTAAACGATACAAAATAAAAAGGTTAATTTGCATTGATTTTAGCATAAAACAATAAAATCTGCTCCTGATGCACACCTTTAGAAAAGTGAAGGACTGATGTTAATACAATGCAGATCCTGTGTTCATCATCATTTGGAGAGAAGGCTCCAAAAGTCAAAGCTGCACCTTGTTCAATAGGGAGATAACTGTTCATGTGCTAAGACCTGCCAGACTCTGAGGTCTCTGTGCACATTGTGTTTGATTTACTGTCAGATTAAGATCTGCTGTACTAGAGGTGTTTACTGTACATGCTCTGAACAATAAACTGCTAATGCTAGTTTGTGTGTGTGTGTGTGTGTGTGTGTGTGTGTGTGTGTGTGTGTGTGTGTGTGTGTGTGTGTGTGTGTGTGTGTGTGTGTGTGTGTGTGTGTGTGTGTGTGTGTGTTAGGTGAGATGCCAAAGCTGGTGCGTGGGATGCGTCTCTTGAACCAGGCAGATCCCTGTGCTGAGGTTCTGATCCAGGAAACAGGAGAACATGTTCTGGTCACTGCTGGTGAAGTTCATCTTCAACGCTGCCTGGACGATCTTCGAGACCGGTCAGTGTGTGTGTGTGTATCTCTAGACGTCTTTCTCTCTCTGTGTCTGTGCTTTCATCACTGTGGCATAGTCATCTAAAGGTTGTGTCACCTCATGCATCAGTATTAACATGTGCTGTCTGCTTCCTTCTGTTCCATTTTCATTCTCTGCATCTGTTTTTTTTCCTGCTCGCTCAGATTGATTGTCTCTCTGTGTTTGTCTTTTCTCTGAGCTTCTGTGCTCTGACTGTGTTTATGTATTTGGTTGTATAGTGCAGGTTTAATACAGTGTGTGTTCATATACTGAGTGACTCAGATGAGAGAGAGGGAAGCTGAACTGTTTCCAATTTCAGCACCATCATTATCATTTCATATTGACTGCTGACGCTTTCTGTCTGGACGCTGCTGGCCTCCTCAGAATAACAGCACGGCTTACGGATGCTCAGATAGATTGTAGAGAATTTCCAAGTAAGATTTGGTTTTGTCCTGGTGTGACTGCTGCGTTCTCATATGACCACACTGACTGACTGCTTTCTTGCTGTTTCCAAAACAGGTCTGGGGCTTCACTTGAAGCACAGGCCCTCCCTGTAACCTTAACAGAATACGTTACCCAAGAACAACACAGCAACAACAGAGAAACATTTTAGCATTTTGTTCCAAAAACATCTGTGAATGTAAAAAAAATGTGATCTGTAATTGTCCTGTCCACAGTTACAGTGTGAGAACTGACACATGTACTACTGTTTTAAAATAATGTTGTGCAATCACCTAACATGACAAAGTAGGGATGAAATTCTTAACACTGTTGTAGATTTTGGTACATGTTGACAGTCAGGCAGGTTTACTGTTTTTCCAGACTTGAGGCTAAGCTAAGCAGGTGCTAGCAGTAGCTTTTTAAATCTGCTGTAGAGATGTGAACGTGGGGTTGATCCTCTCATGTAACTCTTGGCAAAGAAGTGAAGCCCATTTCCAAAAATACCAAACTGTTCCTTTCAGAGCTACTGAACGAGCTTTTCTTTTTTCAGTGTGTTGAAGGTCTGCATTGACTGAATACTGTTACCACACAATACAATCAACACACACTTATTGGTTCTAGACAAAGTGATGATGATGATGAACCAATGGAATTCAGCCTAAAGTAAATAAACATGATAACAAGCAGATCTCCATAGGTACATAGACAAACATAATTATTGGGAAATGAAGGGCAACTGAAAAAAACCACATAACTGTTATACTGTTATATCTGTAACAACAGTGAAAGATCTGAAATATTAAAGTAAAACAAATGCAGCATTTGTTAAACTACACACACTACACAGAAGCTTTTTATTGGCACTACTATATGAAAGTGAGAGGAACAGCATACTAAACAATATTAAGTATATGAACAGTAATAAACACACCAGTGGCAACAAACAGCGTCTGTTAAACTGCAGAAACTGAGCAACTCATTGAACACCAGCTCGTTTAAACGAATAAATAGATTTCTGTTGATACTGCTATATGGCTTTCTAGTTTGTCTTTTTTAGTGTATCAATTTGGACATTAGATATGTTGATTATGAATTGAATTCCAACTTTGTGGGACTTTGTGGGAGGTTGTACATGCAATATTTAAACCCTGGTGCACAGATGTGTTGTTTGACAGGCATACTTGTTAAGCTACAATGAAAACTGCTGCTGTACGTATAGATGCACTTACAGGATATAAATACACTGAATGGCTTTAACTACAGCTGCAACCACACACTCTACACGGCACACACCAAAAATACAGCTTTACTGATTTCACCAAGATGCAAACAGGATCCTCTTTATGCCATGCATAGGTGGGAAGATTAGATACCCTTTCATCCATGGCTCTGTTCTCAGCTAACATTCTCAAAGGCTGCTGGTTGCAGTGGTGAGCGGAAACAGACGGTGTTAATTCCCAGTAGAGATCAACCCGTCAGTCTGACCTTCATCCAAACCTCTTATGCATATGTTAGCATTGTAAAACTGATTAAAGGGGAATGCTTCTGTTATTTATGTAATTCATCAAAGTACTGTGGCCCATCTTTTATGTAACTAGCATGGCTCTCTCACTTTGAGGTAAGCATGTTTTCTAAATGGTAAGCAGTATCCTTAGCGTCCCATAGACTGCCTGCACAATGTATCATCAGCTTTTACAGCTAAAGTTCCATGTTCTGTCTGTACAGTCTGTATGGGACAGACAGTTTAGCTGGTCGTTGTCATGTGAAAAGCATATATTTATGCTGTCGATAGAAATCAGTCTTTTTATGGCAGAGTTCCCTGCCCAGGCATCGCTGCTGAAATGATGTTACCAGACAGTGAGCTGAGTATTTATATATTTTAACTAAATCCTGTTGAGTGAGAAATATGATGCATGAAATAAAGTTTTGATCGTGTAACAGACTTCATGACAACCTAAAGTTATAATAGAACAGTGAACTAAATCTTTAGTAGTCAGTCCCTCTGTTGTGCCTGTTGAAATGAATAAAATGTAAATGTCTGATCATATAAAATATATTTTGTGCTGAGTGAGTATAACTTCACTTCTTCAGAAAGTGAATTTGAAGTCTTTACTCTGCCAGGTAAGATGGAAATATTCAACACGTCAACACTTTTTTTTCATTAAATATATTTTCTATGAGGCTTTTGTCATGAAATTTAGATCAGGTTTGGTACTAACTTAATAATACTACACAGATAAAGAAATCACAGGATTCCAATCTATTAAAAAAAAGTCATAAAGTGGAAGGACACAGGAAAAACAGCACTAAACCTGCTCCACCAATCAGAAACACCTCATCTGCATTTTCCATTGAGAAGTTAGAGTTCTAGATGACTTGTTATTATTGTCAATTTTTTATCATCAGTTTTTCATCATGATTTAATGTAACCCAATAATATTTCAATTGCTAGTGCCTAATTCAGCATGATTTTGTATTAAAATATGATTGAATGTAGACTACAGAACTATTGGATTAGGTGTTTAGCACATGTACCCCACTGACATCATGACAACATTATTAGGTAATAACATTCTAATCTACGACTGTGTTAGATATGACCTGCTAAATATCAGCATATTAGCAATGTGATTGTGAACATGTTAGCATGCTGTCATCTGCATGGCTTGAAGCACAGTGTTTGATATTACTGATCAACAGTGAACAATGCACTGTCCTTTTTTCATTCCTGTGTGGACAGGAATGTGGACTCCTTTTCCTCTCTGCTCTCAGTGCTCTCAGACTGCTTTTAGAGCTGTTTGGCTTCTAACATGACTTTTACTCAGAAGTGACTTCCATCTAGCCACTCTGCCGTACAGGCCCGAGAGCCTGAGAGGGCCTCTTATCGCTGCAGAGGAGCGCTCATGCTGTTAGAGTGCCCACTAGCTTCTCAGTCACATCACTGATGATGGCACATCGACAAACTTTTTTTTGTACTTGTGCCATTTGCTAGGCATCAAGCTCCTGTGGCAATTACATCAGATCAGGTTGGAACCCTGGATTCCAATAACATGCAGGTTGCTTTTTGCCCAGAAACTGGTGAAAGAACTGTTTTTGAAGACTTTCCAGGCGAAACGGGGTGAATCAAAGCACAGGGTTTAAAGAGCAGTCAAGTGCTCCATACCATATGTGCCCACGGCATGCTAGCACATTTTTGGTTTGTGGTGCACAGTGCACCCATAGTACATACACCTAGATTTAGGGTGGTAGACACTATTAACATACATTAAAAAACACCTTTACACTGTCACTTTGATAAGAAAGTAGATTGTCATGACCAGGGCTGGATTAACATGGTCAGGGGCCCCTAGGCTACAAGCTGCTGTGGGCCTATGAAGCCTGTGCGATGATCCGGCCGTGGTCATGACTAACCACTAAATTTCACAAGCCATGGCCGGCGCGACACACCACCACCAGGTAAATAAAGTGCGGGGGCCTTCTGACACACTCCTGGTCAGATAAGAAGCCGTGTGAAGAAGCAGTGTCAGAGCCGTGATGTCACAGAGCTGTAGTACACAGGGCAGGGCTGGCTCTATTGATCCTTTATGACAGGCCCTGGACAGGAAGCACAGACTGACAGTCACCACATAAGCCTGTAATATTACACTGAGAAAAATGTTCTAAAGTTGCTGTGAAATAGCTAGAACAAAACGCTTGTTACACACGACACATTAAAACCAACAATGTCACATGAAGCCAAGAAACATAAGAAGACAGGCCATTTTCTTGTGATGGTCTCTCTACTCGCTGTGAGTAGAACTTTCACTAATTATCTTCCTTCAGCAGTTATATTGCTCGCTATAGAATTGAACATTTCTTGGGGACTTAATGCCCTAATACCATCATCCGAATATGTGTGATTTGCACCTGTATGCCCACATTGTCTCAATGTGATGAAGAAATGAAAAAGGTTTTTACAGTTATATCATGTGAATCTGTGGATGTCAACTCCACACATGTGGAGGTGTTTTTATGTTAAATTTAACCATACACAATGAGACATGGTGATGCATTGACAGACTTGATCTAGGAAACATCTTTTGAATAAAAAAAATTGCCCTGTACAACAAACAACCACCTAATATGGAATATTCAGTCGCACATGCATGTGTGTCCATGAGAGAAGATAACGGGTCAGATGAATGTACAGTATATGCACTCAAACATATGTTGATGTGCTTCATGTTTTTGTAACCTTGTATTGAAGTCCAAAAGAGCAGAAAGGAGGAATGAGACAGCGAACCGCTGGCAGACAGGTGTAGGCAGAACAAGGTCAAACTTCTGTACACACAGAAAAACACTTGTAGAGCTGTAAGACTCACACTGCTCTCATGCTCCCATGAAATCTAAATCTAATGTAATGTTTCCAATGAAAGCTAAACCTCAGACAGTCAGGCAAACATTGTTTCACAGTTCTGCTGACAGATATCATCACGCTAGCTTGTAAGGTGTTTAAAGCTGACAAATGAGAACCTTGGAAAAGATTACTCTGTCTGCACTTGACAGCCACATATATGATATGGTGGTGGGTGTCATTACAAATGGCTGATTAGAGCACCCAGGCTTCATTCAGCCCGCCTCAGCTCCACCGACGGTGGAAGGCAGGACAGCCAGAGCCACCACACTGAGCTCCTCAGAAGCCTGTGGGTGACATCACAGAGACTACATCCAGGTCTTATACAGTCTGTGTGTGGAACACATGGAAAAAGAAACATCATTGTTCTTGTACTGCCATGCAGAGCTAGATAGTCTTATAGTAGTATTATTAGAATATTAACAAATATTTAGGTTGTAGGTAATTATTCATCCAGTAACTGGTACTCATCATGTGAAGAAAGAAGCTTTAATTATTTATTATTTATCATTCTAACATTCCAAGATTTTTACTAATGCTATAGTTCAACTGTTGAATGAGATTGTTGCTGTTATTGATACATAATAATCATCTTTGTTGGTTAGAGGCTTGTGAAGGTGTAGGTAGTGTGAGTCAGTTCACCTAAATAGAAGAATGGCCTGACCCTGTGCCAGTACAGCTGCAGTTATCAGCTCAGTGACCAGAAGTTTAAAGCTGATGAGGGCTGCCAACTTCCTGTGCACTCCATGTGACACATTACTTGCAGTAATGATGATTTATATAGCACCTTTCAAGAAACCCAGTGACGCTTTGCATGCTTTACATATACGAACTATTCATTTAAATATTCTATAATTCTTCTGTGAGTCTTTTTTAGAGGCTGCACTGTGTTATTCATTGGAGGAGCAGCGTGTTGCAGCACTGTGTTTTGCAGGATTTGGGAGTAAGCTTTGTCTGTCATGTCAGTGTTGGTGAAACTGTGCGGCCTGCCTGTTGTGCTGTATTTATGGGATTCCAGCTGAAGAAAGGAGGCCATGTGTAATGCTGCTGCTATGTTTAGAGCCAGGCCAGACAGCTCTGGACAGAGACTGCAAAGGAGGACGGGGGCTGGCCTGCTGGCCGGCCACTGAGCTCCCAGTGGGATTTTCCGATTGACTGGTTGCTTGGCTTTATGGCTAGTTGAACGTCTCGATTGCTGGCTTGTTGTTTGGTTTGTTGGCTGTTGATGTGACTTGATGGTCCATTAAGTGTTTTCTTAGCCAGTTGACTGACTCATAAACAGGCTGATTGGCAGCCTGGCTCACTGGCTAGCTCAGTTGGCCAGCTCATTGACTGGTTAGCTGAGCAGTTGGCCTGTCGGCTGGCCGATGGCAGTCTGAGCCCTTTGTGACATCGCTGGCAAGCAGCCTGATCCGCAGTGTGTCATGCTCCGAATGAGGTCAGCGCTGCTCAGCCACACGAGTGAGCACGAGACTGTGACATCACAGCTCCTACAGCACCCTGAGGGGATTATCTCTCTCTCTCTCTCTCTGTCATCAGAACTGGGTCAGGTGCCAAGTGTTCATGTTACACAATGCTGAGTGATGCAGCTGATTGATGATTTGTAATGTCCTGTTTTCTTTTCTTTTCCACAGCAATCAATCAATCAGACTGTCTCTGTATATCACTACACACACACACACACACACACACACACACACACACACACACACACACACACACACACACACACACACACACACACACACACACGTTCTAAAGAAAAACACAATCTGAGGATGCTGTCTCATCATTTTGTGGTGAGGATCAGCGGGTATCATGGCAGCTTTTTCACTGAAAATTTTGAATTATGGGAAAACAAAAGTGGCACATCTCATTTGATCCACGGTTAATAAAAATGTTGGTTAGTGTCACTTTAAGAAACATGCACACACATGTTTTTGAGTCTGTGGAAAGGTTTCTATAGTCACCTCTATTTCCTGTTGAAGCAGCATGAAGGGAGAAAACGTAGCCAAGTGAGAGATGGTTCTTAAGTGTAAACCAGTGTCAGTGACATGCGTTAAGGACTGTGACTTTAGTGACTGGGATGACCTGTCTTCTGTCCTGTTTTCTGTTGCTGCCAGCTCGATAAGGCGAGCACGTATCCGACCCTGTGTCCGTGTTTGTAATGTGGTCACAGCCGCCCTACGTCTGCGTCACCTTAACACACGAGTGTGAACACAGACCTCTTTTTAGGAATGACCCAGTGATCTGTGGGTCAGCCAGGAAGCTTTTGTGTTGTTCAGTAAAGCCTATAATATAGACAGACAGACGCAGACAGCCTAATCACCATGGCTGTTCCGTCCTGTGTGGAAACTGGCGCTGACTCCAAATAATTGAGTCGTTAAATTTGTGGTTTGTTTTTAATGTCAGTGAAATTTATTTATGTTTATAGGCTTGCAATATTCTATATTTGTGTTATTGTCAAGAAATCCCATGAAAAAACTAAAACCAACATTTGTCTCAGTATTTTCTGACATCCCGTCTGAAGAAGATGTATTCTGGACTGACTTTAATAAACTACGCTGTGTGTGTTCATGGTAAAGAAGGAACATGTCACCCAGTGCAACACTGTGACTCACTGATGTGTTTTTAATGGTTTTTGGACAATGCAGCTCTATGGCACAGAGGAAGATGATCTACCAGACTGTGATACACATGTAGTAGGACTAATTCATTATGGTGTTTGAATAACCCCAGACTAATCATTTGACTCGAACCTCTCCGGGGTTAGTAGAAAACAATTTGTCAAGCATGTACAAAACAAAGAAAAATACTTTAACCTGCATGTTGAGCAAACCATGCAGAGTGATGTTCAACCTTGATCTCCATCAAACATTTAGTCTATAAAATGTCATAAAACGTGTCCAATGTCCAGAATGTCCACCTTTTGATTATCTAATAGACTAGTCCTTTCAACACTACACTTAGCTAACACCTGATGTAATCTTGTGGACACTTGAGGCTGTATGCAGTCTGTAAATGGATCGAGCCATTCACTGTAGCAGAGGATCAGTGGCATGTGTTTGAAGCCCTCCACTACAATATTGTATTGCTCACATTAATATTTACAGCGTCCCACATGGATTATAACCAACATCACTCAGTCTTGTTTAGAAGCTGTGAGTCTCCAGATTTAAAGCAGAGACACAGTAAGGACACAAATCAGGAGAAAAAAAATCTGTTCAGTTTGGCTACGGGTGGCTGTCATCACTTTAATGTCTTCTTCATCTTTCTGTCAGCAGGATGTCTATGGGCTGAAATATGTGCCACCGGAAACTGAATTTGAATCATTTATATTTGAATTTCATAAGTTGAATAATCTGTTAATTATTTGAACAAAAAAACTAAAACATTCCAATACAATCATCCTTTTTTCAGGATGTTAACATCACCTTATTAACATTCAGTGTGAGCATTTAGCATGCTGTGCCAAAGTATCAGTAACAAAATCACATTATTTGTCATTAATATCACTTTACATGTTTTTTTAAAGGTTTGCTAAAATTGAGATCAGCGCATCAAAGCCCATCATTCCATTCAGAGAAACGGTGGTACGTCCTCCAAAAGTTGACATGGTGAATGAAGACCTGGGCAGGCAGCAGAAAATAGCCATCATTCACCAGGTGAGCCGGCCACGGGCACTGAAATGCTTCTCTGCAAGTGTTTTGTGTCACCTGTGTCTTTTACAGTTTGTCTGTGTTGAAGTGATATGTTTTCAGTGTGTGTGTGTGTGTGTGTGTGTGTGTGTGTGTGTGTGTGTGTGTGTGTGTGTGTGTGTGTGTTTAAAGGTGAAAGAAGACGCCTTTCAGGGCCGTTCATCTGACACCCTGCATGTAGACTCTAGTGGTCTGGTCACCCTCACCACTCCCAACAGACTGGCCACAGTGAGCGTCCGGGCGATCCCCTTGCCACAGGGTAAGACCTGGATACACATCAAGCAAGCTAAAGGTCACACCAGTCTGCCCTGTCACCATACAGAGAGAGAGAGGCAGTACACACAACACACACTTTTACACTCTGTTTACATGTCATGACATTAACGTGATTCAACAGAAACACATCTTTCCAGTGCAACTTTCAACTTTTCTCAGCATACTCTGTGTCCATGTATAAAGTCTTGTGTCCAACAAGCATAGGCTGTGTTGGTTTAAAGCAGAAGCGGATCTTAAAGAAAGAAAAGAAATAGATCAGTATAGTGAGACACGGAACTACTTTTCAACACACTAACAGGTTTAGTCCACTGTCATATGAAAAAGTGTCATGTCATGTGCTTTCTTCTCTAACTGCACGTTAATGTGCTGAAGCACTGTGAATATAAAACAAACTGGTTGAGTAGAAAAGAGTTATTTGGATAGAAAAGCATCTTGCTGTGAGGCCGCATGAAGGACTACTTCACGGATGTCATTTGTAAGAAACACTGTTAATTTTGATTCTCCTGCAGAAGTGACCAATCTGTTGGAGAGTAGCACTGAGCTGATCCGCACTCTGGAGCAGTTGAATATATCCCTGAGGGAGGGGAAAAGTCTAGAAGTCAGCCTCAGGACCCTGGAGGCCATCGCTGGATTCAAGGCCCAGCTGGAGAGCCTGCTGCAGGGGAGGAAGTGGAGGAACACTGTGGAGCATATCTGGTCCTTTGGGCCTCGCAGGTCTGGTTCATGTGGACTGTCAGTCCTTCAGAATAGATTTATAGTGGTGACTCTAGCGATACTGACATAGTTCACATGGAACATTGTATTGATAACAGATAGACTGACCTTTGTCTAGAGGAACCAGACTTTTATTTGATACAGGCCATTATTTCTGATCCAATCACTGTTATTCACCATGTTCCCATTCTTGTTTTCAGGTATGGTCCCAACATTCTCCTGAACAGTGTGGAGGGCTACCAGCGGCCCTCAGTGTGGCAGTGTCTGGTCAGAGGAGACAAAGCTGGCGAGGATGAAACTCAAGCTGTCATACGAGACTTTGATAACAGCATCATAAGCGGCTTCCAGCTAGCAACTCTGTCAGGGCCCATGTGTGAGGAGCCCCTGATGGGAGTTTGCTTTTCAGTGGAGAGGTGGGACATCCAGTCTTCAGCCTTACCACAACATCAGGACTCCTTGGAGGAAAACTCCTTGTCCCATGATGCTTCAACAGACAGTAAAGTGGAAGAAAGTGCTAAGACATCTGAACAGACTGATGGCACAGCAACAGGGCCAAGTCAGGCCAGGCGCAGGCCAGAGGCGGCCTCCGCAGACTGCTACGAGCCGGTCTCTGGCCAGCTGATCGCTGCCATGAAGGAGGCCTGTCGCCATGCCTTCCAGGCTCAGCCCCAGAGACTCATGGCTGCCATGTATACCTGTGAGATCATGGCCACTGCTGAGGTGCTGGGTAAGAGAGCACTGAAGCAAACTTCTGCCACACAAACACATGGCTTTTTCACTATAATATAGAGGAATGTATTGGGAGATAGCATGGCATTTACAAAATTTAACAAACATGTATTTCCAGTGCAATGGTTACTCTGAATCATCCTCAGAAATCAGAAATCCCCAAAATGAATATCTGGACACAACAATCCCTATCTGCACGGCCACGTACTGACTTCAACTGAATAAGTTGGCAGGGTTCAGTATATATGGGACTGGTCACTTTTGGGGATATTTTTTATATATTTCCTGGAGACTTACCTGAACCATGACTGCTACGTGCCATACCTTGAACTTAACCACAACCACTGACCCAGAAGTCAATCAACTAGGCAAGCTGTCCTCAGTTAATTTTAGTCTAAGATGTGTGCCCGAAGGTAGCCTAAGTCAAACACACATACACTACGCTTTCAGGCTGGTAATTTCAAGCATGAGAACAACTGGCCAGGCTGCACAGCTTAGTGTGGAATCATGTTCCACAGCGCTGTCTACACTGTTGTCCTCTGAAAGTCATTAAGGTGAAAATGAGGCTTGAAATGCTACGTAACGTGCCCGTAAACAATATCTGCAGGTCTGTTAGCTGCAGCAGCTCGTTACACAAACAGTTCCTTGGTCAGCCAAATGCGAACAGGCCAATTAACTGACAAACAATATCCTTATTTTTGGTTCCACAAGGCTGTTTGAGAAGCACCAACACCTCTGCTGATGATGCTAACCTGTGTCTAGTTACATGAACCTCTTTACTGGTCTGTATAGATTTCTTCCATTAGTTTGAGTATGTGTATTTATGTGTATGCTTTATTTCTGAATACTTTACATATGTATGTACTTTTCTATTTATGTATTAACATGTATGAGTTTATGTTTCACTTAGTATGTTCCGGGTTTAGTCTGCACTTGTATAAATATTCAGACCTCTGAAATAATTTCTTGAAACAGTCATTTTAGGGAATCTGGTGATTTGTTCTGCCGTGTAAATCGATGCGTCCTAACCCCGTGTTTCTCCCTGTACCAGGCCGAGTGTACGGAGTGCTGGGAAAACGAGAGGGCCGTGTTCTCCATGAAGAGATGAAGGAAGGCACAGACATGTTCATCATCAAGGCTGTTCTGCCCGTGGCTGAGAGCTTCGGATTTGCCAACGAGATCCGCAAGAGGACCAGTGGGTTAGCCAGTCCACAGCTGGTCTTCAGCCACTGGGAGGTGATGATCTTTGTTTTTCGTTAATATATACTCATTTTAATTTGATGCCTGCAACATGTTCCAATAACGTGTAAGTACACAACTTCAGTTTACACATTTTAAATGAAGTCTGTGAGGCAGCAAATTGTAGAAAAAGTAATACTTTTCAATGCCTTTGTATACATACAACACACACACACACACACACACAGTGACTGAGCTCGTTATGCAGGGCTGCGGTCTGGTTAATGAGATGGTTCCCCCGAGGGAGCTGGGATCAAAGCGGCGATAGACAACATGTGTTAGACCGTTAGAGCCGCCGCTTGGCTGGCTCGAGTCGCGTGTCCTCTTGCAGGACATATGGACGCTGTCTGTTGAGGTAATGGGTGAGGCTGTTATACAGCCACGTGTCAGAATATTGTCACTGTGATTGAATCTTAAATAAGTCACAGTGTTCATTTTGAATCCTGCTTGTGTTTTCTTATAAAGAGCCTCGCTTATGCAGCACTGATGATGGTGGTGAAGTAAGAAAAACACCATGACAGGATCACCATGCCACCTCATGGCTTTGGTTACCGTAGAACCTACAAACCACGCTGTTCTATTGTTAAACATCTATTAGTGTACATTTTATGCAGCATGTTTATTTTCATACGCACTAATAACCCCCCGAACCACCTTAATTCATATTTATTGTTCACATTAACTTCCCATTTCCCAGTAACCCACCTTCAGAAAAAGAATCCCTGTCCAACCCAGAATAGACATTCATTCAATTGCGTTGTATTTATATAGTGCCATATCATAACAAAAGTTATCTCATGACACTTTTCATGCAGAGCAGGTTTAGACGTACTCTTTATAATATTATTAACAGAGACGTTAAACGTTGGCAGACCCAAGCTCATTAAATTTTAACAGAAGTTATCTGATGACACATTCAATACAGAGCAGCTCTACACTGCACGCTATAATATTATCAGAGTCTGTGCTCTCTGCTTGTCTCATGATCCCCGTTACCTCACACTCTGTATGAGACACTGTCACACTGTGTGTGTGTGTGTGTGTGTGTGTGCGTGTGCGTGTGCGTGTGCGTGTGCGTGTGCGTGTGCGTGTGTGTGTGTGTGTGTGTGTGTGTGTGTGTGTGTGTGTGTGTGTGTGTGTGTGCATTCTTTCTGCCAAGTACAGTAGCAAGTGTTTCCATTTTCCAGGTTGTTAATATATGTTAACAGTCAAATGTTTGAACACCCGTTGTCATTCAGTAGTTTTTCTCTCTGTTTTCATTAGTGAGCTTTCCTTTCCACAATCAACAGTCATGACCTAGTAAAGGTCTCACTGAGGAAATGGCATGATGCCAACTGTACCTGTAGATCAGAACAAATTAGAGTCTTTGTCTTAATACTGTACAACTATTGCAGCTATTAGTGTGGGGAGGTGCTGCCTGACATGCAAACATTGTAGATGTAACAGTCAATCAGGGTTGTGCATTAACAAAAGTACATTCACACTAAACATACTACATTTGAAAATGCATCTTGTTCTCTGTTTGTTTACCCTCATCTATAATGCGTCTGTTTTTGTCACCTGATGACACCTGAGCTGCTCGAGAACACTCTCCAGCTGACTGCACGTTTTAGGGTGAACAAGTCAAACAGAGCTTTTGGAAAACAGTGCTGTGATCCTGGTTGGAGGTGGTGTGGCAGTTTTTCATATTAAATGTGTCTGTAATAGTAATAATAGCAATAGTATCATGTATCAAACATCACTTTTAAACCACTCTAAATGTTTAAGGAGTCTGTAAAGCGCCCTTGCACATGTACCACGACCTTCACGTCATTTTAACCATCTCACAACACCTTGCAGCACCCCCCCACCCCAAGCCTATTGCACATTGTCTTGCAGCCATTGTCTTTGCCTCATTAAAAGTTGTCTGTCTGATTTCATGTATGTGCAGACGCTTCCTCACAAAGAGTTCATCCTGAACCCCCCACAGTCCTTCAGCAATCTCAGCTTCGCGACTCGCCTGCTGTTTAGTGCTGATGTCAGCATTCCTACTGACAGCGATTTGATATGGCCAGGATATTGGATTAACATATGAATGAGCGCAGAGGCAGAGGGAGCAGACTTTGAGCGCTGTATTCTTGTGTAACTGGAGGGTTAGTGGCACCTGTTGGGACGTTTACATTAGATTTCCATCGGAATGGAGCTTTTGTTCAGCTGCAGACTGGAGAATTGTGTGAATAAGTCTTGTATTGATCAGCCAAAGCATCTGGTTGTTTTTTCTGTTGGCATGCTAATACATAGACCCAAGCGATATTCCAGAATGGCCGATATTTTTGCCTGATTTAAGCTTATCTAAAATGAGGGCAGTTGTAGACATCATCGATTGTGGAGTAAGTAGTCACTTAAAATTGATTTTCTAAATGTTTCTTCATCATCCCATATCAAAAGTCATGTGTTATGGGAATGATATGTTACCCTATGTGTCATCTAACTTTATTCTGCCATTTTATATTTTCTGTTGATGAGATAAGGTGTTTGCGCCCATGAAAAGATTATTAAATTATTTGAATTGTTTCCATTGCCCCGCACTGATGCAAAAATACATTTGTGATTATCTTATTTTAAACTTCTATCACTTCTGTGTTTTTGAACCTGGACCTCATGGTTTTATGTTGTTGAAGTAAAATGGTAAATGGACTGTACTTAGAGCGCCTTTCTAGTCTTCCGACACATTCACACACTGATGGCACAGCCTTCAGGGGCAGTTTGGGGTTCAGTATTTTGCCCAAGGACACTTCGACATGTAGACTGAAGGAGCTGGGGATTGAACCACCAATCACCTGATTAGTCGACCCTCCAAGGAGGTAGAGCGGGTTGTCGACTAATCAGAAGATCGGAGGTTCAATCCCCGGTGGCTGCGCCAATGCCATCAGTGTATGAATGTGTGTGAATGGGTGAATGAGATATGTAGTGTAAAGAGCTGTGGTCGGAAGACTAGAAAGGTGTTATAGAAGTACAGCCCTTGTACCATGTACCGTTAAAGTGAAGAGAGGGCACATGTTGTGAATTTGGTCCAGTATTTAAGTTGAGTGCAGCCAGCAGCTGTGAAGCGGGCTACAACTCAATCCTTATTTTAAATTCCATCCATTAAAAAAATGCTTGTTTGCCACTGACAGTGTGAAGTTACCCTTTCAAGCAACACTGTGTAGAAATTTGTATTTTTGTAATTAGTGTCCCCAGTGTCAGAGTGTAATCCCACTGTGGTAAATATGTTCAGCCGTGCTAACAGCCAATCATCAGCCAGGTCCCCAGCAACAGCTAATATCACTGACTAGTCCAACAGCAGTCAGCCCAGCTCGGCGTCTGTCTTTCAGCCTTTTATTTCACCAAGCTCTCACCAACCACTAAAAGTCAGTCCCACATTTACTCTTGTCCGGCGGCTTCTTGCTCGCTCACTCTCTTCTTTTCTCTTCTTAACTTCCTCCATCAACGTCCTCTTCACTCTCTTCTCCTCTGCCATTATGTCCATACACAGGCTGCTGAGTCCAGTTACATTGTGTACTTGCCCAGCTCCGGTTCTAGGATGACACCAGCTCCACATGCGTCAGCATTCCCCTGCTTACCAGGCCTGATTAGGGTTGCTAACCATAACTAGCTCTGCGCTCACAGCCCAGGCAGCCTGGCTAGCAAACTGAGCTAATATAAGCTAACAGCAGTCACAGTTGGCAGCATCACAAATATATATCATGTGTCAGTGTATATTTTGGCTGATTGTTCACTGGTGGCTGAAAGGTCGAAACATCACTGATGAAATGGCTAACATATGACTTCTGCTGCACTTCATTTTCCATCTCTCCCCTAAAAACGATTTTTGGAATTAACCCAGCCTGAAGTACAACAGTGCTGTCTTTTATAACAGACAGAGGTTTATTGGCCAAAATGACATCAATAAGACTTAATCTTCCTTCAACTCTGCCGAGTCTTATCAAGCTCCAATTTAAGAATTAATTTCACGTGATGTTTGTGTTCCTGATGTCTCTTTCTGACATCAGTTGTTACTTGCACTTCTTCTTTAACGTGTTGGTGCCAGCCATCCAACAACATTAGCCAAAAATGTGACTGTTGCAGGATGCCACACACCCCACCCCCACTCACTGGATCCCATTGTGCTGTAGCATATGCTGCTCACATGTGGTGTGTGGTTGGTGTGTGTTGTCTCCTGTAATCCGCTCATTGTTGGAGCTCGCTCCCTGCCATCTGTCCCAGTGTAACCACAGCCAGGTGCAGGACCGTACTGCGTGTGTGTGTGTGTGTGTGTGTGTGTGTGTGTGTGTGTGTGTGTGTGTGTGTGTGTGTGTGTGTGTGTGTGTGTGTGTGTGTGTGTGTGTGTGCG
This sequence comes from Collichthys lucidus, assembly GCA_004119915.2. Lineage (NCBI taxonomy): Eukaryota > Metazoa > Chordata > Actinopteri > Sciaenidae > Collichthys > Collichthys lucidus. Next base: position 1,072,982 of record CM014081.1, read on the forward strand.
TGTGCGTGCGTGTGCGTGTGTGTGTCTCCACAGCTCCACGTTCTTCTGCCATGGCTTTTTTTTTACTTAGTTTTATTTATATAGCGCCATATCATAACAAAAGTTATCTCATGACACTTTTCATACAGGTCTAGACCGTACTCTTTATAATATTGTCTTTGCAGTTTCTCCACTTTTCTAAATCGGTCCTTCTCTTTAGCCGTCACCAACTTGACAACCTTACCTGCGCTGATCTGGGTCACAAGGGGTTAAAGTTTTGTTCTTTCTTCTTATTTTGTGAGAAGAGGCATAATGGGTGAGACGAGGCAAGACAGAATTGAATACATTGGGTGACAAGACAGGATTAGCAAGAACGAGCAAGGTACATACTGCAGGGGCAGAAAGGAGAGAGTAAAAGACTAGAGAGGACGCACTCAAGGGTTAGGAGGACGGCAAAGCATTGTGATGGGATTTCCATGAGTGTCTGTAAGCGCAGAGAAGCAACAAGAGCAAAAACAAACTAATGAAGAAAGAAGGAAAAAAACATTAAAAAGGGAAATGACTCAATTGATATGAATGAATGAGAAATGGAGAACCAAGGTAATAATTACAAAGAGACAACGAAAAGAAAAAAGTTGAGTTTCCCTCTCAGACATGGCTGCTTGTCTTGTGCTGTTAGAGATCTCTGCATATTGGCTCAATGATACTGAGGTCAGGAGACTGTGGTGGCCACTCCACAACCTTCACTTTGTTCTGTCACAGCCACTGTAGGGTTGACTTAGCCTTGTGTTTTGGATTACGGTCATGTTTAAAGTCCAAGTGTGTCCCATGTGCAGCTTCCAGCTGATGATCAAACTGTGCTTCAATACTTGCACATAATATGCTGCATTCATCTTGACAATTCCCAGAGCCACTTGTAGCTCACAAACAGCCCAAACATCAGAGATCCACCTCCGTGCTTCACAGCAGGGACGTTGTACTTTTCATCATTGGCCTTGATGACTCCTCTCCAAATATAGCATTTATGGTTGTGACCATAAAGTTTAATTTTGGTTTCATCACTCCAAATGACTTTGTTCCAGAAGTTTTGAGGCTTGTGTAGATGCTTGTTTGGCACATTGTACGCAGCCTGTTTTTTGGCATCTCGACGACGCAGACCATTTTTGTTAAAGTGTCTCCTTATTTAGCACATTCAAACAGTCACAACACTGTTTTGCAGAGAAGCCTGTATTTGAGCTGAAGTTACTTGTGGGTTTTTCTTCTGCATTCTGACAGAATTTGCTGGCAGATGTGACTTAAATCTTTGTTTGTCTTATCAAACTGTGTCTTAGTTTCAGCAGAATCCCGCATTTTCTACTTCTTTATCAGTGTTTGAACTCTACTGATTTTCCAAATCTTTGATATCTTTTTTGAAGTCTTTTTCTTGATTCATGAAGTTCAGCTACTCGCAGGTCCTCTGACCTTTTTTTTTTGCTTTCCACGTGGCCCTGCATGAAATGTGCAGGTGTGTGTTTTTTTTTGTGTGTTTTTTTTACATTGACCCAATTTACTAATTACAAGTCACAGGTGTGGAAACTTTCTTTTGATAGCCTATATATACAGTACTAGCCTGTATGCGTGTCAACCAGTGTGTTTGTTTATTATCAGGCCAAACATTCATCACTATGTAAACCTTTGATCACATTTATCATTATGATATGACATATTATAATAAATAGCTTCATCTGAACACTATTCTTAAATAAAAAGAAAAGTGTTTATCATAAAATGGCCAATTCTTTATCAATCCTGTCAGTGCTTTGTAGATTTCAACAGAACAGACATACAGTATATGAAAGAGTGGATGTGCATCGTGAGCCCTTGTGGAGTGGGTTCTGCTGTGACTGTGGGCTTTTGGGGGGTTTATATCAAGTCAAAATGGGATGTAACAGTTATAGATGTATCGTGGCAGATTAGAGAGTCAATGAGCGGTGTTGTTGTGAACTGTGGTGAAGCTCTCATTCTGTTAGCATGTTTATTGTTGTTTCCGGATGCGGTGATGGGTCACGGTGATGTTTTAGCATGAGAGCCACTTGTTGGAAAGTTAAAGTGTTGGGTGGGAGTTTGAGTTGTTTTTTTGTGAAGTCCATCAGTTCCCCAGGTTGGCAGGTAGTTGCTCTGAGATGCAGGACAATATCAGGTTGTTACACATGCTTCTGGTTTGAATGTCCAATATCGTTTTGGACGTTTTTTCATTGTTTTGTTTTCTTTCATTAGAGTCCTTTTTTTTCTTTCTTTTTTTCTCTGACCTTTCCAGCTTCCCGGTGTAGATTGAGGCTTGAGCTGACTACTTATATTTAGTCATGGAGTGTAACCAGTAAATCTAGTTTGTTACTTGTCAATTTATCATACTGATTTCTTATGTTTTTTTCCCCATTTTCTTTGGTTGATGTGTCCTGCAGGGGTTGTCTTATACCATCACCTATTATTACATTTCTATTCCTTTCCTCCTCTTTGTGTCCTAGGTCATCACCAGTGATCCATACTGGGTTCCCACCACTGAGGAAGAATACTTGCACTTTGGAGAGAAAGCCGACTCCGCCAACCAGGCCCTCAAATACATGAATGCTGTCCGCCGCCGCAAAGGCCTCTACGTGGAGGAGAAGATAGTGGAGCACGCAGAGAAACAGAGAACACTCAGCAAGAACAAGTAGAGAAGAACCAGCTCCTCTGGTCAAGCTGTGAGACTCTGCTGACACCTGAACAGCAGCTCTGCAGTGCTGCTGTTCACCGTGACTGAGCTCGTCATCAATCACAGAGGGACAGACGTCGCCTGAATCAAAGATCTTCATCACAGCAGCAGCATAGTCTGTCACTGATGGCTTCTTTCTTATTTTCTTGCGCAACAAAATAATTTTTTTGCGATTGTTGATTAGTTGGGATTCTCTGTTTTATAAATCATATTGTTTTATGTTCACACAGAGACAGCAAGGGCAGTAAATACTGACCAATCAAACTGCCCCATTCAATGCTGAATGACATTGATATTTGCTGATATTTTGGAACTTGAATTTGAACATTATTTGCCATTGCTTTGCAGATTTACTATTGTATGACATCACCTTCGTAATTAATATACATTGCGATGCTTATTAGAATATTAAATGACTGATATGTTTCCCATTAGCTTCAGCTTTTAAGACAATCGTGTTAAAATACATTTCTGTGATAAACCTGAGAATAAAGTTCAAAGTTAACTTTGAGGAGGAAGAAATGAAATAATTGTACAATAAATCATGATGTTTGAGATGTAACTGCTGTACTTTCTTCAGGTGAGAGGTTGTTAATATATATTTTTCAGACTTTATATGATTTCAAACCATGTAAATAAATCCTGCAGCAGTAGAACGTGTGTTTAAAGGTCAGGGGGGGGTAAATGCTTCTCATAACCACTCTGTGCTTTTTCAGTGCTCCTTTTCTGCACTAATGCAATCAAACACCATCACCGTGTGATATGTTCACGTGGCACGCTCTGGATGGTCCCAAACATAGCCACATCCTGTCTTCATGCCCACACTGCCAGTTGATAGCTTGGGCCCTGCATGTCCGCAGAGTGCTAATGGCTGGAGAGCTCCTCCTGTGAGACCTAGGCTAATGCAGCGGAAGAGACCGGCTCATCTCCTCACAGATTCAGTTACATTCATGCATAATTGAGGAAAATCTGGCAGTTTTGTCAAGTGGGCTTGAATGAATTCCACAGCCCACCCCACCCTTCACCTCCAGCTTTATTTATTTCTTCACACAGACCCTGAAGAAGCTTTTTAATTTGAAAATACAAATCTGCTGAAATTGTGTTCATTCTCAGAGCATGGAGTGGTCAGCTCTCATTACATTACAACATTAAAATAATGTTAACGTGCCATGCAGTATGCATCTGTATGTTCTCACTGAAAATGCTGTCTCTTCTTACGCCTTGGACTTTCCATATATCCATTTTTTGATTTCACATCACTCTCCTCCACCTCCCTTCATTTCTCTTTGTCCCTCATATTCATGCAGCCCTTAAGGTCATCCTCTGTCTCTTTCAGACCTCCTCTCCCTAAAAGCACACTTTCTTCTGATTGGCCAATTTCCAAAAGCCCTGCTTCACCCTCTTGCCTTCGATGTCATGACAGCTTCAGTAGCTTTCTTTGAAAAATACTGATGTAGGGCACTGAATTGAATAAATTTATTGTTTATCAAAGCACAAATAAGAATTGGGTTATGAAAACAATAGGAGTGTTCACTGATGTCACATCACTTTCTAACTTTATTTATTGATTTTGGTGAAACTAGACCACATTTTGTGGAAAATATATATTCTGCTCTTCTTTCTGGTGAGGCTGCTTCACTTGAGTGTCAGTTTCTTGATGGACTAATAGCTTCACATGTTGTTAGCAGTTAGCTACTTTAGCCACTAACTTTTGCGGCTTTAGGCCGCTAATACAGGAGCTCTGACTACCAAGAGCAGCTGAATAACTAGACTGGGTGGGTGGGTGGGGGCAGGCCTCCGCTCATTCTTATAGAAGCTGCTCAATGAAGCCAAAAGAGATCAGTCTTGGGCATACAATGATCCAGTCTGAAGAATCAGTGCGTGCATGAGCAGAGAGCACAAAAGACACACACACACACAGGGAGTGTGTTGCTGATTGATGAAGGCCTGATGTGTCACAGTTTAGTGTCCTGGGGTGGGAGGATGGTGCTATCCGGTTTGTGAAGGTGTGTGTCTCATAAAGACAGTAGTTGTGTATATCCTGCACACTGGTCCTAATGTGAGAAAACGTCTGAGGTCCTGGTTCAGGGTTAGGTGTGGATCAAGGCTGTCCACAATGAATGAAGTCAATGTAGTGTCCTAACAAGCATAGCGGATTAATATGGTGTGTGTGTGTGTGTGTGTGTGTGAGTGTGTGTGTGTGTGTGTGTGTGTAGGTGTGTGTAGGTGTATGTGACCTCACACTGTCACAGCTCTTCTTTCTGAGCGTTTACAGGCTGTGAAGAAAGGACCTGAGGGAAGCTAGCCACCTCAATAAACACACACATACACAGCAGAGGGGTGTAAGTGACAACCTCAGTGGCTGTGAACGCTGAGTGAGAAGCGCTGAGTGCCAAAACCTGCAGTTCTTCAAACGGCCACTTGGGGCTGGCACTCTATTGTATTAATTTTTCATAATGTTATTCTTCATAACTCTTAGCAGCATGTGACTGGTCCATTTTGTGGAGAAGGTTTTAGGTTTTGACAGTAAAAAGAAGGCTTGGCTATCTTCAACTCGCTTAGTTGGAGGGAAGAGCTGTGTCTGCGTTAGTTAGTTAGTAGTTGTGGAGCATTTATCATGTTTTGATAAAACAGTACACTAAAACACATGAGACTGAGCTAAACGTTAAACGCAATTTTACAAAGGTGTGTTTTTGTCAGAGGTTTGAATGTTGGAAGGTCAGTACAGTCACGTGTGTTTGGGGAGAGAGTTCCAGAGGGAGGGGGCAGCTGCAGAGAAGGCTTTGTCGCCCCAGGTTCGGTGCTTGGTCCTGGGTGGTGGAGTCAGGAGGTTTGCATTAGATGAACGAAGGCTGCGGGATGGATTGTGGTGATGGAGCAAGTCAGTGAGGTGGGAAGGGGTCTGGTTATGGAGGGCTTTGTGTGTGAGGAGGAGGATTTTGAACTGAATGGAGCCAATGGAGGTTCTGGTTCTGTGTACACTTGCTGTATATCATCAATATTATAGAGACCTATAAAGAAGTCATGTTTTTGTGGAAGTTCATGTCTTAATCCCCTGTAGTTCCTCTACGTTTAATTTAAAAGAGTAAACCAGTAAAAACGAGAAAGACAACAAGGAAGAGAGCAGAAATGATGCTTCATTAAATAAACCTTTTGGACCAGCTCTCCATTTGTCCTGCCTGACAGACAAACTTTACAGGAAAGAGAATGGTTTGCAGGTAAACTGCTTTACAATACACATTAAAATCTGGGTCTGTTTGTGGATTGTGTGGGACTCTGGTGTGTTTTGTGGATTGTGAAGAGACAGCTTTTAAAAGTAATAAATGAGATTTGTTGCTGGTCCTCCCGCTGGTCCCGTCTCCTCACTGCACCACCTCTCCACCACGCTGTCCCACATCCAAACACTGCTATAAACAGATTCTTATTCTTGTGGTGGAGACAGGAGTTTCTTGGGAGGCTTTTTTGCAGTAAAAAGTGCCTTGTCCTGTCTTTATCCCGGCAGGTTGTAAAGAGTGTACAAAAGACACAGCGGAGCAAGTAATTGTGGCTGCTCCAGCACAGACTGCTGTCTGTCTCGTGTCTTCAGAGAGGTGAGGTAAGGCGAGGTCTGACTCGAGGCTGCCGCTCTCAAATTAATTGCCTTTGTTTCCTGTGAGCTGAGCTGGGCTATCTCTGCCATTACCTCATTCATCTTCCTCCTTCCCTTCCCCCTCCCTCTCCTCCAATCTCCAGCATAGACCTTTTTGAGGTTTAAAGGTCAGTTAAACCAAAGTTTTAAAAAACATATTCCACTTCCCTCTAGTGGCATCTTTTTTTTCTTTTTTTTCCTGCTGAGCTTGAGTTGTTGTTTTATGTAACTTGATTGAACAGACCCTTCACAGGTTGGTACAACGACTTGAAGCAGGAAAAACAAACATTTCTCATTCGACTGTTGAGTGCAGAAAAGCTGCATGCAGTGAAGTGCTGAATATTTTGTGGTTGGTACAAAGAGACTTTTCTTCAGAAGCAAGATACTGTCACAAGTAGTCATTTTCTCATAAATAAGAGCTCAGTGCTCCGTTTTTAACAGAAGAGGAGGACCTGAGCAGGGCTTTCACCGTCGAGTGGATCACACTGGGGAACACGTCATGAGCTGTTTCCATCATTGTATTTTGATGTCACATTTGGTACAGAATCGCCTCAGAGCACAAATGTTCTGAGTTTAAACATGCCAGCTAACTGAACCTTATCTGTGTGCATGTTCTCCCCGTGTCTACGTGGGTCCTCACCGGCTTCCTCCCACAGTCCAAAGACATGCAGGTTAACTGGTCACTAACTGGCCGTGTGTGTCCCCAACTGTGTGTCAGTCCTGTGATGGAGTGACAACCTGTCCTTCTGACCCTAGCAGATAAGCGGCTACGGAAAATAAATGTATGAATATTGCATGAAGAATGTTCAACGTCAACATGGTTTACATTATAATTGTGTAACTTGTTAGTATGCTAGCCACCATCAGTCCACCATGTTCAAATCCAAATAGCAAACCACTCGTTCATTGTTTCATACAGAATTGTACATCAACTTCCAGCTTTTTAATAAGATGTCAATACTGGCAAATCAATACATCAGTCTGAGAGCGATGTGTTTGTGTGTGCAGCCCCACTCAGTGGAGTAACAGATGATGTTTCCCTCCTCCTCCTCCTGCTCTCCATAAGGCTTGTTTTGTCTGCTGCTATGGGGGAATGACCTCTCTGTCTATATATCTCTCCTCGTTCAACAGGCAGCCACACGTTTCTGTGTGTATGTGTGTGTGTGTGTGTGTGTGTGTGTGTGTGTGTGTGTGTGTGTGTGTGTGTGTGTGTGTGTGTGTGTGTGTGTGTGTGTGTGTGTGTGTGTGTGTGTGTGTGTGTGTGTGTGTGTGTGTGTGTGTCTCACTCACTGCTAATGTGATTTTTCTCTGGCAAGTCCCTATAGGCACAACACACAAGATCCCTTCCACTGTGATGTCCATCTGGCAAGACAGCACAGGGCACACACACACACACACACATTGGTGCCAGGACAGTGATATGGTTAAGTGAACACTTTGTCACGCTGACGCTGTAAGCTGCATTGTCTGCTCCGCACATCTTTGGCGGGCTCTGCATTCACGTGCCAGCTGACTCTCATTCATTCTCTCTCCATTTGTTTGGCCTGTAGAGGAGTGGAGTGTGTCGAGATGCCAGCTATTTGGCTGGTGTGCCAGTTTGTGCCAGGCCAATAGGCCAGAGTGTGTGTGTGTGTTTTCCTGTTTTGTAGTTCTATGCTTGTGCGAGCTGCTGTGGTTTGAAGTAGTTAGAAGTATGAGCCAACAATGTTCATGTCCTGAATGGTAAAATGATAAATTAATAAAAATAAATTAAAAAAAAACATGAACTTTAAATTGTAAAATCTCTCTGTGTTGTATGTATACATTCTTTACTAGACATTACATATTACACAACAAATAGGTCCGCCCGAGCAACCGGATTGGTCAACTAGACATTTAGGATGTCACACCCTGAAAATATAGACAAAGTAAACAAATAAGAATAAGTCCCCTGGAAGTACTTTAATAAAGTAATACATCTGAATTTACAATTTCAGCTTTCTTTAATGAATATTCTGTGTAATGGAGCTGTTAGACCACCTCATTAATACAGGTATGTACCTCGTATATACAGTGTGTACCTCGTTAATACAGGTGTGCACCTCGTATAAACAGTGTGTACCTCGTTAATACGGGTGTGCACCTTAATAATACAGGTGTGTACCTCGTATATACAGTGTGTACCTTGTTAATACAGGTGTGCACCTCGTTAATACAGATGTACCTTGTTAATACAGGTGTGCACCTCATTAATACAGGTGTGCACCTCATTAATAAAGGTGTATACCTCGTTAATACAGGTGTGTACCTCGTTAATACAGATGTGCACCTCGTTAATACAGGTGTGTACCTCGTATATACAGTGTGTACCTCGTTAATACAGGTATGTACCTCGTTAATACAGGTGTGTGGTGTGTACCTCGTTAATACAGGTGTGCACCTTGTTAATGCAGGTGTGGACCTCGTTAATACAGGTGTGTACCTCGTATATACAGTGTGTTCCTCGTTAATACAGGTGTGCATCTCGATAATTCAGGTGTGTACCTCGTATATACAGTGTATACCTCGTTAATACAGGTGTGCACCTTGTTATTACACGTGTGTACCTTGTATATACAGTGTGTACCTCGTTAATACAGGTGTGCACCTTGTTATTACACGTGTGTACCTTGTATATACAGTGTGTACCTTATTAATACAGCTGTGTACCTTGTGTATTTGTGTATATACAGTGTGTACCTCGTTAATACAGGTGTGTACCTCGTATATACAGTATGTACCTCGTTAATACAGGAGTGTAGCTCGTATATACAGTGTGTACCTCGTTAATACAGGTGTGTACCTCGTTAATACAGGTGTGCACCTCGTTAATACAGGTGTGTACCTCGTATATACAGTGTGTACCTCGTTAATACAGGTGTGCACCTCGTTAATACAGGTGTGTACCTCGTTAATACAGGTGTGTACCTCATATATATAGTGTGTACCTCGTTAATAAAGGTGTGTACCTCGTATATACAGTGTGTACCTCGTTAATACAGGTGTGTACCTCGTATATACAGTGTGTACCTTGTTAATACAGGTGTGCACCTCGTTAATACAGGTTTGTACCTCGTTATAACAGGTGTGTACCTCGTTAATACAGTGTGTACCTCGTTAATACAGTGTGTACCTCGTATATACAGTGTGTACCTCGTTAATACAGGTGTGTACCTCGTCTGTGTGCAGCATGTTGAAGAACAGTTCAGTGAGCTCAGAGAAAATATTTTTAAAAACTAAAGGTGAACTAATCTGAACTGATTTTTGGACTTTACAACCCTGCGGAGTTACTGAAATATTTGGATCATCCTCCATCAGCTGTGCCGGTGAGTCGCTGATGCTAACTTCAAAATAAATGTGAGGCCAATCTGTTCATGGAAAATCTCTTAGTCACTACAAGACTGAACTAGCAAAGCAGTTTAGTGTTTATATGTGCATATTTATTCAGTTTGGGAAACTCCACGATCTCTATGAGCTCTGACGGGCCGTGAATTTTTTGTGATGATAGTCACCTACCATGAGTCCGATTCTGCTCGAGATTTTGCCTCTTAAAGGAGGTTTTCCTTCCCACTGCCACAGGTTCATGCTCATAGTGGGAATGGTTGAGTCTATGTAAATAATATTTTACAGTACAGTACAGATAATTTCATGATTTTGTGCTATATAAATAATATTGAATTGAATCATTTTCTTAGGTTGTGCATGCGCAAGCATAGTACTACTTGTAGAGCAAGTCTCTGGAGTGTAGAGCAAGTCTCTACAAGTAACATAAAATATATGTGTGTGTGTTTGTGTGTGGTGTACAGGGATCAGCTCAGGTAACACACAGACAGACCTCGATGATTATTTGACTTCAGCGGTCCAGCTTCGAAGAGCCCATTAGATCACATTGCTGCATGATGTGTGTGTGATGAACAGGCTCTGATCCACTAGCTTCAGTATGAAGCAGCTAAAACCAGAGATGCAGTGAGAGAGATTCAAACTGACACAAAAAAAAGTTGGCTTTATTGTAATGCAAATTACAATAAAGCCTTAGAACAGACTCAACATTCTGCTAATTAAACATCACCTGCTTGACAGAAGAGGCCAGTTGTGCAGCTGCAGGTAGTCCAGCAAATAAAGCTGTTTCCACACATTTAAATCAGAATTGTAAGCAATTCAGCACAAGAAAATCTGATGCTTGTTCCCATCTACTGCAGACAACTATTAGGAGTTGGTCCACAAGATAAGAATGTGGCTCCAATTCTCCATTTGGGAAAGCACAACAAGATGACATCATCAAAAGAGCACCAGTGGAAGTTCAGTCGCTGTAAAACAATGCAGGAAACATTTATGTAAGGGCTTACATCAGATCTGTGTGGTGCGATCATGCTGATCAGCCATGTGACTTATTTGAGAATAACCGTGTTTCATTAAGGGCTTTAGCTTTTGCCAAAAAGCAAAACCAGCCTGAGCAAACATAAAAACTTTTTTTAATCTGTCATTTCCATCAAATTTTTTGAATTTGTGTGAGTATCTGGTCACAGTAGAGGGACTGGATGAGCAGACGGGCAGCTGAGTTCTGGATCTACTGGAGTTTATTTAGGACTCTTAAAGATGTGCTGCATAAAATTCAGGTAGCATTAAATAGGTCCTAAAAATTCTGAAACCTGCAGCTACCCTTACTAACAAGTCTGACTGGTTCAAAAGGTAAAATCATGTGTAGAGGCTTTCTGTATTCTCTGTTCTGGAGTACATCCTCACTACACACACACACACATACACACACACATACATTCTCTCACAAAAACTCTGACTGAACTGGTACTGACTGTGCCAAACTCTGCTGGGCCAACTCGCTCACGCTCTCTGAAGACCCCAGCCTGCCGGCAGACTGCTGTCTTTCCAAACTGCCCCGGTTGAACATGGATCAGTTTCCATTAAAACAGCCCTCCTGACACTGCGTTTCTGCACCATAAAACACAGAACTGTTCCCTGATCACCTGGATGTAGAGCAGAAAGTGCTTCACATGTGTTTTGTTGCCACACAAAACAATAAGGAAAATGAGAAACACAACTTAGGTAGTGGGTAATAGTTTCGATTGTGTGGCAGCTGACATGATTAGTTGGTTATAGAGCCTGATGAGCTGCAGCACAAGCCCAGGACTCCGAGGTAATGGACTGTAAAATGAGTTGTCCTACTATTAAAAGCCACAGAGAATAGCTGTGACCTCTGGTGAGAGATACACTGTGTGTGTGTGTGTGTGTGTGTGTGTGTGTGTGTGTGTGTGTGTGTGTGTGTGTGTGTGTGTGTGTGTGTGTGTGTGTGTGAATTGCCGTTGGTGGGTTCCTAGCTCATTGTTGTAACTGCTACTAAAAACCATCAATCCCAGAGTCACAATAACTGGCTAAACCACTTAGCATTAATGTCATTTGTTGGTTGGTCACCTTCCGGGACCAACTGCCTATGGCACAGTTCATACAATAAAGCAGCAGGCTGACTGACAAACAACAACAGCAATCACTTAGCATAAAAATGTGATTTGTACTTAAACTCAACCAACAGAGCAGACAGAAAAAGCTGATATAATATGGGACAGTATTACTTCTTTAGCATAAACACATGACAAATGATTTATGATAAGGAGAGAGGGACATTATGAAAATAAACTCGGTTAATGCTTTCTTGACAAACCATGTCATGGGCACTGTACAGTCTAGACCTGCTCTGTATGGACAATGGGGTATGAGTTGGTGTTATATAAATAAAATTGAATTTAATTGAAATTGACAATTACAAGGTATTTTACACTAACTGGGAGCATAAATTACAAAATGAACATCATGTTGTATAGGAGAAGACTTAAACCATAACCCATGAGGAAACTGTTTCCTGAGGTAATGAATCAGGAGGAGCGTTTGAATATGATTTGCATTGTCCTATTCTGTTTTAGAGTTTGTGTGTATAAAAGTAGCATCAGTCTGCAGACTCAGCCTTCTACAAATTACATTCTGAAGCCATCTGTTACACTTGATTTAACAGGTGAAGAGATACAGGCAGTGTAGCGCATGGCATGCACTCATTTCAAAACACCTCCAAGCTTGTGTAATCAAGTTGTTTGGCGTGCACTAAGTTCAGAAAGGTGATTGTGTGACTGAGGCTGCTTTTGAGCTTTACTTGATTTGGAAAAATCGTGGAACATTTTTTTCATCTGACTGCTGCTCTGTTTTTCCCTTACGATACAGAGCCTGATCCCCTTTTTACCATGTTGTTGGGATTCTGTATATTTGTCTCCTGAAATGGCTTAATCTCTCCCCAAGCTCTCTATCCGCCTACACAGCTACATTTATGCGAGTGTTGGCCTTCTTTGTCAAGTGAAAAGAATGTGTTATTGAAATGACCATTGCATAATTATTATCTTTTTTAGTATGCAAGTTGAAGCAGTATTTGCATTTTAAAGAGCTAGAAATGATCCAGAGTACCCTTCAGCTTCCGATTAATTTGCTCAAAAACCATATAGCTCTCAAGTGCTGAACAAACTGTCATTTAAATAAATGCATTTGATGTGTTAGCACATATTATATGCATATTCTCACTGTCTTTCACTGAGAAATCTCATCAGTGTGTACACTGAGTGGATGGAGGCACAGTTCTGAAGTGAGTTTACGAGAACAGCCTATTAGGAAAGCGTCTGTGGAAGTTTGTATTCATGAGATGGGTTGAAATTCTTTCAGAAAGTGTTAACTTGTTTTGAGTTTTGTATTATTTAATTTGTGTTTCATTGTTTTTCAAAGTCTGTTTGTATTCACACACATACACTTTATAATGCTGAGATCCACTGCACTAGATTTGTATTCTTTATGTGGGTGTTCTTGGTGGTGAATATCAGTGTCTCAACCCCATGACTCAACCTCCAGCTCCACTCCTGCTCACTGAAGGCTGTAAAAATAGTTGGTACCTTAAGAGGTGCCCCTAAGCTCCGATCTTAAATCGGTCTTTGCACTCTTAAATCCCAAACCTTAGCAGCAGCAGAGATGATAAATAAGATGAGACCCCATTTCTATATGTTGTTTATTCATTAGCTGGATGACATCTGATCACTGGGCCTTTGTATTTACATAAGTGTTCTTGTTATCTTGATTCTTCCTGTGCTGTGATGGGGTCTTAATCTGCAAATTGACTAAAGGCATCCATAGACTGCTTTTCTGTTGCAATGCTAACTAGGCCAGCTAGAAAAAACATAATCTAATATCTAATCTAATAAACATAAAACTTATAATGTGCTTAGGTATTTGCCGCCATGTAAAAGAACTGATGGATGTAAGAATCAATTACCAACATGATGTCCCATTTATTACAATGAAGCCTTCTAACTGAATGACAGAAGGTTTATCAGTCATATTATTGTTCATAACTATGTTTTAGTATCTAGTCACTTAATAAGAATCTAATTATGAATCATTATGTTTTTGTTACCATAGAATGAGCCTTTACCTCTACAGAGAAAGTTGGTCCTCTTCTCTGGAGTCTGCCATGTTTCTACAGTCCAGAATGGACAAAGTAAACACTGGCTCCATCTATTTGAATCAGATAGGTTTCATATATATGAACTAACAAACTTAATGTGAAGCAAGTAATAAGATGTATGTTATAGTACTAATTAACTCAATGTGCTTCCACTACACAGTAGTGTAGTAGTAACCAGGTGGATGCAATAGATGCAACTGAAATACATAAGTGACATAAATATTTTTCGAGTGCAGATAGGGACAACATTGTTCACAACTTTTGGATCACGATAGATTCTTCTACATACAGTACTTGGAAGGGGAGCTGAAGCGAGTGATATTTAGTTGGTTGCATACTGCAACATTATAGCTAGATGCCACTCAAACCTACACACTAGTCCTCACCTCTCCTGCACTACACATTCACACAAGTGTTTTCATCAGAATGAATAATGTCAGTGCTTAGACCTACCAAACACACTTTTCAATCCTGTGGAAACCACAAATGCAGCATTTCTGTTTCCAGGTATGCAAAAAGAAAGCCTTCATTAAGAAACTAACACGTTACGCTACAGGAGTTTACCTATGACTCATAGGCCATCCATAGCAACAGTCTTGACGATGACAACATTGATTGATTCCGACGTGTGGTATTGTATTGTTTTATTGGGTTAGGTAAAAAGGAATTAAACAGAATATGATGAATATCTATGTAAACACAGTACAATTATCTATAAACCATGACAATTTGGTGGTGAATGTTAAAAACCAGGACATGACTTTTACAGATATTTGTCATAACTCAGGACACCTATCAAAAGAGGAAGTGTGGTAACTAAACCTTGAGCCCATAGACTTCTTGCTGATTTTTGCTTTGCCATGGAAGAGCTTGTCTGTAGTTTTTTTTAACAGGCAGCAGTAATAGCAGGAAGATGTTAGGTAAACCTCAGAGGAGGAATAGTTTGACAAATTTGAGAATACTACATAAATATAATTATAATACATCATTTTCAATAAATATAAATTGTTTGATTACAGAGATAGAGCTAGGGTGCAATTAGCCAGTTAGCATAGCTTAGCATAAAGGCTGGAGACTTGAATAGAGTCTGGCTGTGTCCGAAATCACTCCCTAACCACTATGTAGTGCACTATATAGTGACCATGCCATTTTGTAGTGGTGTCCGAATGTTTAGTGTCCACTATATAGTGCACTGAATGTATCCCACAATTCACCGCGAAATGTAGTGAACATCCGATGGTCACTAACCGAAGCAAGATATCCCATCATGCACTGCCAGAAGTTCTCTGGGCGCGGAAAGGAACATAAATATGGCAGATGGACGGGAGTCAGCAGGGGGTGTAGTTTGACGGAGGATGGTTTATTAAATTAATTAAAGAAAATGATATCTACTCTAATTAAAAAGGCGCTAATTTGACGACGTCTTGCTAGTCTTAGAAGAGCAGCGCATCTTCTCCTTTCTCTCTCCCTCTCACTATTCTAGTTCTCTTCCTGATCATCAATAATTTAATTATTGATTAAACACAAACTATTTTATTTTATATTGTTTATTTTATTACACATTTCAAAACTAGGCAAAATTGCTTTCTACGTTCATTTAAAAAAAGTGTAAAACGAACAGCATATAATTAAACATTGCAGTAGATTACACTGTAACTTTCTGTTACTAAAGAGCCAAAATATAAAAATATGCAAATATAGTAAACAAAACACAAAAATAAAACGTACAGGACAGTAATCAAAAGGCTGTAATTTAATAACAATGCAGTAGTAAATGGACAAGTATTACGTGAGACGACATTAATGTGGTACGTTTTAATTATGCGACAGCAATGACGTAATTACCGGTGCCAAGAGAAGTGTCCGAACATTTCTTCTGTTAAGCTCACTATATAGTCCACTACATTTAGTTCCCTATGTAGGGAGTAGGGGGTAGGGAATGAGTGAGTGATTTCGGACACAGCCTCTCTCTCTTTCTCTTTCAATTTGATCTTTTTTTTTTCTCTCTAATGGGTCGAATACTGATCCGCAGATGTAAACAATGTGCTCTGAGCTGACACCAAATGCATTGGTCTGGTAATGGTGTTCAGGGGCTGCTAGGAGTAAGTGCCTCCAACCTCAGGGGAACCTATGGAGCTTTAGCTCCCAGTAAGAGAGGATACTGTAGGGCTGGGCACTAACCGGGAGTGTGTGTGGGTGTATGTGGGTGGATGAGTAGGCGGTAAGTGAATAGAGAGAGTAAGCAGGAGGTTGGCTAGTAGTGCCTTAAGCATTGCTTATGTGTGTACAAATGTGGCTCACTGGCTTATGACAGCAGTGTTCAGTAAACAAGAAGCTGGAATACAGTTCATGTGATGCCAAGAATTTCAAAATAGAATAACAAAATAACAAAACTAACATGGATATTACTTACCCAGCAGCTGGAGGCCAGGGTGATCCCATCTAAAGTAACTAAGTCTCTAGAAAGAGACTTTCTGAGGTGTTTGGATCCAATTACAAGAACTTCAGTTTTGTCTGAATTTAAAATCAGGAAATTGTAGGTCATCCAACTTTTTATATCCTTTAGGCATGCTTTTAGGTTTATAGTCCAGTAGTATAAACTCAAAGGTTATTAAAAAATAACAGAAGAGGATTCGGTGGAAAGACTATTAGATTATCAATTTCAATGCCATATGAAAGAACAAGATCAAGAGTGTGGTTCAGACAATGAGTCGGTTTATTTACACTCTGACAAAAGCCAATTGAGTCTAATAGAGAGATAAACGCAGTACTAAAACTATCATTGTGGTTGTCCACATGAATGTTGAAATCACCTACAATAATTACTTTATCTGTTTTAAGGATCAAGCCTGATGCAAATTCTGCAAATTCAGATAAAAATTCAGAATAAGGACCAGGAGCTCGATATACTGTAACAAATAAAATTGGCTGCAATGTTTTCCAGGTTGAATGAGTAAGGCTAAGAACAAGACTTTCAAATGAATTATAATTTAGTTTAGGTTTAGGATTTATTAATAGACTTGAGTCAAATATAGCTCCAACTCCACCACCTCGACCAGTACTTCGAGGAACATGACTATTATAATGACTTGTAGGAGTGGATTCATTTAAGCTAACATATTCATCCTCCTGCAGGTTTCAGTGAGACAGAACAAATCAATATCATAATCAGATATTAATTCATTGAATTAAGACAGCTTTAGATGACAAAGACCTGATATTCAGGAGTCCACATTTAATTCTCCTATTTTGGACTGTTGGAGATGTTGATTTAATTTTTATTAAGTTTTTATGATGAACTCCTCTTCTGTTTGTTTTATCTTTAAATAATGTAGGTGGACGGGGACAGACACAGTCTCTATACTAAAGGACTGGGTGGGCAGCTGCTCTAATGGAGGCGCAGAGAAGCGTGTAAGACTGCAGTTCTGCTTCCTGGTCTCAACTCTGGGTTGTCGACATGGTTTTGGTCAACTAATAAACTTGGCCATATTTCTAGATATGAGAGCTGCTCCATCCAAGTCTAAGGATAGTGCAGAGATAAGTAGATAGTCGCTGATGTGAGAAATATACGAAAGTCTGTTCAGGTGAGCAGAGCAGAGAGCACCATGGCAGCAACACCGATAGTTTGTATTCATGAGATGGGATGAAATTCTTTCGGAAAGTGTTAACTTGTTTTGAGTTTTATTATTTCATTTGTGTTTCATTGTTTTTCAAAGTCTGTTTGTATTCACACACATACACTTTATAATGCTGAGATCCACTGCACTAGATTTGTATTCTTTATGTGGTGTTCTTGGTGGTGAATATCAGTGTCTCAACCCCATGACTCAACCTCCAGCTCCACTCCTGCTCACTGAAGACTGTAGAAATACTTGGTACCTTAAGAGGTGCCCCTAAGCTCCGATCTTAAATCGGTCTTTGCACTCTTAAATCCCAAACCTTAGAAGCAGCAGAGATGATAAATAAGATGAGACCCCATTTCTACATGTTGTTTATTCATTAGCTGGATGACATCTGATCACTGGGCCTTTGTATTTACATAAGTGTTCTTGTTATCTTGATTCTTCCTGTGCTGTGATGGGGTCTTAATCTGCAAATTGACTAAAGGCATCCATAGACTGCTTTTCTGTTGCAATGCTAACTAGGCCAGCTAGAAAAAAACATAATCTAATATCTAATCTAATAAACATAAAACTTATAATGTGCTTAGGTATTTGCCGCCATGTAAAAGAACTGATGGATGTAAGAATCAATTACCAACATGGTGTCCCATTCATTACAATGAAGAGCAGAGAGCATCAGGGCAGCAACACCGATAATCGGAAGTGACACAATACGTTACTGTAAGTGTGACAGACAACATATATCAGGCCAGTATTTGTGTGTTTTACTTGTATGGACATCGGCCGATACATGTGTGCGTTTGCCAATCAATTAATGCATTCAGCAGCCATGCGTTAAGATGCTGGAGATCACGTGAAGCGCATGCATTGCCCCTCCCTCCCTGGCAGAGAGCAGCTGGTAATGTTGGAAGACTGCCAACAACAACAAGGGTCAACAACTTTTAATGTGTTTTTAACTGTCTAATTTAGCTGTATTATCTGCACAGAGTGTGTCTGTTTCTGGCTGGAGCAGTCATCAGAGTGGTGTATGTTTCTTTCTCTTTCTCTCTGCCACTGAAATTAGCGGGTTTTTAAGTGCTGGTTGAGCTGCTTACAGTCGGTATAGGGCTCCTTTCCCACTGTCTAAAAAACCCATGTCTGATCTCCAGCTGGCGAGCTGCCACCATGTGCGCATTGCAATGGAGTATCATGTATGCACATGAAAATAATAATAATGTCCATACACTGCAGCGGTGGTCAGTGTTTCGCCTCCTCTTCCCCACTGAACACGAGAAGCTCTCTGTTCTCGCTGGAGTTCAAGTGCGAGCAAAGTGCAGGTTGGTTCGATGCACCTTTCCCACTGCAGGTCTGAAGCCAGTTGTTAGCTGGTTTAAACACAATTTTTGCCCAGTGGGAAAGGCGGACTCAGAGTGAGGCAGAGTGGTGCAGAGCAGCTATCACAGCGCTGTGTGTGTGTGTGTGTGTCCCTCTCTCTCTCTATCGGCCTTAAAAAACCTGTATCAGTCACTCAACACTAATCTCTAACACTACCTGTAGTGTCTCATCTTAAATTAACGATCTGTGGAAATGTGTTTATACCTTAACAATAGGACTGTAGAGATTAGATTTTACCTCGTCACTTGATCGTACACCAGCCTTCTCACTTCTCCTGGGTCAAACATCTTCACCTCTGGTCTGGGGAAATCCAGCTTTCATTGTTTAGATTTGCTCGTTAGGTTAGGTCAATTAGCCGCCAGCTTAAGGTTGCTGTGCACTCTCTCCAGGTGTTTCTTGAGGTTACTTGTAGATTTTTTAGCCGTAGACAGTTCCCCCGACCTCCCACCAGCACATAAAGTACACTTTACTGTGATGTTCTCATCCATTTCTGTGACAAATTCAAAAAAGTGTGAGTATAACCACTTAGAAAACATTGAATTATTAGTTGTTGTTGTTGCCATCTCCAAACTGTCTTCTTCTTCTTCTCCTCTTTATTTATGGCCGCCTCTCTGCCTGGATTGTAATGCTCAGTAACTGTAATAATATCGCCAAAATATAGTTAGTAATGCATTATATTACTCTGTTACTGCCTAAACGTAATATATTACTGTTGTGTAACGCGTTACCCCTAACGCTGTTACCCAGTGAGAATTAGTCTGAGATGTGTCCTTGTGTTCTCTCTTTGGCCTCGTCCATTTGCCAGAATTTTCCACCATTGAATTCAGAGCCTAAAAACACAGCGGATTACTGATCTTCACTGATATGTTTGAGTATTTGCATTATGCCTCTCTCTCACTCATTTTGAATGTCATTGGACAATACAACTGTTGTCGTTGTGTAGCAATAATATTAATGTAATAGTACTAATGAACTCAAAATGACTGCATTCATTTTCTCTGTTGTCTTTATTAATATTGAATACATACACATAAACCTGGTTACACTGCTGTGTAGTGGAAGTACATTGAGTTAATTAGTAATATTATACAAATCTTACTTGCTTCACATTAAGTTTATTAGTTAATTTATCCTAAAACTATGTAATCCAAATGGATGGAAATTGTCTATGTATATACACTGGTCACTGAGAGCAGTCATATTAATCTTGTGTGCAGTGCTCGTATAAGCTAGTTTTGTACTGAACTGGGCGTAGCTTGGACTAGCAATAGGCTGGACGTACCAATGAAGACAGTCGGAATCATAGCTATAGAAACATAGATAACTCTTTAGCCCCTGCTGTATGTCGCTGCTATGCGTCTGTGCTGTCGCCATATTCGGAAGTCAAGATTTGCTAGTACAGATGAGATGAGAGATGCAGACTTTACTACAAAACTGACTGTAACTTGCTTAATTCTGAACTGACTTTTATGAAAAGTTGTTTTTTTATGAACATGAGAAATTGAGAATGATACTGGACGCTGGACTTAAATGCATTTACTTTGGGCTGATCTAATCAGCTCCACACCAAAACATGAAGCTTCTGAACAGCCACTGGGACATACAAGCCCCAATCTATATCCAGAAAATATCAAGTGTAAATTTTCAGCTTTTGAGTTTCTACTGAAATGTACATTTCTATATTTATGATTATGATGTTGTATAAAGCCATCTGTTTTGTTGCCTGTCAAGTTTGTAGTAAAGTCTGCATGTCTCAGCACAGACGTACATCAAATCCAAGCGGCAACCTCTGTGGCTGTGAAGTAAAGCCTATGCGGAAGTTTCTCTAATGGCCACTTGAGGCTGGCTAGAGAACATATAATCTCCATAAGTCACCATGTTAAAATGCCCAATTGCCTGGTACAAAAAACAGTTTTGGTCTCTGTAGCTAATTTCCCTGTTCATGACAACTGTACTGAGGGTGAATTTATATACAACTCACCTGTTCAAATTAAAGCTATGCAGAATTAACAGTGTGGCTGCTTTAATTGACGGGTGAATGCTGTTACTGATAACTTGTTTGAGCACCTCAGGTCCACCGATGATCCATGTCTTTGGCTCTTTTGGATTTTAAGATTAGTCAGGAAGCAGAAGAGGCAGGACAGCCAACATGGCGTCAGATTTTGAGCTTCAAAATGGGTGACATCATGCATACACCATCCATTCTTTATACTGCCAGTGGTCAAACTGCGATTGCAGTATCTATGTTTCTATTTTTAAGGTTGGCATAAGAATGTGCTTAATGTCAAGCCATGTGAATGGGGCATTACATACTGAGCTTGAATGGTGACACAAGCACTTATCTTAGGAAAAAAAGGAACACCAATTATGGGACAGAGAGGAGCTGTAACCTGCGCAAAGCCAAACAAAGCAACTTTGTGTGTCTGTAAAAACACTTTCACAGTTACACCTAAAGTGAAGTTCACCCTCACAAAATAACTTACAACATCATCACATCATGGGAATCAGTAAATTTCATACATTATTTCATTATTTTTCTGCAGGTCTTAAATCCAGCTTCAAATGACATATTTAAGGAGTTTTGGACATGCAGGACAATTGTCATCATGGTAACAACAATAATGTTGTAAAATGGTTGTAGTTTGGTTAAGTTTTGACACCAAAACTACTTGGTTAAGTTTTGGAAAACATCACCTCACAAACGTTATATAACGGAAATACATTACAATTAAAGTTATATCCATAACAAATAACACACGGTTAACTAACATTGGTCTTGGGTCTCTGGGTGTTAGTCCTGTGTTTGTTTGGCCCATCCATCATCCCTCCAACCCAACCACCTCCAGATGTGGCCACTCTCTCTTTATACTGTGGTTTGGACAGCAAGATTTTCAGACAACTTTCAGACTCTTCCAGACAAGAAATCCTCGCTGAGTATCTTTTGTCATTCAGACATAGATGACTTCACGTTAACGTTATGGCTTCACCTCACTCAGACATGACAGGACAGCTATAGAAAGTGCTTTGTGGTGGCACAGTCTCTGAACCCTGGTGCTTGTGATGGAGCAGAGACAGGCAGAGTGTCTTTTAAGTTAAGGTAAGTGACACATTACCTGATTGACAGTAAATCCATTAATCCATTTTCACATCAATTTTATCATTTAACATTATTAGAGAGATCTCTGCTGCCGGTTTCATACACAAACATTAAAGCATTGGATGACAAGACATTAAGCTGGAAGACTTTAATTGTTCAATCACACCACAAAAGGAAGTTTTTATATATTATTGTGAAATGAGAAGAACTTCCTCAACAACTTTAATGCAAGCTATTCAACTATAATAAAATGTATCATTCTTTTTATAATTATTATATATTATTATTTACAATAATCTTAAAGGGTGGAACAAGACACACATATTTCCCTCGCTCTCTTTCTCTCTGCATGATGAACCTGCTGCATTTACATTAATCTGACACCATTCAATTGTGCTGTATTAAAATTGATACATAACTGTCCGACCTAGCAGGATCTCTGTTGTGACTTTTTCGTTAAAAGAGACGACATTTATTGCAAAGGGTTGGATGTCTAAAAGGGGCTTTAGAAAAGACCAGAGAACACTGGATTGGGTGGAAAGTCTGACTGAATGCCATTTTCGAATGTATCCACATTATAATGTGAATGTGGCCTATGAGAGTGTTTCTCCTCTCACCCTGACAGCATCACGCTGACACGCAACGGGGTTCAGAGTGGCAATGTGTCTGTCACTGGCTGTGCCCTATAAATACTGGCACACACACACACCCACACACGACACAAACACACCCCTCTAAATAAACAACACACAATCAATATTGCCAAGAGCAATATTGCGGAGGATCTGCAGTTAATTTTAGCTGTGCAGTCACCATCTCACACGAACTACCTTTAAATCCTCCTCATTTTATTACTTCTGAGATAGTGCTAACTCATACACCATATTATATGTTGTTAGTTACATAGTATATTTTCTGGATATTCAATTTATTTGTTTTTAAGTTCATAGATATAGATGGTAATTTCTCTCTTTGGTTGATCCCCTGACATACATGTCAATCAATGTGAAGCAACCCCCCCCCCCCCCCCCCCCCCCCCAGCACATTTCATTGATCAAAGGGGTGAAAATGACATCAAACTCCACATCTAAAGCACATTTCACTTGGTTTGTGCTTTAAACAGTGACTCCTGCTGAGTCCTGTCTAATCCTTGTTCTTCACATGTTTTGGAATTGCACGGCTAAAGGACCAGTGTGTAGGATTTAGTGGCATCTAGATGATTGCAACCAACTTAATATCCCTTGCATTACCAGCCACTTCCAAGCTTGTAGGAGAAACAATTGTGGCTGTGGAACTCACTCGTATGATGCTGCCAAACATCATGTATTTGATGTTTGGCAGCCAGTTACAGAAGCTCTGAACACTTTTTTGATTTTAGTATTTTTAGCACCTTTTTTCAACACCAATCTCCATCCGCTTTGTGTGCAAACGTGGACTTAAACTATGAAAATTAGTGATTTGCCTTTTTCCTCTTATACAGACTACTTTATGAATACATAAGTAACCCAATCAAATAAAAAAGCCACGTCTCGCTTGTTTACACTTGAGAACAGCTGTTAACATACTCTGTTAAAGACTGGAGATCTCTGCTGAAGAGAGAAGAAGTAGACAACTATGCAGAGCTGGATCTCAGTGCAGTGGAAAAGACGCTAGAAACCATGGGTACTGTCTATTATGTCTTCCCAGTAAGATGTAGGAGCTAATGACACTAAACCAGGCTGCAGATGGAATATCGAGAGTGTAGCATCACAGAGATGTGGCTAAATGAACTCACTTCTGACTCGCTGGTAACTCTGGACAGCTTTCAACGTGTGAGAGTGGACAGCTTCGAACAGACAGACAGCTCAAGACAGACAGGAGAGCAGGGAGACCGATCTTATCTAACTTATCTAGAGCAAGTGTTAGTTTTAGTTACAGACTGGGGATTACGCAGCCACTGCCTGAAGGCTGTTTTTTTTCCACGCAGGGTTAAAGTCGGTCTGAGTATGGCCTTAGTCTGTAGACGGTAAGTAATATATGAGGACAGACAGACAGTCTAACCAGTGGACACAGGTTAGGCTTCACACAAGACTCACAGTATGACTGACTGAAGGAATTAATCACTTCTGTTGAAACACTAAACACCCCATCACATTGATTCTTTTCAGGCTCTTTCAAAGGGAAAAAATGTCTACAGCTTCTTTTCCAGCTCTTTGTCTGCCAAACCCCCTAAACAAGGAATAAGTGATGCCTTCATGTTAACTGACATCTTTCAGGTACACTCAAGATTCTAGACAAGGAGAGGAACAAGAGTATTGGCCACCCATTTGGTGCTGAGACCTGCTAGGTTATCAGATAGTGGCCTGACCCACATGAAGAACAGGCATAGCATTGAGCTCTGGTGAGCCTCAATGTTTAGTGCCTTCCTGGGAGAGCTGAGAGGCCAGGAGTCCTCATCTTGGATCTACGCCAAGCAGCCAATCAATGCAACCTGGAGTCAATGGAACCATGAATCGGGGTGCTCGGCTAATTTCAGCAGCTGATCCAATTCCACACTGGATGAAATAAAAACATATAAACATATACAACATGATATTTGTTTATTTTTCTCTGAAGGCCCTGAAGCCAGGTTAGTGCAAGTCAAACCAATCTTACACATTTCAAACTGCTGCTGAAGGCTGGTTGGTCTGAACTACTTCATTAGTTGTTACTATGGTAAAATTACTCTTCCATATTTGAGAATATTGTTGGTATTAAGTAAGTTACTGCTTATGATGGATGCAATGATGATTTCAATTTTGATTACATCCTATAGTTAATGTTACTTTGCAGATAAAGATTTCATTTGCAAACTTATGGTATAATCAGTTATTGTTGTTGAATAAACTACCCAATGCTATAAAGGAGTTAGCGGCAGTTGCCACAACGTTAAAATTATGCTTTGAGTGCCAGTAATAATAATGCTTAGTGGACTACAGCACTTTTCTGGTCTACTGATCAATTAAAGTGCTTTATAACTCTTATTGTCGCATTTACAATGGCTGTGAAGTGATACACACACACACTGACAGCACAGCCTTTGTAAGCAATTTAGGGGTTCAGTATCTTGCGACCCTCCAATTATTAGATAACCTGGTGTACTACCTTAGCCTCAGCCACAGTGGTACAACTGCAAAAAAGCAAAATATTTATTAATATAAGACTCTGGAAGGTGTCATTCAGCATGAGAAGTATATTTTGCTGTCAACACTTTCTATGCTTTCACTAAAGTAAAACGGGTAGCTCAGTAATGGGGTTAGGGTTACATGGTAATAGTTTGATAATAAAAAGGCAATAACTAAGTAAATACCAAGTCATACCATAACAGGTACATATTGTACATGTATATATGTACCCCTCTGCTCACTCTCCCTGCCAGCCACTCCCCTCTAATCAGCCAACTCTGTTCACCTGTGCACTCAGGTGCTCCTCATCAGTATCTACCACTATTTAAGCAACACCAGCCCAGCATTACGTCGCCAGATTGTCCAACCGACAAATCTGGGAGCCAGCTTCTTTGACTCCCGGGTGGAGAGCCAAACCCTCTGACAGACCTTGTAGTCAGGGGCCGTGGACCGCTGTCTGTTGGCTGCCGCAGAGTGATGCCTCCCCGAACGCAGAGGGGAGGACCGTGCATGGACCCAGGTTGTGCGACAGCAATGGATGAAGGCTTTGACAGAGAGGCAGGAGACCTCCCTTTTCAGGGTCAGAAAGAATATGCACACTGGAACGGGGAAAGGCCGGTAGCAGAGCTAGTTAGCGAATTGTGGGCGTATTTCACCCACAGGAGTTGTTGGGACCAGGCCGATGTATTCCAAGAAACCAGACAACGCAGAGCTGTTTCCATCTCCTGGTTTATCCGTTCACTCTGTCCATTGTTCCAGCGCTGGTCCTGGCCACATTTGTGTCCTGGGGTGAACCGGTCCACAACTGTAAGGATAACTGTGTGGCCCTGGGAAGGAGGAAGACCAGTAACAAAATCCAATGAAATGTGGATCCAGCATTTACAGTCCGATGCCTGGTTTGGTCCCACCGCCATGGGAAAGGTCTCCAGTACCTGGTGGACTGGGAGGGCTATGGTCTGGAGGAGAGGTCGTGAGTTCTGGCTTGGCGCATTCATGACCAGGACCCGACTTTCACCAACAATATCCCGATAAATCGTTCAGGACCACACCATCTCCTAGAAACACTTGTCAGAGACTCGCTGCTTCACCTCGGCGCAACATCATGAATGTAGAGGAGTCTATGAGGAGTTTTATGTGAATGTAGTCATAAAGCATTATGAATGCATTACAACTGATTACGAATGCCCCCTTTTTCCAGCCCTGGTCACCTGTCAGTGACTGGTTAATCTTCAAAGGAATGTGTGGGTGAGTACAGGACTACATTTTGATTTGGAATCGACCCAGAGGGGGTTGTTAGGACTTGCACTAACATTAACCCTGCCACTAACCAGACTCATTTCATGTATAACCCTAACCTTAATTCACAGCCTTCTCCTAACCTTATCCAGAACTTCATAATTGACATTTTACTCATTAGGACCCGGCTGTGGTCCTCCTGAAGACTACTGGTCCTGACAAGGTTTGTGTTCAGGCTGAAAAAGGCCCCAAAGAGGTAACAAAAATACTCACTCACTCACTCACTCACTCACTCACTCACTCACTCACTCACTCACTCACTCACTCACTCACTCACTCACTCACTCACTCACTCACTCACTCACTCACTCACTCACTCACTCACTCACTTACTCAAATCAAATCAATTTTATTTGTATAGCCCAAAGTCACAAAGTACATTTGCCTCTAAGGGCTTTACAATCTGTACAGGGAGTGACACCCTCTGTCCTTAGACCCTCTGTTCGAGTGAGGAAAAACTTGCCCACAAAAAACCTTTAACAGGGAAAAAATGTGGAAGAAACCTCAGGAAGAGCCACAGAGGAGGGATCCCTCTCCCAGGATGGACAGACAAGCAATGGATGTCACGTGTACAGAACAAAGAGAGAGAAAGATGGAGGTGGAGCAGCCTGATAACAAACAGAGTTTAGTTAACTGATTGGTTGCATCAGGCTTGATCGATAAATATAATTGGGTGTCGTCAGCATAACAATGAAAATTGATAGAGTGATTTCTAATAATGTTCCCTAAAGGAAGCATATATAAACTAAATAAAAGTGGTCCTAGTACAGAACCTTGTGGGACTCCATGACAAACTTTAGTATGCATGGAGGATTCATCACTGACGTGAACAAACTGAGATTGATCTAAAAAATACGATTTAAACCAGCTTAGGGCGGTTCCTTTGATGCCAATTTGATCTTTGTCTCTGTAAAAGAATTTGATGGTCAATGGTGTCAAATGCAGCACTAAGATCTAACAGGACAAGTACAGAGATGAGTCCTTTGTCTGATGCCACTAGGAGGTCATTTGTAACCTTGACTAATGTGGTCTCTGTGCTATGATGCACTCCAAATAAATAAATCCTGACTGAAATTCCTCAAATAGACTAATGTTATGGAGATAATCACACAGCTGATTAGCTACAGCTTTCTCAAGTATCTTAGACACAAAGGGAAGGTTTGATATCGGTCTGTATTTGGCTAAAACCTCTGGGTCTGAGGGTCTGAGGTTTAACACACACTCTCTCTCTCTCTCTTTCTTTCTCTCTCTCTCTCTCTCTCTCTCTCTCTCTCTCTCTCTCTTACTCTCACACACACACACACACACACACACACACACACACACCACGTACGACCAGCTGGGACAAAGACAGGATTCATTCTGCCAAACGCAGTACAGTCAGCTTCCCATTAAAAGAAAAAAAAACTTTCAGTAGAAGCAAACCATGGTAGAAAATTAAGTACTTGTTTTAGTGCAGGCTAGACTGCTTCTGAATGAAGGGAGGAGACCTATACATGCTCTGCAACCGAGGGTCCCCACACAGCATGGCCAGGTGGAGTCCCCTCTAATTACACAGAAGCTAGTAGACATACCGAGCACTTTGACAGGAGAATTTGGAGCTGGCAGGAGGCTGGGTGGTAAAAACAAAACAGTTTCTTTGGTGATGTTTTTCTCCAGCACCAGCAACAGATTGAGAGTATTTGCTGGATGAATTATCATGCAGTCTGACATCTTCAATCATTTAATTTTATACATCACAAAAATATATTTTTAATTTAATTAATTAATTAAGTTTTAACATAATAATAATAATAATAATAATAATAATAATAATAATAATAATAATAATAATAATAATAATAATAATAATAATAATTATTATTATTATTATTATTATTATTAGAACAACTAGCATATAATGCAGCCATTATTATTAAATCTGTCTGTTGTGATTTGGGGAGTTTCCGCAGAGGCATTACAGCTGACTGTATGTTATCTCTATTTCACACTAATGGATGCAGCCTCTATTCTCCAGCTCTACTGGTGCCATTCTCCAGTCCATTAGGATGTGATTTCCACCATGGAAACATCACTCAGAGCCCATTCTCTGTCTCCATGTATGTAATGTAACATCAGTGCCAGCTTGCCCTGGAGCGATCATCCATCCCTTCAACCGTCCACCCCACCATCACTTCATCTCTGCATGCAGCTGGGCACCCAAAATGAGTCAGAAACCATGATCTAATGTTCACATAGGAACGCCTGCAGCTCTCTAGCTGTGGAAGGAGGGTTTGACCAATGCAGAGCTTTTAGGGACAGTAACAATACTAATAGTTTGACTTTAGCTGGTGTAAAATGTACAGTGGCTGTGGAAGAATAACACCTCAGCGTAGGGTTTTTTTTTTCCTAAGGAATACAAACGTTTTTGGTGTAAAGATGCCAGCAGATGAATTTAGTGCTGTTCGTATCTCTAAAGCTACAAGTAGTGGAATTTGAAACTTGATGGCTTTAGTGACCCGTTGAGTCTGTCTCTGCTAATATTTAATCTCAGCTTTGCACAGACAGATTACCACTTGCCCCTCACACCCTCAGCAGACTGAGCTGTTTGAAAGAAATTTTACAGTTCACGACAACCTTTGTTTTACATCGGCCATCTTGGACATTACTTTATTCTATGGGGGAAACACACTCTTTTTATACAGTAAATAGTGATTTTTCTGCAACATACATTTAAAGTGAATATTAGAGTGATGTACATTGTAATGAAGTATCTATACTATTGACTTTATTTCCAGAATTCAAGAGCAGTGACGTGGTAGTGGTGGTATATCAAATCAAATCAAATCAATTTTATTTGTATAGCCCAAAGTCACAAAGTACATTTGCCTCTGAGGGCTTTACAATCTGTACAGGGAGTGACACCCTCTGTCCTTAGACCCTCGGTTCGAGTGAGGAAAAACTTGCCCACAAAAAACCCTTTTAACAGGGAAAAAATGTGGAAGAAACCTCAGGAAGAGCCACAGAGGAGGGATCCCTCTCCCAGGACGGACAGACGTGCAATTGATGTCATGTGTACAGGACAAATCAACACAAACATATTGTATAATTACAATGACTGACAAAATGACAATGAATCACAATGAATGATAAAGTGACCACAGTAGCAGATACGGTAGCAATAATGACAGTAGTAATGTGTAATCTGATCTTTCCGTCTGAAAGATCAGACTTTCAACCAGTGGCCAGTATCAGCAGAGCACATCTGCAAAAGCATTCATCCATCTCACTGCAGCATTAAGTACACTGACATCACAGAGCAGGATATGAACATGAAACACTGAAAATTACATATAGAAAACACATTTCAAAGGGCCAGCTGCCCAGAAAATATCTCTTTGAAGTGTGTCTGCTTTTTTAAACTGTACTTTCCTGTTTTCTCCCTGCTCCATTCACAAGTGGAGACCGCAAAATTCTGCTGAGCCAGGAGGAGACGAGATGGAGCGTCACCCCGTCACTGTTTATACACCGGCCTTGTATATTCATTTGGCAGAGGAATTGGCAAGGAAGAGGGAAGGGGTTTCCCGCTGGGCTGCCTGGTGACCGACGAGCACTGTGTGTGTGTGTGTGTGTGTGTGTGTGGTGGAAGGGAATTGATTAAGCTCTGCAAAGTAAAAAATTAGTGCTTCTCTCTGGAACATTTTGCTGCTGTTCAACCCTACATGTGCATCCATTTCAACTAAAATGACAAAATAGACTGGATCTCAGTTTAATCCATTTGACCGGTATGAAAAGGATTGATGAGAATTCACTGACCTGCCACCTCCATGTCCTCAAACGCTTGTTAAGTATGGATATGGTCATGTTTAGGAAGAATGCAATCACAGCTAAACAGGGAAAGGTTGCATAGGATGATGCATTCATGATTCAAATATAAACTTGGCTATAGTTAGAAAGTGACTGCAATCATGGCTGAAATGCGAAAGACTGCAGTCATAGAAAAAATGTCATATGGAGAGCTCACAGCTCGTGGTTAAAGAAGTAAAAGACTAAAGTCATGTTTGAAAGAACCCAACACTGACTGATCATCACATGTCAGATTCATACACTGTGATGACACGACCGTCCAACTTGATCTGCACCCTGCGATGTGTTGCAACGTCTTGTTACTTCCTCCCTTGCTTTAAGAGAGATGACAGGTCAGGGTTAAGCCTAAAATCATTGAAAATTTTAATTATGGGTTTTTCACGATACCATGAGCTAATCAGCTATCGACTGAATATGAGAGGAGAAGGAGGGAGGGAAGGAGGCAAAGACAAAGAGCTGGGTTGTGGCTGACTGTCGAGAGTAAGGGGGAGGAGGGGAAGGTGGGATAAAGGAGTAGGAGGAGGAGGAGGGTGAGTGGTGCGCTGTGGTGCATTGTGGGCCAGAGGCTCCAGCTGCCCTGCCGCTGTGCTGCTTGGCTCACCCACCGTCTGGCAGGCAGCCAATCACAGCGCAGGGAAGCAGTGCCACTTCAGTTCAGTGTGTCGGAGCGAACAGGGGAGGGAAGAGGGGATGGAGGGAGGAGACAAAAAATGGATGTAAGAAAGAAGGGAGGAGAAAGGGGGGGGTCATGGGAGAGACAGAGGGATGAGAGGAGGGGATGGAAAGCATGGAAGGAGGCAAGAGGTAGGGAGAGGCAGGCAGTGCTACATCCATACCTGCAGATCCCAACATATATAGCCTGCACCATTTCTGTAGCTTTAGAGCTGCATATATGTGAAAGAAAAACATTTCATAAAAAATAAAATACATGCATACTGATGATCCAGCTTCAGTTACCCAGATGTCAACAAGAAGAGGAAACATGATACTTGATTTCACTTCCTTCTTTTGTCATCTGCTCTCAAAACCAATGTGTCCCATTTTCCTTTGTGTAACCTTGAGTCTGGATCGGGTTACAGACTGTGACTTACACACACACACTCCCTCTCCCTCTCTCTCTTTCACACATACCTTTTTTTGGCAGTTTTCCTGCTAACCTACCACAAACCAATAGCTCACCTTTTGTAGCACCACAAAAGAAAAATACCTGCAACACAAATAAATAAAAAAAACTGTGTGTGTGTGTGTGTGTGTGTGTGTGTGTGTGTGTGTGTGTGTGTGTATGATGCACGCTGCATCCTTCCATTTCCCCCTGTGTCTGCTCCCTGCTGTTCCTTCTCTCTGTCTGTTACATGACACACTCCTGCCACCCACCTCTCATATAATGGAGGCTCTAGCATTTTTTTCTTTCCAAATCTCCAGGAGATGAAACACAAAGAAACCTTCAGCTGGTTTTCATTGGGCTGTTTTAATGTCCTGTGGTTTTGTTCTGCTTGAGGCTGTTCTACTCTGACTAAAATAGTAGGGACATATTTTTTGGTTTATTGCTATGTATTGACACCCACAAAACTATGAAAATATTGATAGAACCCTTAAGGCCACACTGAGATCAAATCAGGCTGTTTTTATTTGTGATGAAGATCACAACCATTAAAATTAATTAAAATAAGTTTGTATTTGATTCATTGGCTTTCTCACTATCTGTACTCCATCCCTCTCATTCAATATCTATGTCACTCAACCTCAGTTTAATTCATGAACTCGACCACTCAGTATCTGAGACATTTCAGACTGACTGTGAAGCAGTTTGACTGGTCTGGTCATCATACTGGCTAGTTGAATCCAGTGAATCACCACTGCAGCCTAATCACAGTACACCCATTGAATTTAATGGGAAAACATGCATTTTTCTCACAGCGCTGGATTTGGTCTGAACTGAACCCTAAGTTCTTAGCATGTCGAAGTACACCTGGTATTTGTCTGATGACTGAAGGTTTGGAACCTCACTCATAGGCAGGATAAAAAACCTGCCATCATCCAGCACCCCACTGCAAAGACAGTCCGTCGTTCCCTTCATGCTGTCACACTTGGTTGTTCATATGAAAACCAAGGGAATTAGTTGCAAGGTTGTAAGGAGTCAAACTCTGCCCTGGCTGTGTAAGGCATGCTACACTGCTTAGTCTAACAAATATACTGAGGCCATTATGATATCAATGCTGAACATTGATACTCTTTTGTTACTGCGGATGCATTTTTCTGCAGTACTGCATATCAAAAAGTGTCAAGTACTCAAAGATGTCCCTCAATAAACAAATAATCTTATTTATATTCTTTGATCAGATAGTTTTAATTTGAAATCATTGTTCTACCAATTTTAGACAGAATTTATTCAGGAAAGGTTCTTGTGATTGGCTGACTGCTTGTGTAACTATTTCTAACTACTGTATCCGCACAATTCCAGAAGCATCCCAAATTATAGTCAATGGCAACACTAATATTGTCTGCAGCCCACTCAGCATTGTAAAGCAAAAGTAAACCAGGTTTTCACGTCAGTGGCACGTTGTCACTGTGTAAACCTTATCAAGTCATTCCTGTCAAGTGAATCCTAAAACCTGATTTCACAAAAAGGAGAACAAAGATCTGCCATAGACATTAAGAATATTTGAACATGTTATTATTCAGTGATTGTTGAAACAGACTTTGAAGCTGCATTGATGAGGAGCTGAAAAAACAACATCTGACTGATGTGTCAGCAAAACATTACCTATCATATCCAGTAGACACGAAGTTTTTTTTAGCTCTTCTTTGGTCTCCACCAACTACTTAGATAAATATGTGTCATTTTAACTGCTCCACAATGTTTACCAACTAGTCGCTAACTAGCTAACTGCTGCTGTAAACAAGGTTAATGAAAGGAGTTTTAGGTCTGTGACAGGAAACTATGGGGGAATTTATATTAAATTCTGTTGAATAACTGTTCTTAGTAGAAATAGCCTCACATGGCACGTTAGTTACATCATAGTACTGTGATCTGCATAACCTGCCGATGCAGCATGAAGCCTATGTAGTATGTGTATATGAGGTCAGAGTGTGACAGACAGGCTACCCTGTATCCTGTGACCTAGTGTTTACTGTGACCCAGAGTCTGCGTCTGCAGCCCTGCAACTACTGCAATGTTAAGCCATGTCTGTGTCTGTCGCTCTCTGGGTTAGAGCAAAGCTAAGCCCTTCTTCCTCTCATTAAAAGGCACACGGGTAATCGGCTCTAAGCAGCTAATGCTTAAGACCAAACAACAAATATCAGCAATGATGCTGCAAAGAGTGACCGTCTGGGCTTAAGGAAGAGCAGTCGAACATGCTGTGGGCCTGTGCAATGTCATCAGGTCTTGTAAGCTCAGACAGAGCTTCACAGCAGAACTGTGAACACCAACAAGCAGTAGAAAGATGGAGATGGAGATAAGTTCAACTACTTTGTTTTTGTACAAGTACAGTCAGTCCAGAGGAGAGCATCAGATGTTTCTGCACTAGTGTGACTTCTGCAATATTGTCTACATATCATGGTCAGGTGCAGCCAAAAGCAATACATTCAAACAAACTGGCAGTAGCTTAGCGTAGCTGGATATCATAGCTGGATAATTACCTAAATATATGCTTGAAGAATGTAAAATGTGATACTGAGATACCAAGAAAGTCTTGTTAAATCCTAATAGTGGGCTTTTATTGGTCAATGAAAGTTATTGTAAAATAATTAAAATACACATTTTTTTTTAAACTCTTGTTTAATTGTTTTCAAGGTCAAGAAAGAACCTTTAAGTCAAACATAGACAAGACTTTAAAAAAGATTCATGACAGATTAATAAATTCATGTGCTGAGATAGAGCTCTCTTGGAAAAGAGATTTTAATCTCTTATATGCAACAATGAGGGTCAAGAGATGATTTAGTAGTTACAAATGTTTGGGAAACCAACTACTGTCAAAATTTCTGATCAGATAAAAGTTTCCAGAATAAATACATGGAATAAGTTTTCACATTCAAATCAAGAACTAGGTGATCAAGGACTAAGAAGTCAGTCTCTTTTCTGTATTTGATTCAATTTGATTGGTATTAATGATGTATCGAGCTTTCTACACCAGCAAATTTATTTCATAATACCTCTTTGGTGCTGAAGGTTCATCTATGTGTAGCCCAGGATTTAAGAAAGTATGGGAAACACTTTGTCTGCAGAGAACTGAATAGATTTGGGATTGCTAGGAATGGGGAGGGGGTGGTAATGAGGAGCTGATGTGTCAAATATTAACAAGAGGATCCCATCCCATCACCTTCTCTAGTTCCTCAGCGGTTCCTCATTAGCATTGGTATTGTGCTCCAGGAGTGAGGTGACAAAGCAAAGTGCTTTTGGTCACAACGGTTTTGAATAGGCTTGAAATCCCCTTTGTGTTGGCCACCCCCCTCTACACCCACACCACCCTCCTGCCTCTCTTGGTCTACGGCCACGACAAAGGCCACCAACCCATCACCGTGCAATGTTCTTAACATTTAGCCTTTATAATACCTCACTACACTGAGAAAGAAGGCACATCATATGCAAACTGCCTGTAGCTATTGTCACCAGGATGCAGTGCTGGATGGGAGGTGTATTTAATGCCCTTTTTAAACTTTATTGTCACTGTAAAATAAATGTTGAAAAAGCACTGTGGGAACGTCACATCATCAGAACACTGGTGGCAAAGGGACGACATTGTAAACTCACTATTGAGTCCTGCTGACACACAAGAATATTTGGGTTTATGAGAAATGAAAAATGTTATGTTATTGCTTATTATGCTTATTATGTGAAAACACTGTACATCCAAAACATCGACTTTTCATGAGCAGCAGAAGAAAAACATTTTAGCATTGTGTTGATGCATTTCACCGAGAATTCTGAAAAGCACTTCTGTTATTTACTTTATTTAGCTTAAACGTACAGTACAATTCTTTTACTTTTTTTTTTTTTTTTGCTGCCTACGCTTCCCAGGCCATTTCTTTATAGTTATAGTTATATAACTGATGAAAATACGACCGGCCACCGACCGCTGAATCTAAGCAAAATGAAAGCTTTAAGTCGCAGAAAACTTGATCACTCAGTTTGTCGAGAAGAATCCAAATAAAATTGTGGTACTATAGTTGCAAGCCGCAATGGGAATACGTAATATGATAATCTTACCTGAGAATCGCATCTCATGGTTTGCATGGAGATGAAAGGAAAATCTTATTGAAATAAAACTGAATGGTGCAACTGAAAGAAATTGCTTCTCTAGTTTTATTTCTGTTATTCTTACTAATGTCCACGTGGTTTAATTCTTCTCATCACATGCGCTGTGAACTTTTTCATAACTTCTATATGCTGTGTTAGCATATTTGTATTGTATATATGGTGTTGTTTCACTCAGTTTTGCATGTTGAACAGGATTTTTCTAAATTTAAATTGATGATAAAGTATTGTGTGAGAGGACTTTGTATCATGTATCAGTTAATGCTCTTTGTGTACTGACCTTTATTCATCTACAGTTGTCTTAGATGACACATACTGACATTTTACAGTACATATGATACACGACATGACCCTATTCTTTACACAGGACTGAATAACGTACTGTAAAAGTCACAGAAAAAGAAGAAGAAAGCGATCCCATTCCTCACAAATACATACCGACTCTGAAGATTAAAAAAGTAATCTAGTATAATCTAATTCTGAACTGACTGTATCTAAACATGTAATACAAGTGAACCAATCTATGCAATAAACATAGAATAAATAAAATTCATAACTATGTTTTTAATAACCTGAAAATAAGAATTGTTTTATTTTGTCACATGGATCTACAGCCACCATAGTTTCTTCTTGACTCTAAGGAGAGTGAGGTGATTACAGTCAATAACTACACCACTAGGTGCCACTAAACAAATCCTACATGTGTCTGATAACAAGCGGCCAGTTGTTCATTTTTGTCTGTGACTACAAATCAGTAAATATAAAGAAAACAATAACATCAGGTACATGTTTCATGAAGAGAGAGAAGATATCTTCAACCTCAGATTTATCCTCTGGGGTCAATGGTAAGGACAAGGCTCCAGTCATTGTTCACCGTCCAATTAGCAACAGTTCGGATTACATTTCAGCCAACATGTTCCAGATCTTTTGCTGTCCAGCAGCCAGAAAACAAAGCCAGCTCAAATGTGATTGGTCAACACTCGTTGGACTACAAATGAAACCAGAAGCGTTCAGTGGCATAAATCCTGTCTCTTGCCTACATTCTGCACTGGTGGATCTCAAATTAAATCAAAAATAATATTTCTGATCATGCACTGAACACTAAAAAGTTAACATCAGATCCACGGTCAGTTTGTCTGTTGATTTCTTGAGTTCACGTCAGTCCACGCTCTGTCTCACGAGCAGCTCACAGAAGTGTTGAATGAAGAGCGAGCGAGCGCACGTGCACGGCGCGAGAGACAAAGACACAGACCGATAACAAAGACGTGGGCGTGCCTTTCCACGAGACCCCGCCCAGCCGCTGCCCGTTCGGCCAATCGGCTGGCTGGTATGCAAACGAGCTCGCAGCACCGCATCGTCCCTGCCCAGGTGGTGACGTCACCTGCACGTCTCTCTGTCTGGCTCTGCAAGGACTCAGACAGAAGCAACAGAGGACCTGAGGGAGGCCAGCTGGGGAGGGGCTCTTTGTCAGGAAGGAATATTATCACTCTGGAATAAACACGCTTTTTCCTTCGCCGTCTGTCCGTGTTACAGCGCAGCCCGGCTCGGCTCGGACCGGAACAGACAGTTTCTTTCGGGAAAACAAAAGGGGTGGATGTTTTTTTGTAGCTCCTTGCACTGTTTCTCCCCCCTCCCCTCCTCCCCTCTGCCGCACTGATTTATTTGCACTGACCAGTTGTCTTCGAAAAACCGGGTCCAGTGCCTCTCCCCTCCTCCTCCCCTCTTCTTTTCTTTCTCCCTAAGATCACTCCTTCTCTACCCTCCTTCTTTAGTCTTTTTTTATCCGATCCCCGCAACGCTGCGAAGCCGCAAAGATGCCCAGCTCGCTCTTCGCAGACAGCAGCGTCCAGGGAGATGCGCTGGACGACCAGAGAGCCCTGCAGATCGCCCTGGATCAGCTCTCCCTGCTCGGCTTGGACAACGACGAGAACCCCCTGTACGACAACAACCAGGAGCCCCGGAAGAAGAGCGTCAACATGACCGAATGCGTCCCGGTTCCCAGCTCCGAGCATGTGGCTGAGATCGTGGGCAGACAGGGTGTGTGTGTTTCACTCTTTTCCACAGCGTAGCGTCCTGTGTTGTTGTATGTGTGTTATGCAGCTGACGGACATGTACCCAAACACTTCAGGTATGGGAACGTCCCGAGCTATTCAGTGCGGGAGGAACACAATGCCAACACACACACACTGGACACACTTTAATATCCAGTGTGAATGTGCCCATCGTGAATCCGGCATGTGGCTTCTTTTAGCCGTTCAGTAAGACCGTAAACTTTGTCACCGCCTCGTCGGTTCGTCACACACTGTTCCTCCGGTAAGAACGCTCGGCGGTGGGCGGCAGCGAGCAGCACACGCGTTATGCTGGGACACATTTGAATGCAATCCAGTTTGCTCGTGAACTCCGAGTCTAAATGAAACGAGAACGAGCGCTGACACGACAGGTTTATTAGAACATGTAGGTCATAGAGCTGTGAGCTTACACGCCCTCACTGACCCAGATGTGTCTTCCTTTTGTTAATAACCGCTTTGAAAAATCGATTATGATGATGACGATGATGAGCAGTGCGGGATCAAATTAGGACAGCGGTCATGATCGCAGACGCCCACAGAGCAGCACAGAGCTTGCTGAGTGTAGGGCTGTAGGGCGGTACTGGTGCTTGGTTACATATGCGGAATCTTTCCCCTCCCTGCAACGCTGCTGCTGCTCCCAGGAAAACAAAGTAACTGTAAGGAAGCACTCACTAACAAGTTTAAAACGACTGCGGGACATCTGTTAAGTAAGATCTATTTACATCAAATACCCACCACCACGACCCACCCCCTCTTTTTGTCAGGTTACATGTGTGGAATTAAATAATGTCCTTTGTGATGATTTTAAACTAGCAGCGAGACCATATCCTCATTTAACCCACACCAGTCTGTGTCCGTTGTTGGTGTAGACTGACTTAGGTAGGTTTGGTCTCCTGGTTACATCACCCCACCCTGCTCAGTTCTCTTTGCCCTGCTAATTATGTCATTCTTCCCCTCAGCTGGTCCCATTTTGATTATAGAGATGTGTGTATGTGCTTCAGGGTGGAGGCTCTAAGGGGATTTAAGTAGCTTTTCCCTATTTCCATAATGCAGTTAGTGTAAAATAAGAACCAAAAGTCTAACAGCAGCTGATATAGATGTCCACTGTTTTGTAGTTAATGATTTAAGGCTCGCTGTGGATCCAAAAGTGAGTTTTCTTTTGTGAGTTATTTCTGCATGTTAATGGTGGTGCAGCACGTGGTTTGAATTTGCTCTTCCCCAAAAGAGTGGTTTCACCCGATTTTCCTTCTTTCTTTTGAGAAGCAACAATAAACATCCAGCAGCTGTTTTGAATAGTCTATAAGTAATAGTTAAACACTGCATTTTTTGGATCTGTTGTTATTGTAAAACCTGCCCTGACTTTTGCCTTTTGCTTCCATGCCTCAGGTTGCAAGATCAAAGCGCTGCGTGCAAAGACCAACACCTACATCAAGACTCCGGTGCGAGGTGAGGAGCCTGTTTTTGTGGTGACGGGCAGGAGGGAGGATGTGGCTATGGCCAGGAGGGAGATCATCTCTGCTGCCGAACACTTCTCCATGATCCGAGCCTCCAGAAACAAAAACACCAGCCTGAACGGCAGCGGGACACCAGCCCCCGGACCACCTAACCTGCCTGGACAGACCACCATCCAGGTGCGGGTGCCTTACCGTGTGGTGGGGCTGGTTGTAGGCCCAAAGGGTGCCACCATCAAGCGCATCCAGCAGCAGACCCACACCTACATTGTGACACCCAGTCGAGACAAAGAGCCGGTGTTCGAGGTGACGGGGATGCCGGAGAATGTGGATCGGGCACGGGAGGAGATCGAAGCCCACATCGCCATGAGGACTGGAGGCTTTATTGAACTTCAGGATGAGAATGACTTCCACGCAAACGGGACAGATGTGGGTTTTGATCTGCACGGACATGCCACCCTGTGGTCCAAGCCCAGTGCTGGGATGACCCCCACATCAGTCCGAAAACCCTTCTCCAACTACCGCAACGACTCGTCCTCCTCCCTGGGCAGCGCCTCCACAGACTCCTACTTTGGTAACAACAGCTCACGCATGGCTGACTACAGCCCTCCCAGCCCCGCGCTCAGTTACACCACCACCAACAATGGCAACAACAATAACAACAACATCAATGTCAACACCAACGACAACGGGTTTGTTTACGGAAGTGAGGTTATTTCGCCTGACTGCACTGATCTGACTTTTGACTCCTCGCCAGGGTTTGACCTCACGGCAGGCCTCCTGTGGTCCCAGTATGATAGCCGCATGACACCCTCCTCCACTGGAGGCAGTTCTCCCACCTCCACCTCAGCCATGTTTTCCACCAACACCTCTGCTAATGCCAATGGGATAGTGGTGAGTCAGAGAAGGGTTAGCGGCAGTACCCCACAGCCCAGACTGTCGCCTCCTCTCCACAGCCACACCGGAGGCTCTGCTGAGCACCCGTTAGCCAGGAGGGTGCGCAGTGACCCAGGCGGAGGCCCTCTCAGTTTCCCCGGTTACTCCAGCACTATCGCCTCCCTGCCAGGCCCCCACCTCCCTGGGGTTCCATGCGACTCCTCCGCCTCGTCGTCATCCTCCTCTTCCTCCTCCTCCACCTCATCCGGCACCAGCCGAAAAGGCAGCCGTGACTGTTCGGTGTGTTTTGAGAGCGAGGTAATTGCTGCCCTGGTCCCCTGTGGGCACAACCTCTTCTGTATGGAATGTGCCAATCGAATCTGTGAGAGGAGCGAACCCAAATGCCCTGTCTGCCACACCGGCGTCACTCAGGCTATACGTATATTTTCATAAGAAGTCTAACTCTTTGGCTGTCTCATCAGTGAGACTGGCTACAATAGCAACAACAGACTCTACTGCTTTAATGGGAACAGCCAATCATCAGTTTGGAAAGTGTACATAGATATACATATGTATGTAAGAGGCTGCAGTATCCAGAAGAAGGGACAGGCACCCTCTTTGGGCTCCATCGTGGTTTTTAATATACTGTAGCTTTGGGAAATATTTTTAACATCTAAGTGCATGTTTTAAATATTACAGCATAGTAATCAATAGTTCTAGAAAATTGTACCCTATATTTATGAAGTGAGGAGGCACAGCGGGGTCAAGGCAAAGGTACGTGGGTCAAACTGTAGACTGTTAGTGCGCTGAGCCTTTCAGTTTTGCCAATCGAATGTAGTAAGAGGGGAGGCCATGGCTGGGAAACATGGGGGGCTCCCAGCCGAACAGGACTTTTGACTTACAGAGATACTGCAGCTCAAGGTCAGACACCGTGTGAGGGAGAGCAACAACATATCCTACATATATATGTATAGAATCAATTTCCACAAGTTGAACGTTTTAAATGACATTAATACAGATTGAAGTATTTTATTCTTTTTTGACTTGAAAGATTATATTTCTTATTGCAAAGATGTTTACAGATATTTTAATTTGAGTTCAGTGAACTTTTTTGTAGCTGGGTTGAAATATTGTTTATTTTTTAGTATGGCCTTATGGCATTGATCACTGTATTATTTTAATATCACACGACTGTGGGAGGATCCAAGTCCACAAAATGTGTATTGCATTTGACAGTATTCTGTTGGGGTGGAGTTTTTATAGGTTCAGCAAAAAAAAGTCTTTTAAATCTGCTTCACCCAGCATATTTTTTATTCAGTAAAAGCATATTTTATTCTATATTATTATAAAACATTGAAATGTACAAAACTTAGTAAGTTGAACACAAAGAAACCGTTTATGCTTTCTAAAATTTGTATGAATTAGATTCCAGTGGGAATTACAGGCTTCTGTTGCACCACTATAGTTTTAGTATTTCTATTTTAATACATTTGTTTACCACTTGTTTATGTATATGTAGGTGAAGTTACTTGAGCGTAAATGTACTTTATTGAGCAAAGTTTAAGAACAAAGTATATTTTATTTTATGATAAAGAGCCTTTAACCTCATGGTCAAATACTAATATTATATTTGCTGAGACAAGATTTGAAAATGTATCAAGAGTTTTATTTTTCTGACATTTAAAGTTATACATGATAAAAGTAAAACTTAAGTAATGGTGCTACTTCATGTTTTTTTAAGTATTTCTATATAAGTCCAATAAAAAATGGTACATTGGAGGTGTCTGCTTCTCGTCTTCTTCCTGACCTGTTGTGTTTGTTGTGCTGAGTTCAGAGCAGACAGAGGCAAGCGAGTCGAGACGAGGAGGAGGCCGCTGAAGTTTGTTAAAGTACTCTTCTGAACATTTGACCCCTCTCTGCTTCCAAACCAAGGCTCGGAGGCGGCAGGATTATCGCAGTGGCCTAATTATTGAGTGTAGGCTGTGGCGGTCAGACAGAGGGGGGCATGGTCGCTGTTACCACTAATTAGAGGTGCTGTGTGAACCTATTCTTAAACAGACCATAATCCGGTTCTGCTTGGTAACAATGGTCCAATGAAACACTTAGAAATTTGAACAAAGCTGCCTATGTGATGTCAATTACTGCCTGTTTGAAATGAGAGTTCTCAGGTGACAATTAGTCAATTTATAAATCACTGACAATTTTGATAATCAATTAATTATTCTCACTTTGGGGTGGGTAATATTCTCTGGTCCATCTTCTCACATAAGCTTTTCTTTATTTTATATTTCCTGGAGCCTTGTAATAATATTTATAATATTTATGTATAATATAATCATTTTATAAACACATACAATGAATCGATAAGTTTGAGACAGTTTCTTTCATTTCAGCTCTGCTCTGTACCCAAAGTTGGCTGCAAATGTTTGGCCAGATTCCAAGTCACATTAAAAAATTAATTAAAATTGATCAATTGAAAAAGCTTGAATAAAACTGCTTTTGTTAAAGAAACCTGAATGAAACAGGCAAAGGCTCCAGATGTGGAGTCATTATTTAATAAATTCTACATTCGCTTGGTAATACGCAACTGCTAAAGCACAATTAAAAACTAACAGTATTTATTATTTCTCTTCCCATCAGTCACTCAGTATATAGAATGTAAGAAATGTTCATCAAGCACAAGGTGATGTAATCGAGAAGCTCTTTTGTCTAAAAATATTCAGTTTGCAATGACAGAAAAAAGCAGCAAATCCTCACAATTTAGAAGCTGAAACTGGGGAATGTTCGGCATTTGGTGAATTTGGCAGACTATAATGATTTTAGGGCGGCTGCTTTGACTCCCGTGGTGATGAAATGTACGGAAAGAATTATGGTGAGCGAGCTGTGGACAGAGACGGCCCACAGTTAGACCCATACCAATTTGCAGGCACCACAGAGGCACTGATGATGCAGTCACTAGTACAGAGCACATCCCAGTGGTCTCATCAGACTATTGTTTATTGATTTCAGTTCCACATTTAACACTCACATATGATTGAACACTGAATCAGCTCCATGTCAACCAATTTGTCATTAAGTGTTCATTCCTTATCAAGCGCACCCAGCATCTCAGAGTTAACAGAACCATGTCTGAGCCCATGACCATCAATAACCGAGTGTCATAGATGTGCTGTTGACTCTCTACATACGGGGTTGGCAATTAGCGGCCCACGGGCCAAAACTGGCCCGCCATCAATTATATCTGGCCCGCTAGATGACGTTGATTTATATAAATAAATAAAAAAATAAATAAATATATCTTTTAAATCTTCTGTTTTCTGTCAAAAATACAACAATTCCACAACATTTATTGAAAAGTAGCTGATAAGTAACGTGACAGCAGCCAGAACATCCTCGCAGCCTCTTTACTTGACACACAGGTTGGAACACTAATTGCCACGTGCGTGCGCTGTAACCTGTGGAAAATAAAAGTGTCCTTTGTCCCTCTTGCAACAGACAATGTTAACAAATGTTTAATTAAATAAATAAATAAAAAAACAAGGTCGGCTCAAATATCAAATAGCCTGAAAAATGTGAATGCACATCAGCCGCAGATCTGCGCTGCTGTATACA
The DNA here is from genome assembly GCA_004119915.2 of Collichthys lucidus. Classification (NCBI taxonomy): domain Eukaryota; kingdom Metazoa; phylum Chordata; class Actinopteri; family Sciaenidae; genus Collichthys; species Collichthys lucidus. Next base: position 1,116,486 of record CM014081.1, read on the forward strand.
TTAGTTAGAATGATAAAGTTTCTTATCATATTTCAACAAACAAGGCCTGGCATACAGGAGCAACAAGAGATCATTAAGTCATATTGACATGAGTTAAAAAGGAGAGGGTTTTGTTAAGTCCAGTGATGAAAAGAGTGGACTTTGTAGGTGTTATAATCCAGTGGTCAGCTGGCAGTGGCTCTACCTTTCTGCTGTCCAGAAGCTGCAGCGTGACCTGAAATAATTGTGTTTTTATGGTAGGATGTCCTATGATGGTGTAAATGTTTTTGAAGAGGTCAGTGTTCTCAGTGAGCCCAGAACTCAGAATGTAAAGATACAAGCAACATAGGCCTCCCTCCTGTAATATGGAATGCCAGCATTGGCCTTCAAACACATTAAATATAAAAGTGAAGTAGCTGCTTTGACACCTGCATTCCAAAGGTATTTAAAAACCACACCAGTCAAAATCTGGGTCGCTTGTACACACCCTGGTCTAATTTTAACTGCAATCTGCTGGATGTGTCAAAAGCTAACAGTGTGTGTGTATGTGTGTGTGTGTGTGTGTGTCTGAAAACTAGCATCACTTAGAATACTCCTGTCTGTCAGAACAGAACAGTTCCTGCTTTTTGCTCGTTCCTCCCCTCCCCCATCACCTCCGCCATGCTGAAGTGCAGCCTCATGTCATGTGGTACTGTTGGAAACACTGACGTTTAAACACATGCTTTGCTGCACGATAGTAAATATGGAGAGAGACGGCTCTAATGATAAGTTTAAAATGGAAACATCTAACTCAAGCCCACAGAAACTGGCCCTATAAACCATATTATTAGGAAGCAATCTTACCGCTGCGGAAAAGAGCTGACAAGTGTTTTTAGTTGAATGCACAACACATGGAGTTCACATAATGCTGCATGTCGTCAAAGATTCGCTGAAAGAAGGTCTGCATGCCATAGAGTGCAGGCCTGATTTATTATGGAGGTTTTTGTGCACATCTGTGTCACCTCTTCTGACATTAGTAGGTTCATGAAAGTATTTTACTATGACACCTTTTAAAGATATACAAACTCCAGAGTAAGACAACGTGTGTGGAGGATAATCTGCATCAAACCTAAACTTTGAAAAAACTTTCTTTCTCTACTCGGCAGATCATTTTTTTCCACCTGTGTTAATGAGTCATTAAAACCTTGAAGTACAACCCGGAATGAACCACACGTCAACAGTACGAGAGCCAACATTCCACCACACTAATATAGCTGCTCATCCACAATCCTTTGTTCTTACTGGACTGTCTTACACAGTTTTTTTTCCCTCCCTCCCTATCTTTCTGAGAAACTGAAACATGATGCAGGCACCATGTCATAAAGTTAAAACTGATCATGTTAGCATTCATGAGGCCATGACAGCAACAGTACATAAAGGTGTTCCACGAGAAACACTATTCATGTGGACCTGTAAACCTTTAGCTAGCTCAAGTTAGATGAGCATGAATGTTTTGCTCAATTATTTTAAAGTCATGCAAATGACCCCAGGAGATATCAAAGATTCTTTAAATAGTAAATGGACTGTACTTATATAGCGCCTTTCTAGTCTTCCAACCACTCAAAGCTCTTCACACTACATATCTCATTAACCCATTCATACACATTCACACACTGATGGCACAGCCTTCAGGAGCAATTTGGGGTTCAGTATCTTGCCCAAGGACACTGTGACATGCAGACTGGAGGGAATCGAACCAGGGATCGAACCTTCGAATTAGTGGACGATCCCCTGTACCTCCAAGCCACAGCCGCTACATTTTCTGTCTGAATACATCTGCTTGTGTCTTTCAGTCATGTGAATCTGTTGTACACTATTTTTATATCAGAAATCTTTTCATGGACTCGGGTACTGGTCAGTGTCTTACCTTATCTTGGCAGTCGGCACGCCCCCAGTTTGTAGAAACACAGGAGGACCAGCATGAAGATGTACTGCTCTGGATGGAAGCACATAAAAATATCAATATCAATATCATTATCAATACATGGTAAAACACCAAAGTCAGAACCAAATCAAGGCAGTGGTGGGCCACTGTGTTGTGCAATGTCAATTTTTTGTCAATAAAGTATGATGAGAGAGATAGTTGAGAGAGAGTTGTAGATCGATGTAGTTTCCCAGTGGATGGAATTTTGTCTGATGAAAAGTGAAGCAGTGAAATTTATTTAAATACAGCATCTTTTTAAAAGAATTTAAAATTAGTCCACTGAAGCTCAGTGTGAAACTAGAGGACTTGTGAGTGATCATTGAGTGTGCGTGCAAGGCGCACACTATATGTTATCCACCGCGCTTATTATTGGTGTGGTTGCCCAAAGGGCTCCCACACTATTGTTACCTAAATCTTTATTGGTGTTGGTGCCCAAAGGGTTAAGAGCAGTATTATGCACAATTCGGCTGCATAATTAATGAGGGGGCGGGGCAAAAGCGCTCTATAGCGCCCCCTTGAATTTATCTTTGGGACAGCCCTGCCACAGTTTTGGACACAGAATTATGCAACTCAGCCACTTTGTACAACATCGCAGGACCTACAAAAAAAGTCTCTTGTCCAAAACTGTGCCACAGCTGTTTGGAAGAAAAAATCAGCTGCGAAGGCGCAGATTTCGATGTGAGTTCATATCTCAGGAACGCTTTGGCGAAACAGAACCATATTTGATGTCATGCTTCGAGGCGCTGTCCCCAGTCCAGGAAACACATATGGTGTCATTTCGTCTCTAGGGGGCGCTATAATTAGCAAAACATTGTTTTTGCTCATATCTCCTGAAGTGTTTGTATTTGAAATGAAATTGTGATATCCACAGATACTGTGGGTTGCCCCATTGATAGTTGATGCCAGTTGATGTTAGCTAATCGCTGTTGGCGGCAACGCCGCTAAACAGGACGTTTGCTCATAGCTCTGCAACGCTTTGACCTCCGAAAACCAAATTCGGTCACGTGCATCGAGACCCACCCCAAAGTGTGCCAATTGTGAAACTAGAGGACTTGTGAGTGATCATTGAGTGTGCGTGCAAGGCGCACACTATATGTTATCCACCACGCTTATTATTGGTATGGGTGCCCAAAGGGCTCCCACACTAATGTTATCCTACATCTTTATTGGTGTGGGTGCCCAAAGGGTTATCCAAATCTTTATTATTATTTTTCTTCTTCCGTACGTTTTTCGGCATCTAACTACTCCTACAAATTTTGTCTCACAAAAATAAAAATTATACCACAGCTTCAGCTCATTCATGCCATGGGTGCTATTACTTTTCACTTTTTACAATTATTATTACAATATTACAAAACCTCTACAAACATTCTACAATTTCAACAACTTCTACTATTACTACAGACTTCATTCAAATTTCAAATTGTACACAAACTCTTCAACTATTAAACTCGTATTTAACTTTTTTCAAAATCTTTTACCGTTTTATCTACTATCGAGGCTCAAAGTTGAGCAGGTTTGTACTCAAATTCTGCGTTTATAATGAGTGTGTATGTGGTCTCCTAGAGTGATGACATCATCAGCTAGAGTGTGAAGATGACAAAACGATCAGTGAAAAAATAAAACGTTTTCGACTATGGTGGCCTCAAATGCACAACTACAGATATGATTATCCCCTCAAATTTAGGAAAATTCGAGGTGGTCAGCGGCCATTTTAGGTCGCAGTGATAACACTGTTGAAGCTGTCTCTTGTATTGTTTTGGCTATCATAGACTCCCATGTTATTCGGAGCAGAGAATTTTCCAGAAGGAGCAGGGAGCACCTGTGCTTTCTCTGACTCCTACGGCCAAAGTTTATGCAATTTCTGCCTGAAACGTGGCACAGACATGATCCACAAGACGAGCATTCTTCTGGTCATTTCAGATTTTGGTTTGAGGCATACCTTATAGGTCTTTTTTGGTCCTCTTCGAGGGGGATCATTCAGAGATATACTGTGCACTTCAGCAGTAGCGGTTTTAGGTACGGGCGGACAGGGCAGCCGCCCGGGGCGCCATTTCGTGGGGGGCGCCACGAGCGCCCGAAAATGAAAAAAACCTCGCGAATTTTCGATTCCGCTCATTAAGTCAGCGGAGCGGGCGCCCCCGTGGGCGGGGGGTTGACGACGAGGTAGAGGGTGCGCCGGACAGACTGATCAGGGCGCACGGCGCGTCCAGGGGCGCACAAGAAAATCTCCGTCCCGGGGGGGCGGGGGCAGTTTCGCCCAGGTTCGCCCAGGGCGCAAATGTGGCCAGGACCGCCGCTGACTTCAGTGAGACAAACAGGCTGCATGGAGCACCTGTGTCTAATTAATCTGACCTGCAGCTCACCCTGGTTGCTTGGCAACCTCAAGCATGCCTTTGACTAACTTTATTGAAGTCTGTGTATCATATCAAACTATCAAGACTACATTTTTAATGTCGGCCATTTTATCCTTGTCTCTCACAAACACAAACACATAGATAGACAGACACACCACACACAGGCAGACAGACAGGCAGATGTACACACACACAAACACACACACACACACACACACACACACACACACACACACACACACACACACACACACAGACACACTGAACAGACGCTCAATAAACAGATCGGCATCATCGTGTTGAAACAATAAAAATCTGCTGATCTACGATCAATACAGGCTGAGCTGCACACCTGGGGCCTCATGTACAAAGCTTGCGTACGCACAAAAAAGTGGCGTACGTCCTTTTCCACGCTCACGTTCAGATGTATCAAACGTGAAATGATCGTAGAAATGTGCGTGCCCCACGCCAATTTCATAGCTGGCGTACGCACGTTTCTACAGCTATTGTTCCTTTGGCGACACTTAGAGGTGAAGCTGGGAAACTGTTAATAATGTGAAAACAAGCAGTCATCAGAGTGATGTGCACATCAGAGACACACTTATGAACAATTAACACACGCAGGTGTTTGCAATTATATAGGTGGTTATAAAAGCATGCGTAATGTGATTAAGAAAATGGTATTAACAATGGCAGCGTTAGCGCTGTTAGAGGACCTTGCAAACATGAGCGATTTAAGGAACGCGAGGATTTACTTGCAAACCATGATAATTGGCTCATAAGCCGATTTCGTTTGCCAAGCTAGTGTTACTGGAGCTGTGCGCAGAGCTGCGGCCGGCCCGAGAGCACAACGGGGGCCGGCGAGTAGCTCGGGGTTGTGCTGACTACGCTGGTTCCTGGCAACAGGGGCATTTCAGCGGGAGCTGTTTATCTAAGTAGGAAACATTTTCATTCCATCAGTGTTCAAATCATATGTGATGCGCGATTGCAGCTAACTAACATCGTGGCAAGGTGGCCTGGTTAAACGCACGACTCATTCATTATGACTAACAGCATGGTTGGGAACAGGCTGGAGGCTGGCACGGTGCGCGATGGGTGGCTTCTATTCGTTTAATTGTCCCGTATGTAACGCTGGTTTACATACGAGACAATTAAATGAATAAACTCTTTACTTACCCAGAAGCCGTGCCAGTGTGCCAAAGCATATTTGGGAATGTGCGCATTCAAATATCATGTTTTTGGTTTTCTTTATTTCTTTATTTTCCGCTTGTGAAATTAGAGCTGCAGAGCTTTCTAACAAGCCCCCAATTGTCTCCCTGTGTTCAGTATTCTTGTCAGTAAAAGCGGGCGTAAAATGTCGCCGCAGCGCCACACCTGTCCACACCTGTGTGTGCGCTGCTCGGATCCCACGGCATTTACAGCCTCACACACACGCTCCCACTCACGTCTTTTTTTGGTCATATTTATCCCTGTTGACAGGGAACCAAACAGAAACTCCACTTCATTCACTAAAATCTTTAGCTCAGACTCCGTGAAATTCATTTTCTTTCCTTTGTTCGTCGCGTTATCTGATCGGACAAAAAGGTGAATCTCAGGTCCAGGGCCAATTTAAATAGATTTGCATATGTAAATAGGGGCGTGGACAGGAAGGAGGCGCATGTGCGCTCAGTTGATTGGGATGTACAAAAGAAACGTGCTTAGATCCATGCGTACGCACACTTTGATACATCTGAATTTTTTTGTGCGTACGATAGTTTCCGGGTTTTAGCGTACGCCAAGTTTTAGTAGGAAATCCACGCAAGTATTCTTACATGAGGCCCCTGGACAGGTGAGTCTCAGGACAGTCTCAGGACAGTCTCTACAATCCTTTTACACTTTAAACTTCTCCCTTCTACAGACTTCATTCAAACTACACAGTTCACCAAGATCTTGTACTATTATTTTACTAAATTCTACTATTAATATGATACAAATTATTCAACTTTTTCTACAAATATTTTACCATTTCAAATCCATTAAACAAACTTCAAATCTTTATACAGACCTACAATTTAAACTACCTCTTCTTCTACTACAGAGTTCAGTCAAACTACACAGTTCACCAAGATCTTGTACAATTCTACCTTTTCATCTAAATTTCTACAGTGTTACACAACATTGTATCACTTCATACTATTCTACTCTTTTTAACCAATTTCAACATTTTTAAGATATATCTCTTATGGCCTTTTCAAACTTTATAGTATAGAGACAGCTGAAGCGTGACAGGAATGTGAGGGGGAGAGTGTAAGAGACAGGGAAAAGACATGCAGAAAAAGGGCAGCAGGTGGGCCGCTGGGGCCGGCTGCGGCAGAGGGCACCCACACCACACTTTCCGCAGGAAATGCAGTTTTTTAGTTATTATTCTTCTTACGCCTTTTTTTGGCTCGCTACTCCTCCCAGAGTTTTTGTCACACACACACAAAACGGGTATCAAAACGTGCGGCTCAGCCAGGGCATTTTCTAAGAGTTTCAGCACACGGTTTTGCCAAAAGTCGCCAAAGACGAAGCCAAAAAATGAATGGGTGTGTATTGCGAGAACTTTCCAGAGCTAGAGTGATGTCATCGCTAGAGTGGAGAGGGGAGAGAACGATCAAGGAAAAAAAAAAACATATTCGACTACCGTGGCCTCAAATGAGCCATTGCAGACACGATTTATACATAGAAACGTAGCAAAATTTGTCGTCTCACTCACATTTGCCTGCTGAAGCTGTCAGACATATAGTTTTGGCATGACACGCAAATATGCGGCAGCAACTCCTATCCTCAGCCTCATATACTCCCATGTTAAAAAGGAGGGAAATTTTCTGGAGGAAGGCAGAAGTAATGTTTCTCTGTCTTGCTCCTACGGGCACATTTTCTTTATCTATCGACACCAAATAAGTATGTAAAACGATCAGGAAGGTCTCATCTTGCTCGTGGTCAACCCAGTTCAATGATTTGAATTACGGTTTTGGCCAGTTCCTGTTCGAGAGAAGGTCTCAGCATTTTCTCTCAGTCTCTAAGTGACATTCTAACAGGTGCTCCCCTGATTACAGTTGGTCCTGGTTGCTTGGCAACCTCAGCCTGCTTGAAGGAAAAGAGGAGGGAGGGGCCAGAAGAAGCCGAGTGGCAGCCATTTTAGTAGTTCTTGGCACTTAATTTGAATCTGTGTAAAATAGCAGACAGAGACAGCAGAGCAGCTAGCGCGTTAACATGCTAATGATAATTAGCATTAGCCACTAAGAATTAAATACATGCTAATGTTAACATGGTAATGCCAACATGCTAATGTTAATTGCTTGTTCATCAGCGTTAACATGGTAAAGCTAACATGCTAATGTTAACATGCTAATGCTAACATGGTAATGTTAACTGCTAGCGCATCAGCGTTAACATGCTAATGTTAACATGGTAATGTTAACATGGTAATGCTAACATGCTAATGATAACATGCTAATGTTAACATGCTAATGATAACATGCTAATGTTAATTGCTAGCACGTAAGCGCTAGCTGCTCCTGTGTCTAAATAAACATGTTAAAAATGACTATTTGAGGTGTGCTTTTTGGATACAGACCCCCAGCAACAGCCCACTGTCACTCTCAAAAATTTTTCTTAGTACTGAATTTTCTGAGCAGTGTCAGCAGTGTAATGCATGGGGACGACGGGGCCAGAGTCACGCACACTCAAAATTTCTTTAGAAATTTTCTAGTTGTGAATATATTTCACAACAAAGGTTACATTTTTCAGTTTATCTGTTCTGTAAGACAGATGCTGATAATGGTGTGATTGTGTGTTCCCTCCTCTGTGCGTACCTGCAGACTATAGACAGGACGACAGTGTTGTGATTCTGTTTTTGTCTCTGTTTTGGTGTGTTTCCTCCCTAATCCTCCTCTCTGTCTCCTATGAGCCGTGCAGGAGGGCGGAGCTGCAGGCTCGGTAACGAGGCACACCTGGTCCCAATCAACTCCACAGCAGAGCTATTTAAGCTCAGCCCAACTTCTCCTCAGTGCCAGACCAATTTCACCTGTCCAGCGATTCATGCCCTTGCTGAGTTTCCCGAGCCGCAGCTTCCTGCCCTCCGTGATATTCTCTGCGAGTTTCCCTGAGTTTTTTCCTCTGCCACGGTAGTCGTGAGTGTTTGTTTTTCCTCGTGTTTTTTTTTTTTTTTCCTCCCTTGTGGAGCGATTTTGATTTCGTTGCTACTTTTAGTTTCCCGTTGTGGGTTTTTTGGGGTTTTTTTTTATAGTGTTTGTTTCGTCGATCGTTTTTTCCCTGTTGAAAGGTGATTTTCTGTTTTGGACATTGTTTGAATAAACTGTTTTTTGACTCGACTCTGCATTTGGGTTCTGGCTTCATCATTTTCCGGACACAACAGACAGGCTCCATCTTTGTGTCATCGGCTGCATACAAACGCAGAGTGAGATGACAACCCTTAATCTGTGTATATTCTAAAGAGACCTGTCTGGCTGAGTATTTGGCTGCAGACAAACATGTCTGATGTGCTAGTCTGTGTTAACAGCAGAGCATGTCTGGCATCTTCAATGCTTTGACCTACATCTCATGCATTTAATGGTTTTCCATTTGGACACGCACACACCACCTTCCTCCATGCCTTTGCAGAGTGAGTGTCTCTATTTTATTCATGCCGTGCTCCCTGTGTGTCACCACTCTGTAGTGTAGCGTTACTTGATGTGATTCACCCATTTAATCACACTTTTTCCTCAAACAGCTGTCGCACACCCAGCTTAGCATGTACAGTATATGACAAAGATGAAGGCATTAAAGTGAGGCAGGATTTTGTGGTGCAGTGATTGACTCATCATCGTTTGCTTCTTAAAGGATTTGAAGTTCTTACTTTTGTAGCTTTGCCATAATTCTTACAGTGAAGAGTTTATTGTCGAGATCTTGGGATCTAAAGAGTTCTGCTGCACAAACCCAACACAGTATCTTGTTACAGTTCTGGGGCTGAGCCTCACACACTTGTGGTTTAGTTATTTTAATATGCTGAAATACTCCCAGTCTTTGACTGTCTATTGTCCATCGTGAGTCCATGTTGGTAGTACTAATCCTATTACACAGAAAGAGACAGTGTAGTCACGTTGTATTAGCCTGACATGCTAACGCTTTGGATTTACATTTGAGAAATGTGAAGTAACAGTTTGGTTTGCAGGCCAGGTCAAGTCATCATGTAGAAATTGCTATTTGTTGTGTTTCAGTGTGTAATCCCACTGTGGTAAATATGGACAGCTGATTATAGATTACATTACTTATGATCAAAAACTAGCAAGTATACAACTTTGCTAACAGCCAGTCATCAACCAGGTTACCAGCAGCAGCTAATATCACTGACTAGTCCAACAGCAGTCAGCCCAGCTCGGCGTCTGTCTTTCAGGCTTTTATTTCACCAAGCTCTCACCAACCACTAAAAGTCAGTCCCACATTTACTCTTGTCTGGCGGCTTCTTGCTCGATCACTCTCTCCTTTTTTCTTCTTAGCTTCCTCCATCAACTTCCTCTTCACTCTCTTCTCTTCTGCCATTATGTCTGTAGTGGTGGCCGAGCCTGGTTATGTTGCCGACTTGTTGGTTTTGGCACAACACTGACTAGCAATGGTACGCTGTGATGCAAACACTAACACTCCTCCTGTGCTCTGAATTCACAGTCCTACACAGCTCAGCTAACAAACTGAGCTAACTTTAACTAACAGCAGCTACAGTTGTCAGCAGTTTACTTCACTGTCCATCAGAGTTGAGGCTGAGTCAGAGGACATCAGAGGGAAAACCAGAAAACATTTTCTCCCAGCTCCTCCAGTCTGCATGTCAAAGTGTCCTTGGGCAAGATACTGACCCCCAAATTGCTCCTGAAGGCTGCGCCATCAGTGAGTGAATGTGTGTGAATGGGTGAATGAGATATGCAGTGTAAAAGCGCTTGAATGTCAGAAGACTAGAAAGATGTTGTATAAGTACAGTCCATTTTCTTTTCTTTTAAAACCTGAGGATGAAACATTGTTGTTCAAACACCAGCTGATGGAATAAACTTGAAAGTTAAGATACCTGTATTCTACTTTAGGTTTATCCAGACATCTTGAGCTGCGTCTTTCTGCAGGGTTGAGCTCAACAGACTACAGAAAGCTGAAGTCGAACCAGGAAGTTGGTCTGTAATGGGTGTATTACACTTTGGGTAATGTTTGCTTCTGTGATGTTTTCTAAATATGTCTCTTGTAAAGATCATCTGACAGCTGCTGCTTCTTACCCTGTCTGACTTCTTTTCCTTACACAATGGAATGATGGCTAAAACTGCACAACCAGAATGATCCTTTAATAGCTTCAGATGATGCTGCGCGGTTACTGGTGTGTCATACCTTAGCACTGATGAGCAGCAGAGATTAGAACAAAAGAATGGTTTTGCATATATTTCACTCTAATCCTCATATTGAGAATGTGATATTAGCTTCTTAACGTGGTCTGTATGAGCTGACTTCAAAAACCCCACAATGGTTAAAACCTTCTCCTCCAGCATGTCCCTGCCTGTAAGAAGCAGCCAGGGCAGGCTGTGGGTTTTCCCCTCCACTGCTGAGGAAGGAAGGGGAGGAAGGGGAGGCAGAGGAGGAGGAGGGAGGGAACTGGGTTTGTTGTTCAAAGCCCGAGCTCGGCATTATGCATTATAAATGAGCAGAGTTTAGAGGCACGTCTCTCTCTCTCTCTCTCTCTCTCTCTCTCTCTCTCTCTCTCTCTCTCTCTCTCTCTCTGTGCTTCATTCTCCCCCTGTCTCTCTTTTTTCTCTATATGTGTGTTTGTGTAAGTTCGTGTGTGTGTGTGTGTGCCTCTATGTGCATAATGAATTTTTATCCTTTGCAGAGCACAGCGGTATCAGTTTGTCTGACTCCACATGGTCTTTATTATGCCAGACGGAGTGTGTTTTGGCGGAGACATACCAGGCCAACGTCTGCCCTCTGTCTCTGCATCTCCACACACACACACACACACACACACACACACACACACACACAGCAGTGACCTCTGCCTCCCTGCCACTTTCACCTCTCACCTCCCTGTTTGGTCTTGTGTCCTGTGGTCTAAACCTCAGTTTGGATACTGTTCCTTGTTTTTTTCCCCATGAATATGGCATAAACCACACACACACACCAGTGCTGTACTGTCTATGTGGGAGGAAAGATTCACTTCCTTTCTAATGGTAGCAAATCATTACATGCTGTATGCCTTCTATTTCTTCCTTCTATATTTACCCCTCCTCATAGATGCTTAAATGCCACAGTGATTTGTAGTTCCTTCCAAATGTTGCTTGTGTTGTGGCTGACTAAAGTAAGATCCTTGCCCACGCACACAAGCTGGCCTGAACTCTATCTTGGTAAAAGGACTTTATACAAATGTTCCAACTGCAACTGGTTCAGTCCTCTTGTGTCTGGCGAGCAGACACTGACTCAGAACATGGCAGCAAGGGGAATATAAAAAGATCCAGTCCGTCCCTCAGCTGCTGCATTTACACCTTTGATGGATGGAATTAGATTAGATGAAATTAGACTGAGTGGAACTGTGATTTCTATTCCTCTCTCCTGGTTTTGAACACATATTCAGAATACATTATAAGAGGACCTGCATAACAGCTGTATGGTGTACTCATGAATACTGATACATGGATTAGAGTTTAACATTTTGGGAATGTTCCCTGTTCCAAGAGAATATTGATATTGATATATTGAGGATGGAACAGGCCTTAACGTGAGTTTAGAATAAAGACTAAGAGAAGAGAGAACAGTGACCCTTGCTCTCAGCTGAAGCTCATGAATGAACACATAGTGTGTGAGTATTTTCTCTACATACTTTCCAAAAAGTTTTTGGAAAGTATGTATGTAGAAATAATTCATTTCTGTTTTTGGCAAAAACAGAAATGAATTTTCAAGCTCAAATGTCAAAGTTCTTGTTCAAGAAGCTGATACAATGTGCACTATTTAAACCTCTCATTCACTTGTCATTTTTGCTTTGACTGTCTTTTCTACGGCTTTTACATCCACTATGTGCCATGGCTTTGTTCTCTGGTAAATGGACTGTACTTATGTAGTACCTTTGAAAGGCTTTTACACCACACAACAAATTCACCCATTCACACACACACGTTTCTACGCTGACAACAGAAACTGCCACACAAGATGCCAACTGCTCATCTGAAAGTCATTCAACACACTCACACACAGTTTAGGGTTCAGTATCTGGCTTAAGGACTGAACCACAAATCTTCTGATCAGCAAACAACCTGTTCTACCTCCTAAGCCACAGCCACAGCCACCCACGGATGTATTCATTGTCCACGCTGCATGTGCAGATAGATTTTTTAACACACTTCATTTCATTGTCATCTACAAAATATCTATAGTGATGTATGCCCGCAGGCAGCCTCTGTTAATTCTTTCAAGACTGAGATGTCACATAATTTGCAATTTTACAGTGCAACATAAGTTGCGGCTTGTTCAGTGGCAGGCGTCTGCACAGTCGTTCCAGCACTTTGATATGTGTGGTGAAAGCCTAAAGGCTACATCTCCAGCCTGTCATTAGATTGAGGCTGTGCGCCCTGGTTAAATGGCAGAAATGTTTTGTTGATATGGTAGTCGGCCTAAAATAAAAAATGGATTTACTGGAGGATTAAACCTAAGCAGCTGATGACATCATGCAGTAAAGTCGATGAGTTTTCTTTTTAAGACACAGTTCGAGTTTCTTCACTTCTGACTTTACATCGCTTGTAATGTTAAGTCAGAAGTGACAGGTGTGTGTGTGTGTGTGTGTGTGTGTGTGTGTGTGTGTGTGTGTGTGTGTGTCTCATAGAACTCCACTCAAAAACGCATCAGTGAGTCTGAGACACTGTTGCGCTGGGTGATGCATTCCTTCATTACCGTGAACACACAGAAAGTTTATTTTGACTAAATATTTCTTGTGTGCATTAGTGTTATTTCATTTGTTTTACTGTTTACAATTCCTCTTTATAAATAAAGTTTGATTGATTGATGCAAAAAAAAGGAATAATATCATATTTTATTAAGTGATGCCTTTTATAGCACTCAGGGTCGTCTTATAATCATTAAAAAACATAAAAACATCAGTACAATCAAAAACACTCATAATAAAACATCATTATGATCAACAAATTAGACCTGCAATACACACTGTGGAATTAGAATCAATCAGCCACAATGTTTGGGTTGATGGCACAAAAATCTTAAAAATTAAAAATTTTGACACATATGATTATACAATGTAATGATAATAAATCACGACTCACTATAACCAATGATTTACCTGATATATGTCAAAAATGTATGCAGATGATGCATACACATACAAAAAAACAAGTAGCCTCTTTAATACTGCAATTACCCATGTTCAGAACTGGCTCATGTCTCTCACTGAATACAAACAACAGTATGTATGATGTTTGCAACATGCCACAGCAAAATCAAAAGTGTTAGATTTTCAGTGTTAGAGTTGACAGTTAAAATAGAGAGTAATTTTAACTCTTGTTCATGTTTAATTCAACTACAAGATAGTTATTCCTCAAAAAGAGTTGGTGTTGTTAGAGGGAGTCAAATGTCATATCGTGCAAACAACTCTACAAGTGTTGATTTAACAAGATCGTGGTGTTAATAGTAATGTACACGGGGTTCCTAATCTGCTGCCCAGGGGTTCTTGTCCACACGTGTTCACTTCACCTGGAAAATCGCAATTCGCCTGGAAAAGAGTGACGAGGAGCATGTGTAAGTAGCCAATATGTCTATTTAATTACTTTTTCTACTCAGTAATGTTAGTAAATGTATTTCTGCAGGTAGCTAAAGCTAAATATCCTAATTGGTTAGCTAGCCTTTGCTAACCAGCTCACCATTCAAGTTCAAGTTATATATTGCCTAGCTGATTGAAAAGGATTATCCTATATATGTGTAACTAGGAATACAGTAATATTTTTCTCATGGAGAAATTAAAATAAGCAAGCAGTACACTGGTCTGTTTCGGTCAAAGCAGATCAAAGTTACTTCTTTTCAGAGCAGTGCATGTTAGCTGCATGATTGTAGCTTCATGCTGTTATTGGGATGGGCAAATATTTACGTAATAATGTCCCTGTTGCTCAGAAATATCAACTAACATGCATAATTTGATCAGTATGCACATTAGTACTAATGACTGACTATATTGGAGCTACAACATAGGGCACATGTTAACTGCTTGCTGTATTAGAGGTTGTTTTTTGCAATATTGTACATAAATGTTGCTCGGTATGTATGTGTATATTTTATTGCTGTCAAAAATATGTTATTAACTTGTTAACGCAAAATAATTTTAACAACGTTAATTTTTTTTAAACGTGAGATTAAAGCGGCACTTAATACTTTCCATTTCTCGGTGATTCTGGCGACACATGTGGACAAAAGCGGTAGTGTTTTGGTACTTCATGAAGGTACTTTGTTTTCTTCACAGTACATTATGTTGGTCAAGGTGAGATTTGGTGAAAGTCAGAAGTATGTTAAAGTGGCCAAGAATGAAGAAGGCTATGAAGACTTCAATACATTTCTTCAGAAAGGTTGGTATTACTTTTTTACACAGCTCTGATTGTTTAAGTGAACTGATGTAATGTCAACTCAATTTATAATGTGCTTTTAAACTGGTTATATTGTCACACCCACATTAATCATGTTGTCCAATTATAATCATGTCTTGTGTGCAGTCAAAATGTTAAATTTTTAGATTATCTGAAGTCCACACACTGCTCTGAATTCCATCGTATAATAATTATTATTTTTCTAAATCTAATATTCTCCCAGTCATAGAAAAGTTAGGTCTTCCACTACAGACCGTGCTGCATTTGACAGATGAGTCAGGGACAGAAGTGGATGCAGATGTGTTTGAGGAGCTTTTACAAGCAGGGGACCTTACCATCAAGGTGTCAACAGAAAAATCTACAGGTAAGACCTGGGTCAAAAAATGTGGATCATCCACTAGAAGTTCTGATGAGCATTGTGTAGGACTGAATGTGTTTGTATATCAAAGTTCACTGTCAGTGAGTGTTAGCCTGTTGTGCCCTCCTGTGATAGACAGCTTGGTTGTGAAGCCAAAAAGAAGTTGTTAGGGGAGCTTGAGCAATAATTATCTTTTCAACCATGTTTGTGTACATTTCTTTAACTGTCTTGCAGTTGTGCTCCATGAAGATCAATCATGCACTTCTTTGGAGTCACCTGTGTGGGACACCTCATCCTCTCCATCGTCTCGATCCACTGTATCCTCTGTGCAGTCTGATTCATCAGATGCAACAATAATTCTTGAAAGAAACAGTGGAATGAAAAGAACCCACGCTGATCGGGAAGCAGCACAAATGGTATGCAGCTACCTTCATTTTTGTAAAAAATGAAATAAATGATTAATCCTCAAACACAAAGATATTGTGCAGACAGGTTGTGGTTTTGTTGCAAGAAAGGCTAACATGATGTCTACCGTTCTGATTTTTCCTTATCTTTTAGATGGTGAGAGATGTTCTCCAATCTAAACCAGGGGGGGAAAAAATCTTGCACGAATATGACCAAACAAAGACATTGATGGATGGTACACGCTGACAGATGGTAAACCTATTGGTGACTGACATGATTGATGTTTTTCTTTTTTGATTTTACAGGAACACTACTATGATGCGGAGAGTGGATCTGGCTACTTGGCCACGAGGATAAAGACCGTCCAGCGCAACACTGCCATTCAGTCCCGGAGATGCTCCACCAGCATGACTTCTACATATGGTCCAAAGAGCACGAGGGATTTTCTCCTGATTGACGAGCAACTGTTTGGTGAGGAATGCTGTGAGGCAATATCCTTATTGAAGCATTCAACTGATCAATCAGTTATCAAAGAGAAGATGAGGGCAACATTTCAACACCGCCAGACACTGGTTCAAGACCAGCAAGCCTCCTTAGCAGTCTTGGACGTGTTCCCGCGTTTTCTCGACACCCCTGGTTTGGTAAGAAATACATCCATTTATTTGAATTACTTGTGTGAACAATGCTTAATCAGAGTTTATACTTTCAGTTGCACAGGCATAAAAAGATTTGAAGATCATTTGTGGATGGTCTTATTTCTGGGAGAGGTTGTAAGGATTTAAGATGTTTGTTTTTTTTGTAGATTGACCAAGACTTCACCATGATGTTTGGAGGGTAGGTTTCCGGCAGATTTTTGGCCAAATGGCCCTCCTACTTCAAAGCTAAAATCCTGGCAGACTGCAAGAACCTGATTTCTAATGAGCATATTGAGGACCTCTTATCTCCACAGTAAAACTCAAATGAGTTTGGTAAGTGTGGCTAATTTTTTCTTTAAAACATTTAAATTTTCTGACAAGATTCTAAAAACTTTAAATATTGTCTGTGGCATAATCTGGATTTATTTTAGGGTATTGTCTGATTTAATCGTTTCTAACAGTCTTATACTTCTACTTTTTCCCTAGGCTGGGACAGTGACCTCTCAAGCATTCTGCTGTTGGTTCATCTACTTCCCCCTACCGCAAAAGGCCACAAGAAGAGTGCTAAAATTAGCTCATGTCAAGCGATCGACCATGTGATGACCATGTTGTGAGATATCTGAGGGTATGCCATATTTTAGTGTGCTTTTTATGTATTTCTGACACAGCCGCTTCTTGTGTGTGTTTTTAGTGGTTGCTTTCCTTACATTGTAATTTTCTTCTCATAGTACTCTTTTACACTTTTTGTTGTAGATTGGAGCCAGTGTTGAGACCTTCCTTGGGAGTGTGGAACCAGGACAGCCCTTCCTGCTGTGTGTCGGTGAACAGAAGAACAACATCCAAAGGTTCTATGTTATTGTTGACCACAAAGCCATCCCTTGCAAGGCGCAGACATCCCTGGCAGCTTTCGATGAACTCTTCAAGGCACATTTCATCTTCAGTGTTAACTACCATGAATCCCTCAACAACTTCTATACATTCATCCAAACCACTGTGTTCAACATCGATGTGGGAAATACAAAGGAAAGTCCCAGAGTTAAGGAGCTCAGAGCACGACTGCTGCGCACCGATACTTGAGGTGATACACATCCTTGGATGCAACTATGTTGATTTGTTTTATCTGTAAAGTGCACCACATAAGTTCTGCGTTGCTTTGTCAGCATTTGAGATTTCACCACGGTTTTTATCCGGCAAAGCTATTACGTTTAAAGTGTGGACATCCGGGATGTTCTTTATTATTTTGCACTTACTCGGGTTTTAAGAAGCACCTGATTAGTTTTCACAGGGACAGTGTTTCAACAAATACTATGAACAATGTGGACACTCAAATAGAAAGCGATGAGCCTTCAACTTCTCAGGCAGTCTGTACAGACACTCATGTAACCAACCAGATCTCTATTGATAAGCATCATGTGTTAAACAAGTGTGGTTCTGTTGTAGCACAGTTACAGGCATCAGGTGTTGCTGAGAGCAGTGTCCAAGCAATAGTAGGGTCAATCGAAGAGCTTGTATCTGATATTCATATGCAAGTGAGAGAGGCTGTTCTAAGTTGTACTTCTTCAGAGATTCAAGGCACAGATTTGGAAAAGAAGGTGAAAAATTGTTTTGATCAACTAGAAAATCCTTTCTCAGTCTTAAATACAGGAGCCAAACGACAGAATTTCTTTGAGGAAAAGTGGGAAATAGTTGAACCTGTAGAATATGTTCTCGGGGTGCGATTTGATGTTCGCAGAGATCGAACAACAGGAGTTTACAATCAGATCCCCGTAACAGATAAATTTGTGTATGTACCCATCTTGGGAACCCTGAAGTCTATGTTCAAGAACAGTGACTTATGTGAATGTTTTCTGCAGGACAAACAACATGAAGAAGGTATTTATAAAGATATATGTGATGGTTCATACTTAAAAAGTAATAACTTGTATTCCCAGCAAAAACATGCTCTACAGATTCAACTTTATTATGATGATTTTGAGACCGCAAATCCCTTAGGTTCAAAGAAGGGCATACACAAACTTGGTTGTATTTACTTCATATTGAGGAATCTGCCCCCAAAATGTAACTCTGTATTGATGAATATTCACGTTGTGGCACTCTTTCACTCACAAGACTTGAAGAAATACGGATTTGACAACATACTAAAGCCTCTCATTGATGATGTTAAAACTCTAGAAACAGAAGGAATAGAGGTGCCTTTTTCTGACTCACCATTGCTAGGGTCTGTTATTCAAGTAATAGGTGATAATCTAGGTTTACACGGGATATTTGGTTATGTTGAGTCCTTCAGTGCAACATATTTTTGTAGATTTTGTTTAACCACTAAGGAAGAGTTACAGTCTGTCTACACTGAGGATAATCCTGCTTTGATTTTTCGTACAAAAGAAATCCATACAGAACATTGTGAAGCTCTACAGGAAAATCCTATGCTGGCGTCAACATTTGGTGTCAAGAAGACATGCTTGCTTGGAACTACGTTTTTTCCACACCTCTGACAACTATGCAGCTGACATAATGCATGATCTGCTTGAAGGTGTAGTGCAGTACGAATTGAAACTTGTCTTTCAATACCTTGTCAATAAGAAGTATCTATCTTTGGAAACATTGTCACAGAGGATCCAAAGTTTCAATTATGGTTATATTGAGAGAAGAAACAGGCCAAGTGGGTTGAAAATGGATAATGGTAGCAAAGATCTTGGATTGAATGCTATTCAGTCATGGTGTCTTGTGAGAAATGCTCCCCTTATTTTTGGTGATGTAGTTGAAAGAAATAACAGTTTTTGGAACCTTCTCCTCCTCTTGATTCAGATAGTGAATATCGTGTTTTCACCAGTTGTTACTAATGGTATGACATATTATTTGAAGCATTTAATTAATGATCACCACAAGCTGTTCAAATCTTTGTTTCCTGAAAGAAGATTAATTCCAAAACATCATTTTATGATACATTATCCCAGGTGTATTCGTAAAATAGGTCCACTCCTTCATGTATGGTGCATGAGGTTTGAGGCGAAACATAATTTTTTTTTAAAGATCTGTTAAGAATTTCAAAAATATCACTAAACCACTAAAACAACACCAGAGACAGCTAGCTTATCACTGGGAGAATTTTAATTTTCAGAGGTTTCAATATGGTCCAGTGAAGAAGGAAATAATTGATAGCTTGGAGGGTGGTGAGACTTTAAGTGCTTTGTTTAATGTGTTTAATGCATACTCTGATGTGTCAACTACTAATTGGGTAAAGAACTATGGAACTGAATATCAAATTGGTATGTTTGTTTGTATAAGAACAGATATGGAAATGCCTGTTTTCAGAAGGATCAACAATATCATTATAAATGAAGATCAAGCTTTCATTTTGACTTGCAGAGTTGACACTCTTTATTTTGATGAACACTTCAATGCATATTCCGTCGAGGAGACAACTGAGTCATTTTCTGTTATTTCCAGTAGCGGAGATTTGGGGGGGGCCGCGGCGCGAACAGCCCCGCCAATAGCGAGTTGTCTAATGCATTTTTGTCAGTTGAACATTTTGTTTATGTACGTCATTTCCCTCAAAAACGAAGTAGTAAGGTTCAGGGTTCAAAGCAATGTGGCTACCTGACGTTGTTAATAACAGTGTGCACGCTTAAATTAGCAACATGAAAAGGAGATATAAATCCGGGGCTTGTAAACGTAAAGAAAGACTGGACGACCAGCAGAGGAAACTATCAGTCACATCTAGCTGTGCCCCACTCACTAGGTATTTTTGCCAGGCTCGAGCTGACACGTCGCCTGAGGTGACAGACACATGCACATGTCGATTTAAATGAGCCTTACCCCACGGATCCCCACCTTTTTAGAAACCAGTCACTTAGCACCAGCTTGGTCAGAGCGTTGATTCTATAGTCCACTGCCCCGGGAAGCGGCGAGGTCCGGGCGGGAGGGCGCTGTAAAGCTCGCGGCCGGAGCAGCGAGCCACCTTCGCCCCCGAGCCTTTCCAAGCCGACCCAGAGCCGGTCGCGGCGCACCGCCGGCGGAGGAAATGCGCCCGGCGGGGGCCGGCCGGTGCCGGGGAGAGGTCCCGCGAGGGGATCCTCCCGCACCAGCGCGGCCGTCCCTGACCCGCCGAGTTGAATCCCCCGGGCGGACTGCGCGGACCCCACCCGTTTATCTCATAACGATAGGCGATATCATTTAGGCTCGTTTCTTTAGCGATGGGAATAGCATTGTCCCTATAACATTAGATGAGTTTGCGATGCAAGTTGCTGTTTGATCTATAGGCCTAATCAATTTTTTTTCCCCTGAAATAAACAGCCATTGAATATAGCCTACCACTATGTGTTTTTTTCTGCATGTCACGTGTGAATGGAAAGGTTGCGAATGCGAAGATTATGTTAGATTATGTTTAGATAGCCTGATGTGTTGCCAATATTGCCTCTCTTTTTTTCATTGGCATGGGCTTAAGCAAGATAAAGGTGAGAGGGGGGGGCCGTACATCTCCCGCCTCCCTGAGCCAAAACCCGATCTCCGCCCCTGGTTATTTCTATTGATGAGCTGATGTATCACAGACCCTATGACAAACAATTTTCTAATGAGATGGATGAAAAAACATACATAGTGCCACATTGCCATATTGTCTGAGCCGGTCTATCGAGGACTGGTTGTTTTATTTTTTTGTAAAGCCAGTGCTGTGTTACATGTGGTGTGTAGTTATAAGTAATGTTTGAAATACAGTATAACTTGAACTAGAAAACGTATTTGTAATGGTGTCGTTTTTTCATAGTATGTAATAATATTGTGCTGTGTTTGGGAGTAGAACTCCCTACAGTGTTTTTAAAATCAACTCTTAAATAGAGTTAAATATTGAGTTAAATTTTACATCCTTTATAGTGTTGATATGGTAGCAACTCTATTTAGTGTTAAAAAAAATACACTGATGGTGTTAACCTTTGACACTACACACTAGTGTTGTGTAAACTCAACACTGACCAGTGTTGACTAGTGTTAAATTTCAACTATTGAGAGAGTTGCTGCAACTCTATCATAGTGTGAAATTTTTAACACTTTCAAAAGTGTCGTTTTAACTCGATGTAGTGTGGACCAATATAGACACTTTCAAAGTGTTGAATTTAACTCGATAGGTGTTGAATTAACACTGCCAATTTTGCTGAAACACATTCCAATATCTTCCTGAGAGTGGCGTAACCTAACTTTGTAAATAGTCTTGTCACATTGGATGTGACCTAAACCTTCAAAAATCATGGTCAAATATTTAATTACTTGTTTAATGTAAATTAAATTGATTCATTCAACAGACAGTGGCATTGGCACCAGGGCTGCAATTGGAGGGGATTGTGATGTGCCACAGGTGCACTTACACTTGGACAAACTGTGTTGTCAGTAACTACTACAAGTCTACCACACTGTTCTACATTTCACAATTTTACGAGTCCTCTGAAACAATAAACTCCAGATCTTGCACAGTTTATTTTAATATAAATCTGTATGTTGTCATTTGTAATGGCTCTGTTCTTCTGTTTAGGGACTACAGGTGTAAATTAACAATCTTAACTATTATTGATGTTCATTAACATACAGTACTATTTTCCTCTGCTTTCTCTGTGATTTGAACAAAAGTCTCTGATGAACTGATGCACAGTTCACCCTGTTCAGTGGCTGCATTTTCTTGTCTTTCTTGACTTGTCAGCAAATGCACCAAACTGAGTAAAGATTAAGATATGATTCTTCTATTCTTTTTCATAGTTTGTTAATCATTTTTTGACACATTGTATTTTTCTTGCAACCCTATAGAGTGTCTCAATCCCCATGATGACATCATCTGCACCAGAGCATGAAATGTGTAATAATCTGCAGGTGAAAATAGTCTGCAGCAAAAAGCTTTTTATACATGAAACTACATTTGCTGTTGAGCTGTTCAAACACAGTTTGTCCAAGAAATCATCCCCATCCTGCTTCAACGACTACCGTCCTGTGGCACTGACACCCATTATCATGAAGTGCTTTGAACGACTAGTCCTGTCACACATAATATCCACCCTGCCCCCTAGCCTGGACCCGTACCAGTTCGCATACAGGGCAAAACGATCCACAGACGATGCAATTTGCTCTGCCCTCCACCCAGCGCTCACCCACCTGGACAAGAAAGACTCATATGTGAGAATGCTGTTCATAGACTTCAGCTCAGCGTTCAACACCATAATACCACAACAACTCATCTGCAAACTGGACAAACTGGGCCTCAGCACCTCCCTCTGCAACTGGCTGCTGGATTTCCTCAGCCAGAGGCCCCAAGCGGTGCGTGTTGGCAACAACATCTCAGGCAGCATCACCCTGAGCACAGGGGCCCCACAAGGCTGTGTTCTCAGTCCCCTCCTCTTCACCCTGCTCACACATGACTGCACACCAACCCACAGCTCCAACCACCTCGTGAAGTTTGCAGATGATACGACACTGGTGGGCCTCATCACCAACGCTTCTGACCAGATGGTGCAAAGACAACAACCTCCTGCTAAACATCAGCAAGACCAAAGAGATTATTGTCAGCTTCCAGAAAGGCCACACCCAGCACCCCCCACTGACCATCGACGGTGCTGCAGTAAAGAGAGGGTGAGCAGCACCAAGTTCCTGGGGGTGCACATCAGTGATGACCTCTCCTGGACCACCAACACTGCATCACTGGCCAAGAAAGCACATCAGCGTCTCTACTTCCTGCGCAAACTGAAGCGGGCAAGCGCTCAACCACCCATCATGACCACATTTTACAGAGGAACCATTGAAAGCATCCTCACCAGCTGCATCACCGTGTGGGGCGGGAGCTGCACTGAATACAACAGGAAGGCTCTACAACGCATCGCGAGAACAGCTGACACAGTCTGTTCAGCCTCCTGCCCTCCAGGAAGAGGTACAGGAGTCTCCGCTCCCGCACCACCAGACTCACGAACAGCTTCGTCCACCAGGCCGTGAGACTGCTTAACTCTCTCCCCTCCCCACCCGTGAGACTGCTGAACCCCTGGACTCTCTTGTCTTGTGCACTTGCACTTTTACTGTTGTTGTTGTCTATATAAACGCATAGGAAAGTGAGAAACGTAATTTCGATTCCATTGTATGTCAAGTACATGTGAAGAAATTGACAAATAAAACTGACTGACTGACTGACTGACTGATTTGACCTAAAGACGTCAGAAGTCTCAAAACTCTTCTAAGCCATTAGCCATTGTTATTATCAAGATTTTATCACTTTTTATGCTTTATCCATCTTTAAATAATGTATTATTCCTCTCTTCCTTTTTTGGTTAATGGCTGAGAGCTCAAAGCCCAGTGACATCATTAATAAGAAATCAGACGGGTCAAGAAACACAGGCAGCTCAATGATCACATGGGTCGTAGAGAAACCAAACCTTTCTCCAGATTATTAGAGCATTTCATTTGGAGGTCAGTTTAATGCACATTTTAAAAATATTGTATTAAAAATTTGATGGAACCACCCAAATTCAAAGGTTTTGGTCAGCTGTGCTGGAGCAATTTGAGCACTTCAGATGGAGCACACTGGTGCCTTTAGAGTCCTAAACCTTCACTCTCTACCGTTAACCCTGGATCCCAGTGGGCACAGCTCTGTGATCCTCTGTGGGCCTTTATATCTCACCAGGAGCATTTGAGTAGCTGGAATGCCATGGAATTTAGTCTTAAGGAATAGGTTCATATGAAACATGATCTTGATGCTATTCTGAAATGAATTTTTCATTGTACAAAATAAACAAGTACATATACAGTACATAGAACAGCTGCTCAGAGAATAAAAATTTCCTTTTCCTAAATCCGCTGCAGAAGGAGATTTTCTTAATTTCTCTGTCAGCATGGATGAGGACACTTTGCATTACCGATGTTTGGCTGCTGGCAGAAACTCAGGGGAAGCCAACGCAACAGTGCCCAGCTCAGGGTTAAATACAAGAGGCATTTAAGGAGACAAACGCCTCTGTGCCACCTTGCAAAGACAGCAAAAGGCCTACTGTGGCACAGTTTAGTGAGTAAATTGGTTTGGGCTGCTGAATGAGAGCCACTGCATATCTCATTAGAAGGATGCAGCCTTTCTTTCTGTCCTCAGAACTGCCAACCTGGAGAGAGTGAGTGAGTGAGTGAGTGAGTGAGTGAGTGAGTGAGTGAGTGTGTGTGTATGTATGTGTGTGTGTGTGTGTGTGTAGGATGTCTGGCTGTTGTTTTAGGAGAATACTTTATGAAAGAGCAGAATGAGTCATTAATGTGTGGCTGTTTGGAGGAGAGGAAACGTAATAACAGGGGTGGCTGGCAGAACAAGACAAAGCAATCCTAATGAAAGATAAGAGGGTCTCCCTGATGCATGTTTCATATGCACTCCTTTTGTCTCCCCCTGCCCTGGGATTTTGTAAGCAGGGAGTGCAATTAAGTAGGCGTAGTAAGTCTTTGGATCAGTAATTATCAGTGTGTGTCTGTGCTCTGAGATGTTTTGTTTCTGTACTGTGCTGCAGGGTCTCTCTCTCTTGTGTTGAAGAGGAAGGCCCTGTGCAGCATGAAGTTTCCTCACATATGGACCTGGACTACCTGAATCTGTTAGAAACTCAACATTTCATTTCGGACATTATTTCAGAGACCTACTTCCACCGCCCACTTCTTTTCAGCATCATATTGTGATGTTAAAGATGTTTTATTTCTCATCTACATCTGAAAGTTGTGCTAATAAATCCCTTCATGCTACTCATACAAACCAACAGTAATTCCATTAATATTAGAATAAAATAAATACAACAGAAAATGTTGAAAAATCCACTGACTGCTTTTGAGTATTGTGTATGTACAGTTTGCCTCCTCTCATCCTGACGCAGTCCTCCGCTCTGCCAGCTTCAAACATGGTCTGTCCGTTGAACTTGGTCTGGATTGTTGATGGACTAGGTCTCTGTAAACATGTGGGCACAACAGTTTCTCATTGCTTGGCCAGCCTAAGTCCCAGGAGCAACCTTAAGCCCAAACTCAGGCCTTGTGGTTCCTATTCCAGCCGATCTGGCTGAGTGGAGTGTCTCATGGTCCATTCCTTGTAAATCCAAACCCTAAGCTTCCATTTTCAATGGCTGGCTATTTCTGTCGCATGCCAAACAGCAAACCCAAAAACTTGATCAGAACAGTTCTGGCTTAGCCCTTTAAAATCAAATCCAATCAACAGACATCATTCAATGAAGTTTAAACAATAAAGTCAAAAAACAACAGTGTACATGGGCAGCTATTGCTATAGGGTGAAATGGCCAGGTATAATTTGACAGCGGTCATCACCAGCTATGCAGTTTCACACAGCTCTGCAGAGAACTACAGTGTCTTTTCTTTAGCTTCAGTTTCAATGGTCTTATTTTTCCCAGCAGCAGGCACCTGCTAAACGCACTATATTATTCCAGCACTTATTTATCCTAAAAGAGTAAAGCACCAGATACTGTCAGATATTTTTCTCAGGAGTTGGTGGAGAACAATACAGAGCTAAAAATAGAGGGATAATTGGACTTGCATTAATCAGCTGGTATATTTGATGGTACTGATGAGGTCAATCTGGGACCCAGCGAGGTGACATTAGCTCCCATAGGAAAGTAAAGGGGACTAAATGAATCATTGCACAGTTGTTCTAAAGCCCCACTGTGTAACTTGACAGATCTGAAATCTCTTTCATGCTACACTCATGTGTAACCAGGTCTACGGTGTCTCTCTCAGTCCTGCTCTGCACCTGTTCTTGCACTGTGTGACTTTGTGTTCCAATATATTTTCTCTGTTGTGCCTAAGCAGTAACCTTCGTGGCTGTGAAGTGGAGCCAACACAGGAAGTGCCAAAAACTGCAATTCCTCAGATGAGTTTTGAAAAAACAAATCAGTCACCATAAGCCCCCATGTTAAAATGGCCAACACACACACACACACACACACACACACACACACACACACACACACACACACACACACACACACACACACACACACACACACACACACACACACACACACAGCAAAAACAGAAACCTGTGGGGGACGTCATGAAGACTACATCTATGTTTTATACAGTCAGTTATACAGTTACATTATGATTGTGTTTGGGAAAACAAGATTGAATACGAGTGTCCAATCTGTGTTCTATCACATTAGGGGAATAATATTGCAAACAGAAATGATGATAATAAAAAAACAAGATGCAACAAGTTGCAGTGCAGAAGACAGTCCTGGCCATTTGATGGCCTTGTTTTTATAATCCAGGCTATCATTAGTTTTGTCCAGTTGCTAACACACTGAAATGACATGGATAGCACAAACACACACACACATTTTGCAATTCAAAGTGGCTCTTTTTAAGTGTACTGAACGTGGTTCTCTGCATAAGACACAACAATCTGACATGAAGTCACATGTTTGCAATTTCAAACCACGCCATTTAAAATGACTCTACATGAGCTCAACGCTTCAATCGGGAAGTAAGCAATAAAAGAGAACAGGTGAGCATCTTTTTTTCTTTTACAACAACAATGGAAGACATTGCTGAGAGAGGAAGAGGAAGAGGGAGGGTGAGAATGAGAGGGGGAGAAAGAGTGAGAGTCGGGGTAGAGCAGTGTTGTTAAATTATTTTGCTTTCCTCTTTATTATTATTTTTTTTCTGCAATTGTATTTTTCAGCTCACTGTTGTGTGAGCATATTTTAGTTCACTCCAATGTAAATCTATCTGCTGTGCATATATTGCACTGACTTGTTTGGTGAAAAATAATAAAATAAATATTTCAATAGCACGTGTGTGTATCTGCAAATATTCGTGTGCATGTGAACAATCTGAAGATGTTTGAACTATGTTAGTCTGATGGCAAAGCATACTAAAGATGAGAGTGCTTTTCATTATGCCCAACAGTGTGTAGGTGGTTAGACAGAAATCAGTAATATGAATGAAGTGTGTGCCATCTGTTGCAAACATTTGATTTTGGTTGCGGTGCTTCATTTTAGGGATATATGAGGTGTTTTGCAGTTTGTGTGTGTGGTTTGGTGAATTGTGTTTGTGTTTTGATAAAACCAGCCTAGTTTGCAAAATTGTGTTTAAGCAATTGGAAAAAACTGTAATAACACATACGTGCAAACAGTGAGACATATGAATAGAATACACACAGATACACGTAACACATGCATGAAGGATTTGGTTAGAAATCCCTGACTTAAAGAGTTAATCTTCATGGCTAATCACCGAACTTTTGTGCATTATGCTTTAGTGTATGTGTGTTTACACATTTGACTGTGCATGTACAAGTGTGTTTGGGTTCTCTCCTGCTAACAGTTCTATGGGCAGGATTACAGTGAGGCTTAACTATAAAAGAAGGAATGCTGCTGTATTTGCAGCCATGAATGGACAATAATCCCTCTGATGGAACTCGGCCTGTAATGATTTAAGGAGGGAAAGTTCTGCTGATTAGTGGCCATTGTCAGTACATCTCAGTGTGTATATGTGTGTGTGTGTGTGTGTGTGTGTGTGTGTGTGTGTGTGTGTGTGTGTGTGTGTGTGTGTGTGTGTGTGTGTGTGTGTGTGTGTGTGTGCGTGCGTGTGTGGGTGGGTGTGTGTTCACGTCCCCAGCTGTTGACAGGTCCAAGTGGCCTTTCGATTTTAAAGCCCAGATGCTTTGCCATCACCAGACGCCTACTCTTCCCACCAACTTTCCTCCCTCCCTCCCTCCCTCCCTCCCTCCCTCCCACACACACACACACACACAAACACACAGCTGCACACTCACACACTCATACATGCACACTCATATATGGTCTCTATATCTGCTGTTAAGTGTTGAATGATTGACTGAAAGTAGCAAACAGCAAAACAAGGAGTTAAGTCATGGCTTGATTGGCAGATGATTGTCCAGGCTGCTGCATGCATGTGAAAGAGAGCCTGTGTTCCGTGACTGGCTTTGGATTGATGGTGCAGTAATTGTTGTTGTCACAGGGGTCGAACAGCCAGTTTATTTTTTCATATTCATTAACCAAATTGATTGGAATTGTTGGGTCTGTAGATAATATTAGACTGTATAGAGTACAGTCTGCTCTGGAAACTCTCTCTCTCTCTCTCTCTCTCTCTCTCTCTCTCTCTCTCTCTCTCTCTCTCTCTCTCTCTCTCTCTCTCTCTCTCTCTCTCTCTCACACTCTCTCTCTCTCACCATCTGTAATGGTGAGAGAGAGAGAGTAATCTGTAATGCATGTTACTAACGAAACTTCTTTCTTAGAACTCACGTTGTGTACACGTGACATCCATTGCACGTCTGTCCGTCCTGGGAGAGGGATCCCTCCTCTGTGGCTCTTCCTGAGGTTTCTTCCACATTTTTTCCCTGTTAAAGGTTTTTTGTGGGCAAGTTTTTCCTCACTTGAACCCAGGGTCTAAGGACAGAGGGTGTCACTCCCTGTACAGATTGTAAAGCCTTCAGAGGCAAAATGTGTTTTGTGACTTTGGGCTATACAAATAAAATTTCATTTGATTTGGTCTGGAAAGTGTCCTGAACTGAAACTGAATTGTACTCTGTTTTTTATTTCGGTACATAATTACCTCAAAATAAGAATTGTTTTGTTTTGTAACCATAGAATAAGGAAAGTCTTTTCTTTAAGAGCAAATTTCACTTTTCATTAAGACTGTTACCAAATGCTTGCTCTTGGTGGGGATTGTTGGGTCTCTGTAAATATTATATAAAGAAATTGATCTTTGTTATGATTTGATGCTATATAAATAAAATAAAATTGAATTCATACATCATTGTGGATTGGCTCCATATTAACTGCCTCTGCACTGGCTACCACTTTACTTCAGAAGTGATCAGAACGTAATTTTGTTAGTTTTCAAAGCTTTTAATGGTCTTAATGGCATAAGTGGTCAGCTATCAGATTTCTTGGCATCTACATAGTGTTCTATTAATGAGTTCTTGTCTAAAGGTTCTGGATAATTGTTTGTTAGGGGGAAGGGAACTCCACAGGTCCAATGTACCGAATTAAACTTGACTATATGTCCTATGTTGTTATACTTTCAGAAGAGTATCCAGACCAGGTATTTGAAGATGCATCTTGAATAGGTGTTTGTCCCAAAAAGTGTCCCAGGCCAAACCTATATTCAGACAACTGTTACTGATTTTATGTTGAGTCTTTTCAGATATGACCTAACTTGTGCGGACAGATTAGTGGTTTTTCTTCCTCTCCACAGTGGCCACACCACAGGAGAGCAGTGGGTGAGCTGCAAAATAATGAGACTAAGGAATAAGATCATTCACACAGGCTGCCTTACTGATGACTTTTTAAGACTTGATTTGCAGATGAATGCCTGTTTATCTCCATAGCTTGACAGCCGACCATCAGCAGCTTACCACCACTTCAATACCCCCTACCTATGTGCTGAAAAGTATGTGCTAATGAATTCATACCCTTTGTTTAAACACAATCATTAGAAACATTCATTTGTCCCTCTGTTAGTTGAACCCATTAATGGTCAACTCCTGGAGTCCAGACAGAGATGATGTCTGCAGTTCCACCAATTGCCTGTACATGTAAAGTGAGATGTGTTGTTTCTTATATTTTATGTACATGTGCATTCTGAGAAGTATGCCTTTATATCTTTGTAAGTTTTGACCATGTGAATGATTTTGTAAGTTTACCTCTGGTTAATGTTTGCATGTGTTCTTTCATGTGTTTTATTGTAATGTCGGCTCTAATGCAGCAGTTCACTCAATCCAAGACAATTTTCTCTTATTTGAGTAATCTTAACTTAACTGTACCAAACCCTGTAGTTATCTAAACACCTTATGCAACTCTCTTTTTAAGGCTGCCTGATAAGTCCCCCAGGACTCTGCGGTTGAAGTTCCAGAATGCTGCAGCAATGTTCTGACAGGAACCACGATCAGAGATCATATTTCTCCTATTTTGGCTACTCTTCACGGTCTGTTTGTAATATCAAGAGTATATAAAGTATTTAAGATTCCACTGCTTAACTACAAAGCTCTTCATGGTCAGGCACCATCATATCTTAAAGAGCTCATAGTAGCTTACTATGTGGAACAAGCTCATGGTTCTGGTTCAGAAGGCAGACACGGTCAACACTTTTAAGAGTAGACTTA
Source organism: Collichthys lucidus (assembly GCA_004119915.2). NCBI lineage: Eukaryota > Metazoa > Chordata > Actinopteri > Sciaenidae > Collichthys > Collichthys lucidus. The sequence goes on from CM014081.1 coordinate 1,146,921, forward strand.
AGACGTTCCTTCTTGATAGAGCTTATAGTTAGGGCTCAGGTCATCCCTTAGTTATGCTGCCATAGGACTAGAGATTCCAGGGAACTTTACATTACATTACATTACATTACATTGCATTTAGCAGACGCTTTTATCCAAAGCGACTTACAGAGGAAGACATAAGCTGAGAAAGGTGTAAAGGAGCACAGAGTAGTTTGTTAGTTTTGTTAGTTTTGTTAGTTTTGTTAGGCAGGGAAGCATTCTCGAAACAGAAAGGTTTTTAGAAGTTTTTTAAAGGTAGAAAGGGATGTTGCTGTTCTTGTAGCCGTTGGTAGGTCATTCCACCATTTGGGGACGACCACAGAGAACAGTTTAGAGTGACCTCGCTTTGCGAGAGGCGAGGGTACAACTAGACGGTTTGTATGAGCTGAGCGTAACGCCCTGGTCGGGACGTGAGCCTTGATTAAGACGCTGAGATAGGCAGGGGCAGATCCTGTGATGGTTTTGTAGGCTAGCGTCAGAGCTTTGTGTTTAACTGTGTTTAACTGTGTGTTGAACTTCCCATGATGCACTGGGCTCTTCTCTTCTCTGTCTCTCTCTCTATCTGTACACGTTCATGTTACTAACTTAGGGCCCGTCCACACAAGTACGTTTTTGTGGAATCAGCATAAATACTTTATTGTTACGGCCTTACTTTCAGACTGATCCGGCTTTTTCAAGGTGTGAAACCAGTATTTTTTGAGAATGGGTCCAAGAGTGGGAAAATCCTAAAATGCCGGATAGCCCGGAGTTGGACAGAAACTACTCAGTCTATTACAGCTGCTACAACAAAACCTTCTGCTTCTATATTACTGTGAGTAGCAACAAGAGAACATGTTTGCAAACAGTGCGTGACACAGATATTTCTAGAAAAGACGCCGTGTTTACAGAGATTCAAAACGACAGCATGTGAGGCCGTGTATTCCTGTGGACAGGGCCTTAGCTTCTTCCACAGAGTTTTTCTGCTTTCTCACCTCACAGGTTTCAGCCTAGATCAGGGACTGGTTGAGCTTGTCGCTGTCATTTTTGTATGGCTTATATCTCATTTCTTCATATTTTGTCCAACAACATGCAGACAGTGAGGAACACGAGAGTTCATATGCTCTGCACAAAGAAACGATACAGAGAAACTTTGGGTAATGGACCAGCTGACTCCACAGAGCCTGGCCTGCTTCTGAGCTTTCTCTCTCCCTCCCTTTTCCACCACTTTCTCCACCCCCTCTCCCCACAGCACTCCTACTGTAAAACATTTGCCATGCTCCTTTGAACCGGGAGCGCTATTTCCCTGACAAAGCTCCTTCCCTCTCTACCCCAGTGACAGCCCCCCACCCATCCCCACCCCACTGACCCATTTTTTATGTTGATCAGACAGTGTGTGAAGTGATGCAAACTGCTGTGCTGTGCTGCTGCGGAGTCTCCCCCTCAGAGAGAGCGACACAGGGCCTTACACATTTATGAGCTAAGTGGAAGATCCATTCCCTCTCTTTGTGTGTGTGTTAACTCCCTCCCTTTGAGTGTGTTTTGAGGTTTGAGAGCATGCAGTGACAGATTTGAGAGCAGAATGAGGTTTGAGAGTGTGTGAGGTCACAGTGAGTGTAATCAATGCTTTTTGTAGTGAAGAAGGAGTTCTGACCTGATTTGCTTCTCAGTTTTGGTAGTTTGGTGCAAAGCAACACTGGATCTGACCTGAATGACACGTCATCCTGTTAGACCCTGCCTATTGTTATGGTGTGTCCTTTTAAATAGTACATGGTAAATGGACTGTACACCTTTCTAGCCTTCCAACCACAATACATATCTCATTCACCCATTCACACACATTCATACACTGATGGCATTAGCTGCCATGCAAGGTGCCAACTGCTCATCAGTTTTAGAAACTAACCATTCATACACTGATGGCACAGCCTTCAGGAGCAGTTTGGGGTTCAGTATCTTGCAACCCGTTCTCATTCCCAACGTGTAAAATACCGACGATTTGTCACGCCCCTTGACGTCTGATACCGACGTAAAAGGTACCCTTCCGCGTCTGTATGAAACACTCTGGGTTGTCCATTGACTCCAGTATAATCCGTTTGCACTGGTAAGAGACGCTCAGAGCAGAGCTCCAGCCATCCATTCACTCCAATAATAACCTGACCACAGTGATACATGACGCTGCAAGCTACAATCTGATTGGACAACCGAGGACCCTCTGCCCGGAAGTGTTTTTCTCACTATGTTAAAGATTTCTTTTATTGGTATCATCAACGTTTCTCAGCACAAATACGCCAAAGTGTCACTGATAATTCAACAATAAAATAGCTTCATGTTGTGGCCCTCAGTATGTTTTTTTCTCCTTCTAGCCTGAGAAATAAACTTTTATTCCTTTGTTTTGGATAGTGGAAAGGCCTACACTAGCTAGAATGCTGGTCCACTGACGATTTGCGAGCTGCAATCTGATTGGACAACCGAGGACCCTCTGCCCGGAAGTGTTTTTCTAACTATGTAGAAAAAAAGATTTCTTTTAATAATATCATCAACATTTTTCAGCACAAACACTGTGTGTGTGTCTTCATTGATATTATGACTGATAAAATAAAAAGTTAATCACTTCTCTGTTTAATGTGCTTTTTATAATGTCTGTTTTTAGACAGAGCTTGTTATCAACAGACCTTTTGAGAAGGAAAAATGAAATTTCCTGTGTGCAGTTTGCGCTGGAGCTGTACTGTATATTCATATACAGTAACAATTTTATTCATGAAAAGCTTTCTGGGCTGCTCAAACAATCACAAAAGCACCATGCAGCACACTCACCATGTGAGTTTTGTTCAGTGTTTTGTCGAAGAAATCATCAAAGTCGAATTGACATATTTGCTAGGGTGTGTTTTATTAAAAAGCATGCCGTCACACTGGTAAATCGACAGTCACAGAACATATTGCCGTTCTGTACTTAACGAGGCCTAGTAGTAGTATTTGATTTGATTTGACTAATTTGGATTAAACTGAAATTGTATAAAGCATGACATGAATATAGAAGATATTTCAAGCTAGACATTCCTATAAGTCACAACCTAACTTATCCTTTTAACCTATATTGTGTGTGTGTGTGTTGTTGTTGTTGTTATTGTTGTTTTCTTTTCCTGACAGTGGCAAAGTGTGGGATGACACATGGGAACCTGCACAAGCTTATCTGTAAAACAGCCCACCACAGGTTGCAGAGTTGGCACCAGAAGTTCCCAGTTCAAAGTTCAACATGTTGAAATTCACAATAGAAATAAAGTTAAAGTTCATCATAAAAGTTCAGAATAAAATATTGAATACACATTTCAGTCAGTGTCAGTCTCTCCATAAAACATCTATGAATCCAATAGATCAATAATATATCACGTAATGTGTGGCTGACCTCTGACCCTTCCCAAGGGGCCATGGGTCCGAAACTCGGCACAGTGATTGTGGTCCCGCTACGCATACTCAAATTTCAGCCCCCTGCCTCAAAGCTTTGATGAGTTATCAGGAGATAGTGACCGGAAAAGAAGAAGGTCAGATTTGGGGGACTCACTAAAAAAACGTGTCTTTTTGGCCGCCGCGCGGCAGCCTTTGGCCCCAGGGGCCCCAGATTTGGAACAGAGGATCCCCCGGGGGCCCTGAATAATGAACAAAAACACAAGGGTCTGAAATATTAGTATGTTGTTCAGGGGCATAAGACGAGCGGATAGATGTTGGTTTGGTCCACGTCGGCCCAGTACTTTTCGATGGGCGGGGCCGAGAAAGGACGGCGTTACATGAATCTGTGCCCTTGCTGCTGCCACACAAATGCACTGAACTGCATGAAACTCACGGTGCTATTCTAAATCGAGGTCTGGGTCAGGCTCCCAAAGTCCCAACTCTGTAGACCTTCTAGAAAGCTAACTAGCTCTACAGTGATGGGATTGTGACGGGACCAAAAAGTCCCAGCAGAAGGCTCCACGGCGTACGACATAGTCAAATTTCAGCCTCCTACCTCAGAAAGGTGTCCTGAACGGGTGAACTCTGACCTTTCCAAAGATACAGGGGTGAAAATAGGGGCCCTGATCAGACCCTGCTTTCTGATACACATACTCAGATTTCAGCCTCCTGCCTCAAAGCGCTGATGAGTTATTCACAAACCAAACACGTGTTTTTAAGCCTGAACTACTAGGCCTCCTTAAGTACAGAACAGCTGACCTCTAAACCCTCCCGAAGGGCGCACGGGTCTGAAACTCGACACCATGGTCGACCATGCTGTCCCAATGCGCAGGTGCTTACCTCAAAGCGTTGATGAGTTATCAGGGGATATGGCCTTGACCTTGGGGTCAGCTTGAGGTGGCTCAGATATGTTCTGTGACTGTCAATTTACCAGTGTGACGGCATGCTTTTTAATAAAACACACCCTAGCAAATATGTCAATTCGACTTTGATGATTTCTTCGACAAAACACTGAACAAAACTCACATGGTGCATGGTGCTTTTGTGATCGTTTGAGCAGCCCTGAAAGCTTTCCATGAATAAAATTGTTACTGTATATGAATATACAGTACAGCTCCAGCGCAAACTGCACACAGGAAATTTCATTTTTCCTTCTCAAAAGGTCTGTTGATAACAAGCTCTGTCTAAAAACAGACATTATAAAAAGCGCATTAAACAGAGAAGTGATTAACTTTTTATTTTATCAGTCATAATATAAATGAAGACACACACACAGTGTTTGTACTGAAAAACGTTGATGATATTATTAAAAGAAATCTTTAACATAGTTAGAAAAACACTTCCGGGCAGAGGGCCCTCGGTTGTCCAGTCAGATTGCAGCTCGCAAATTGTCAGTGGACGAGCATTCTAGCTAGTGTAGGCCTTTCCACTATCCAAAACATAGGAATAAAAGTTTATTTCTCAGGCTAGAAGGAGAAAAAAACATACTGAGGGCCACAACATGAAGCGTTTTTATTGTTGAATTATCAGTGACACTTTGGCGTATTTGTGCTGAGAAACGTTGATGATACCAATAAACGAAATCTTTAACATAGTGAGAAAAACACTTTCGGGCAGAGGGTCCTCGGTTGTCCAATCAGATTGTAGCTCGCAAATTTTCAGTGGTCGAGAATTATGGGTAGTGTAGGCCTTTCCACTATCCAAAACATAGGAATAAAAGTTTATTTCTCAGGCTAGAAGGAGAAAAAAACATACTGAGGGCCACAACATGAAGCTATTTTATTGTTGAATTATCAGTGACACTTTGGCGTGTTTGTGCTGAGAAACGTTGATGATATTATTAAAAGAAATCTTTAACAACACGAGAAAAACACTTCCGGGCAGAGGATCCTCGGTTGTCCAATCAGATTGTAGCTCGCAAATTGTCAGTGGACGAGCATTCTGGGTAGTGTAGGCCTTTCCACTATCCAAAACATAGGAATAAAAGTTTATTTCTCAGGCTAGAAGGAGAAAAAAAACATACTGAGGGCCACAACATGAAGCTATTTTATTGTTGAATTATTAGTGACACTTTGGCGTATTTCTGCTGAGAAACGTTGATGATTTCAATAAAAGAAATCCTTGACATAGTGAGAAAAACAGTTCCGGGCAGAGGGTCCTCGGTTGTCCAATCAAATTGTAGCTTGCAGCATCGTGTATCACTGTGGTCGGGTTATTATTGGAGTGAATGGACAGCTGGAGCTCTGCTCTGAGCGTCTCTTACCAGCGCAAACGGATTATACTGGAGTCAATGGACAACCCAGAGTGTTTCATACAGACGCAGAAGGGTACCTTTTACGTCGGTATCAGACGTCAAGGGGCGTGATAAATCGTTGGTATTTTACGCGTTGGGAATGAGAACGGGTTGTATCTTGCCCAAGGACACTTCCAGACTGGAGGAGCCGAGGATCAAACCACTAATCATCTGATTAGACCCGCTCTACCTCCTGAGCCACAGTCGCCATGATTACAGTACACTGGTTGATTCTTTACACTTTTGTCACTGTTCATCTGAATGTCCACATTGTGCCATCATGACATCACCACAGAACATAAGAATGTTGTCAGAGACGGCAGAGTAGTTTCAAACATTCCAGTGATACATGAAGTGGTTGTCTTTGAGGACAACTGCTCGTCTCACAACACTACACTACAGACACTATGGACACTACAGACACTATGGACACTACAGACACTACAGACTTTACAGACACTATAGACACTACAGACACTACAGACTTTACAGACACTATAGACACTACAGACACTACAGGGCTCAACATAACATTTTTTCCCTACTGGCCCCTCGGGCCCGTAGATCAGAGTTTTACTGGCCCTTTGGGTATTTTCACTGGCCCGGCTGACAAAAATGAAAATAACTATTTTTTTAAGCTAAATTTTAATTTATTAAATTAATTTCATTCACATTTTACAATTTACACATTTCAGATAATAATTCCTCTTTCTAATGTCAATAACTAAGAACGCATCTGCCATAGAACACAATCACATAGAACAGTGAGAGGAAAAAAGGTGTGTGTGTGTTCACTCCAAGCCCCTTCTGTCTGCTGCTGCAAGCCACCTGCCCACCACAGACATGGAGTTAAAGTGCTCAAGGTCTGGACCCTCCAGACATTTCCAAACCTAAAAAAAATAAAAAAGTAGTAGTTAGAACAACGTACCCACAAGGTATTATAGTTTTAGTGTCTTGTGATCAGACAAGTAAGTAAGGATAGGATGTAATCATACCTGCTTACTGTTTCGGCTGTAGCTTCAGCCTTCGTCGGAGCTGTCAAAGCGTTGGTGTGACGTGTCTTAAAACAGCTGACAGGGATGGGAAACCTTTCAAAATAAAGTTCCCCAGCCCAGCCGCGCCTGTCTTCCGCCCTCAAGCCACCGGTGGGGAATGGTGTCTCAGGTATATGGGAGACACGTTACACCAAGACGCTTTGACAGCTCTGACGAAGGCTGAAGCCACAGCCGAAACTGTAAGCAGGTATGATTGTTTTGGATCTAAACAGTATGAGCACTATAAAACTGTTTAATTGTGTGGTAGGTAGCGTTGATTAGTTTAGTTACGTGCTGCTGACGCTCAGCTGTAGCCCGTCTTGCCCAAACATTCAGCGGACCGGCAGCCTGGTTGTCCGCCACCCGCTTAGCCACCATACACAGTAAAAGATTTTTACTCTTATCATGAGCATCGACGACATGCTTCCTGTCTAAATGGTGTAAATGTTTTTTCCCGGTGAAATTTCCGGTACAAATCCAAATCTCAAATTTCGATTTACCCATGACTCTGATTGCCCTGCATGTACTTTTACTGGCCCCGGGCCATCGGGCCATGGGTTATGTCGGACCCTGCACTATGGACACTACAGACACTACAGACTTTACAGACACTATGGACACTACAGACAGTACAGACACTATAGACAGTACAGACACTATGGACACTACAGACACTACAGACTCTACAGACACTATGGACACTACAGACACTATGGACACTACAGACTCTACAGACACTACGGACACTACAGACACTACAGACACTATGGACACTATAGACACTACAGACTCTACACTAGCCAGCTAGCAAATCACAACCGAAAGCAAGCACTAAGCATTCAGTGAATACTAGACATATTGGAAGAGACAGAGGCGGACACAGACAGACAAACCTAGTCTACTGTATACATAACGGTCAATGTCTCTGCTTTGCACTCAAGGTTTTGTGTGGAAGTTGTATGTGTGTGTGTTTGGTATTGATTTGATTTTTCTTTTTTATATAACTGTGCATTATGTTGTTTGCTGGAAGGTTTCTGCCTGATGTAAATATAGACTGGTAACCTTCTTCCCGAGCAGTGCTACAGAACAGGAGAAGAAGAATGAGATTTGTTTTGTGTTCCGCTACAAAAACACAAGACAACCACCCCTCTGCCTCTAAACCAAAACCCCCAATCACAAGTGGGAAAAAGAAAAGTTCAGGTGGATGGAGGTGAATGAGTTTGAGGAAGTTTGGAGGTTGGTGGAGATCAAAGTCTGATGGAGCAGTTTGGACTGCAGCATGGAGAAATGGTCAACCTGCAGCATGCCCATATATCACTGCTTCAAGCTGTGTCAACATATTTACTGTATAAGTGTCAACAATGCCCAATAGTGGCACTTTAACCTACTCACCATCCAGCCAACAGTCAACAGACATGAAAACGAAACATCACCTGATGACCAAGAACAGTTTACTGCAGACACAGTTACATAGTTAAATGACCTTTTACTGACACGTAAACTTCAGGAGTAACATTCATCATAATCTCATCTGTCTGTACTTTTTAGTCCCTCCAGAAAACCTCCTGCATATAAATGTACATAAATTGTCAAATTATTATTATCACTATAGTACTGCCATAATTATTTAGAGGTCTCAGGCCTACAAATAGTTTGAACAATAAAACACACCACTAGTTCCACAAACTCAGATGTGGATCTGGTGTGAGCTTTAGCCTATAGTGGCTACTGTTAGCAAACTGGAGATAAATAACATGTAACTGACATTACAGAGTCAGTTGGCTGACCTGATGACTTTTCTCTAAGAAAAGGAAAGCAGTTGAATATTGTCTCTTTCCTCCTCCTTCAGTCGGCAGACAAAATTGTTGTGGATACAAAATCCTGCTGGGGTCTCTCTTGTCTCAGGTTTAAGCTGGGAGAGTCATGTGGGAAATGGTGGTTGTTCAAGACTCATTAAAAAAGAAATAACTTAGAAGACAATATGTTTTTTAAATTATCATTTTATTTACACAACACACTTTGTTTCACAATGTTTTGTTGTACGGCTGGAAAACTGACGACAGAGATTTGCAGCATCTGTTTCCATGGTCTAAACACCTACTTAAACATCAGATTCAAGGACTTCAACAACTTTCAGCTCCCGGTTTCCTTAAATTCAAGGAGCCAAAATAGGATAGAGTCATAGATCAAGGTTAATTACAACATTAACAATTTGTATAATGAGATTGAGCAGCTGTACAAGCTCAAAGACTATTAAAATGAGAGAGAGTCTTGAATGTGCACTTCTCAACTGTGCTGTGCTTCAAGAAATATCAGAACAACTTTTACAAAATATTTAAATTCAAGCACTTTCATTGAACCATATCTATATGTGTATATTTTCAAAAACATTCAAGGATTCAGGGCCCCATGGGAACCATGCAAATCACTGAGTTAAATCATATGCCTGTTCATGTAACAGCTGGTACTGACCATTTGTTCATTTAGTGAGAAACAAGTCATCCGTCGAGCATAACAAACGTTCTGTAATTTGTCTTGGCGATGTCACAGCGAGACGCATGAATCGACAACTTAGATGTACGGCAGTGACAAGAGCCGAGCCGAGTGTGAAGACAAGGCGTGCGATAAAAGGAGAAGTGAACAGGTGGGTGGAAACAGAAAAGGTCCAATATAAAGAGCTTTTTTTCTTCTTCTTTTTAGCTTTCTCTCTTTTTTTTTCCTTTTCCAGAATATGATATCACTCAGTAAACATTTCCTCTTTATATTTTTGTAGTTGCAGCAGACTTGAGGGACCAGTCAATCTGTATGTGAGAGAGAAAACAGAGAGCGGTTAAGGAGAGTCAAGAGAATGCAGCAAAGACAGCAAGACTCCTCAGGCAGCAAAGAATGGATTTTACATAACACATTTTCAAAAATACACGTTAAATAAGTTATACAAAAAATCTAGATATAATGATTCCTGGGTAAATCATCACTGACATCAATACAATGGCCCCTGGCACTGTATTGATGTATACTAGCTCAGTAACATCAGATCCAGCTGTGTCCGATGAAAGTTTGTGAAAGTTGAAAGTGTCAGTGTTGGTGGTGATCTTTAGCTCTCCGTCAACAGAGGCCTTCACAAAGTCAGTCCACCTCTCATCATTGCAACCTTTTTAAGAAACTTAAATAAAATGGCAGCGCTGCTTGCAAATTTTGGCATCCAGGGAAGATGCATTTCTGAGACGTCAAAGGCAGAGCCAGGTTTTTATACCATTACAGTGTCATGGTGGGACTATAATTTAACTCATTACAGCACTACATAGTTCACAGTCTTTTAACATGTTTTCCCCACTTCTTTTCTAACATGTAAAATATGTTTCAAAGGAAATCTCTGGATTTCTTTCACAAACACTTCAAGCATTTTCTTCTCAGATAAAAAAACATCTTCAGTGTGAGCAGAGGTGACGGGGTCTCTGGAAGATTTCTCAAACATGAGAAACTGGCAGATCGGCGCACATATATCTGATCTTCTCTCTCTTTCCTGTGTGGTGGTGGTGTGAAATGCTCAGCATGTTGTTACAGGAGCTTGCGCAAAAGTCAGGGTATTTTTTATCACTTGTCTGAGGAAAATAGTCCCTGAAATGAAGTAAATGGTAGCCACTGAAGGCTCAGTGAATCACCTGTGCTTTTGATCGTATCACATTGTCTTCCTTTGCAGATGATTTTATTCAGCTGTTATGGCACTATAGGTGTATTTTAGGAGTTCTTGTCCACGTTGGGTTTAACAGTTGACAAAACAACCTGCACTCAAGGTCCACTTACTCACTTGTCCTAAAACAGGACAATCTACAGATCCACAACAAAGACGGTATGTTTGAGAGCTCCAAAACAAGTGAGTAAGTAGATCTTGAGTAGAGATAGTTTTGTTAACTCCTATTTCTAAAATCAAAATTATACTGTCAAATACTTCAAAGGTTTAAAATGGCCTTACCATAGATTAGTCTGTGCTAATAAGCGATCACTGTCATAAGTGAGTGTTTATAGGATGCATTTGAACCCGATAAAGGTAATTAAAATCCCTGGTGCAGGCTCTGTCATCCTGAGGAGTGGCATGTTATCTCATCCTCCCAAGGATGTCTTCTGGAGAGGTGCAAGGCTCCAGAACTGATCCTTGCTAAAGAAAAAGTGCATCTGGTGCTGGTGGCCACCACACACCCACCTCATGATTTTAAAGACTACATCCCATGGAAAGACCGAAACCAGCCTCCCAATACTTTCTAAATTCATTAATCTTCACAAATATATTGTTTCTACTATTACAGCAAATGTTTCTCAGACGGGGAACAATGAAGAACAGTATTGTTTGGAAACTATTTTCAGAGGTAGAATGATACGTACATGGTGCTCGAGTGTGGAATGAACTCCTGATTTTTAGTCCCTTGAGTGGGTCAAACTCCTGTAATACTGCTTAACTGCATTATGTTTCTCTTTAAAGACTGAACATCTGTCATAATCATGGGACATACGTGGCCATACATAATTTACATTCATAATTCCTTCTCACCCTAAAGGTTAAGTCACTCATTAATTCATGCTGTCACTAACCACTTACTGGTTGTGCCCAACCAGTTCAAAATATGGAAACTAAGAGTTTATGAATGTTTTATTACACTTTTCCCTCCTGGCTGTTACCATAGTTACAGCTGATAGCAGTCAACAATGCAGATTTACAGTACCAGCAGTATTGCCTTTACATCCATTTTTTTGGATGTTTGGTGATGGTGACGATCACTGGGTGTGATGGGTGTAAAGGTTGTCACACAATGTTGAATTTCGGGTAAGTGACAGTAAATACTGCTGTGTTTCAAATTTATCCCCGAATGTTATACTCTGTTTTACTTTTGTCTTTACAGGTACATGTGTGAGAAGTGTCCTACGGAGCTCAGTGAAGGAGAAAGTATGTGTTGTGAGGATCAACAGAGGTAGTGCTAGACTGTATAGTACAGTAGGAAGAGAGGGGTATCATGCAACCCCCAGAAATATACTTCTAATCAGTGTTTCTAGATTGGAAAAAATGTGTAGAAAATGATGAGCTATGTTAAAAAGTTGCCAGGATGTCCCACATATAATCCTTATGCAAATGAGTGCTGCCAAAAATCTAATTTCCCTATATCTCAGCCAATATTGCAGATACCTGAACAAATAAGGTGTTTAGACCCATGTTCTGAGGGTCAGAGATCATGATAAAACTATTCATACAGTGATCACATTCGTGGCATGCTGGTAAGCAAATGAGTGCTGCCATTACTGTAATTTCCTATTTCCATTCATGTATTTAATACCTCTGTTAAAAGTTCAGCGTCTTCACCAATGCCAACTGGGTATTTTTCTGGGTATTCAACTTACAAACAAACAAGGTATGAACCTAACTCAGCTACACACACGTGGACATCAGTTTCTGCATGAAACCAGAAGCATCACAGCTGAGCTAGCTAGCACCATGTTAGATAGCCATCCTCTAAAATCTACCTAGGTTTCTATTCTAATAGTTGTTATACATTAAACATTTGTTAGTGCCAAACATGAGCTGCACACACATGTGGATGTCAGTTTCTGTATGGAACCATGTGGAGGGGGCGTGGTGCATCAGCTGCAGGAGAGAAGTGTGGATAGGGCTCAGGAGAGCAGCGCCAAGTGAGAGTGATTAGCACACCGGTATCTTGTTAAGCTAATCACTCTCTCCATATAACAGAGTAGCATGCTGGTCCTGGAAGAGTGAGACACGCAATGCTCCCGGCGGTCGGCAGCACTCGAGACGAAGACGCCTGCGAACGACCCGACGGAGGTGTTGTGTGGAACAAATGAAAAATAAACATCGTAAAAGTCATCACTGGTTGTGTCTTTTCTGCCGTGTACCTACAGTGGCATCAGACCACACCACAAACCAGAAACAGGCAGCATCATAGCTGAGCTAGCTAGTACCATGTTAGATACCTAGCCTCTTAAAATCGATGTATTTTTTTATTATTATTGAGTGTGCCTGAAAGCGCACACTATATGTTATCCACCGCGCTTCTTCTTCTTCTTCTTCTTATTATTATTCTTACGCCCTTTTTTGCCTCGCTACTCCTCCCAGAGTTTTTGTCACACACACACAAAACGGGTATCAAAACGACCGGCTCGGCCGGGAATCGTGTGCTATGTCTTTTCTAAGAGATTTGTGTGTTTTTCGCGAAAAGAATGAATGAGGAGGACCGAAAAAAAAAATTCAACAGACATTTTAAACAATGAACTGCTCTGGCATACTTTCACCAAGAGACTTCATTTAAACTTTAAAACGGAGGTATGCTTGCCTTCTCTTCAGGGATTCACTACACTCATCGACAGCTTTTACCGTTTTTAAACTATCAAGGCAAGTTCAGCAGGTTTTTAGTCAAATTTCTGGGTTTATAATGGGTGTGTATGTGGTTTCCTAGAGTGATGACATCATCAGCTAGAGTGAGGAGCAGGGAGAAAAATCACTGAAAAATAAAACGTATTTCACTACCCTGGCCTCAAATGCCCCACTACAGACACGATTTATACATAGAAACGTAGGAAAATTCGAGCAGTCGCAGTGATAACAATGTTGAAGCTGTCTCTTTTATAGTTTTGGCTTGGTACAAGCTAATTGATCGACTACTCCCATTCTCAGCCTCATATACTGCCATGTTAAAAAAGAGGGACATTTTCCAAAGGCAGGCAGAAGTAACATTTCTCTCTCTTGCTCCTACGGGCACATTTCTTTATTTATCTACACAAAACGCTATGTAGACGATCAGGAAGGTCTCATCGTGCCTCAGGTTAAGCCGGTTCAATGATTGGAGTTACGGTTTTGGCCTGAAATGCTTCCTGTTCGAGAGGAGGTCTCAGCATTTTCTCTCAGTTTCTAAGTGACATTCTAACAGGTGCTCCACTGATTACAGTTGGTCCTGGTTGCTAGGCAACCTCAGCAACCTTACACGTCTGTGTAAAATGGCTGACAAAGATAGCAGAGCGTTAGCGCGCACACACACATATATGTATATATATATGTGTGTGTGTAAAAGGGAGACAAGGGGGCTTGCTCCAGGTGTGACTGGTGAATTAGAGCGGCAAGGTGTATGAGAGTGTCCCCGTTAAAGGACGGAGGCAGATGTCGTTGTTTATGCCGATTTATTGCAGCTGAAAGGAGACAGAGAGGAGAAACACACACACACAGGTAACGACAGCGGGGAGCTAAGTTACTAGCACGGCTAACACACAGACGAGGTGCGTTTACTGACCGTCGGAATGCTGTGATATGTTCATGGACGTGGGAAAAATGGAACTTTACCAAATATACAACAAAACTAAACAGTATTTCTCACAGGAACAATTTAACCTTGATTAAACAACATGGGCTTTCTAACAGTGTGTGTGTGTGTATATATATCTATGTGTGTGTGTGTGTATGTATGTACATGTTAGTGCTCTTTATTCAGAAAACCCTCATGCGTCGTGTCATTACTGTTAGCTGTCAAATAAGCGTTGGCCGACACACTTATTTGTGCTCAAAACGTCTTATTTATTAGACACCATGTCAGGATACACGTTTACAACATTGTGTCTCAACTTAACCCTGAGTCGCTAAGGCTCCACCCATATCTCATTCTGGATGTCTCTAATTGGTTACATCGGATGTCAGTTACCTAACACTCAATACCTTGACATCTCCCCCTTAATTCTTATTACCTTTTCCAGTAATACTGTTATACAACAAATTAACTTTAGCTCTGAACCTTAGCTTATAAAGTATATGTGTTTGCAACTCCTAATATACTAAATTTCACAACTTGCATAACATTGTCATTTGACCAGCTTTTCTTTTCCATGAACAAACACTCTATTCTCCCTTCCACTCACAGGATCTAGTTTGATAGATTTAGCCTTAATGATACATGAAGATGTTACCTTACACCCTACATTACAGTTACATGTTCATTCTTATGACCGGTTTACACACTCTGCCAGACCTAGTCACAACCTGTTCCTCAGCTGTGTTCGTAGTAACTCTATTTTCGTCACTTTGTGTATGGCACAGTGTCTGGTGTTTTGTTTCAGTTCCTTCTAACTCAGAGTCCACTTTCTTAGTGTCTGAGCTAAGTGGTGCTGCTCTAGGTGGTACAAGTTGAAGGTGTCGTCCGTTCCTTCTCACCACTCCTCCCCGTGGTGAGTTCACTTGGTACGAGCGCTGTGTACCACTCTCCTGCATGACAGATGCTGGCCCTTTCCATGTCTTGTCCTTATCCAATTTCAGCAAGACCTGATCACCTAGCTGTAACAGTGGCAAGTCTCTAACCCCATGTCTTTTGTTAAAGTAATATGCCTGTTGTTGCTTGGCCTCTGCATCTCTACGTCTAATAAGAGCTCTATCAGGCCACTTAGGGATCAGATTTCTATTAAGTGAGGGAAGTGTGGTCTTAATCTTCCTACCCATGAGCATTTCAGCTGGGCTTATACCAGTGGCAGATGTTGGTGTTGCTCTATAACACATTAATGCTAGTAGAGGGTCTTCCTGCTTAAGAATACGTTTTGCAGTTTGAACCGCCCTCTCTGCGTGTCCGTTGCTCTGTGGGTTATGTGGGCTAGATGTGTAGTGTATGATGTCATACTGTCTGCAAAAATCTTTCCAGGCCTCACTTGTGTACTGTGGGCCGTTGTCACTGACTATCTGGTCAGGGATACCAAATCTTGCAAATGTAGATTTTAACATCTGAACAACCTGTTCTGTTGTTGTGGTTGGCAAATATAAGATTTCAATGTAACGTGAGTAATAGTCTGATATCACGATGTAATGTTTGCTTTTGTACTCACAAATATCTGTGGCAATCTTCTGCCATGGTCTGTCAGGAAGGGGTGTAGAATGTAGTGGCTCCTTACGCTGTGTGCGCCTGTTTACCTGACAAAAGTGACATTTTTCCACTCTGTTATTAATATCTACAGATATCCTAGGCCACCACACAGCTTCCTGGGCCCGTTGTCTACACTTTGACAGGCTCTGGTGTCCATCATGTAGCCGATCCAGTATTTCCTCTCTCATTGACTGTGAAACAACAATGTGATACCCTAGTGTAATAAGCCCTTCACACACTGACAATGAGTCTTTCATTGCATAAAAGTCTTTTACACTGTGTGGAATGTTACACTCTCTTTCTGGCCATCCTTCCTTGATCAGCCGCCTTACGCACTGTAGCTGCTCATCCTTCTGTGTAGCCGCCTTCATCAACTCCAGCTTCTGCTGTGATACTGGCCAACAGTGTATGACAGCATTAACATGACAAGCAATGACAGACTCCGTGGTGTTGTCGCTGTCCTGAATTGGGCTGCGTGACAGCGTATCAGCTATGACCAGAGTCTTTCCGGGTGCGTACTCTGCTTTGGCGTTAAACCGCATCAAGCGCATTAAAAGTCTCTGACATCGCACTGGAACCGCATCTAAATCTTTACTATTAATCAGCGGCACCAACGGCTTGTAATCTGTATTGAGTCTGAATCTGTCCAGTCCTACAAGATATTTCTGGAACCTCTCGCAAGCCCATACACCTGCTAAACACTCTTTCTCGATTTGTGCGTACTTGGACTCTGCTGATGTCAATCTCCTGGAACAGTATGCAACAGGTTTCCAGCTTTCATCGTGCAGCTGTAAGAGGACACCTCCTAATCCAAAACTGCTTGCGTCTGCTGAAACGGTTGTCTGTCTTTGAGGATCGTAGTGGGCTAAGACAGGTGAGGTAACGAGGGCTTCCTTGAGTCGCTGGAACGCTCGCTTTTGTGGATGATCCCATGTCCAGGCTGTTCCTCCCTTCAGCAGGTCATACAGGGGGCCTGCTGCTGATGCCAAGTCTGGTATGTATTTGCTCATGTAATTGATCATGCCCAGAGCTCGTTTGCGTTCATGAATGTCTGTTGGTTCTCGTAGCTGGCTGATGGCTTTTACCTTTTCTGGGTCAGCCTTGACTCCACTGGCATCTACTATGTGACCCAGGAATCTCAACTCCCGCTGTCTGAACACACATTTGTCTTTGTTGAGTTTGAGACCTGCCTGCTCCATCCTCTCCAGTGTGTTCTGCAGGCAACCGTCATGTGAACTCATGTCCTTTCCATGGACAATGACTTCGTCCATATATACTGCTACTCCCTCTAGTCTTTCCAGTAGTTCATTCATCTTGCGTTGGAATATCTCTGGAGCAATATTTATCCCAAAGGGTAACCGCTTAAAACAGTACCTCCCAAAGGGTGTGATGAAGGTAGTTAGCAGGCTACTGTCCTCATGCAGTGGGATCTGCCAAAAGCCTGAGGCTGCATCCAAAGATGTGAAAACAGTAGAGCCTGACAGCTTAGCCAGAGTCTCTTCTGTTGTGGGCAGCTGATATCGCTCTCTTTTGATGTTCTCATTTAGCTTTTGTAGCCCTACACAGATTCTCACTGCACCTGTGTGACTCTCTCTATCACACCCTGCTCTACCATGCGTTTCAACTCTGCTTCAACTTTAGGAAGAAGTGGTAGGGGAACTCTCCTAGCGCTATACAGCATATGGCACTGCATCCTCCTTCAAGTGGATCTTAACTGGCTCTGTTTTAAGAATCCCCTGGTGCTCTGTTCTCTTAACCTGCTGTACTCTTTTCATTAACCCCATCTCTACAGCCGTCTCTCTACCTAGTAGGTTGCTAACTGTATGCCCTTGTACTACATATATGGTGAAGATATACCTTTTCTGTTTATGTAAGGTACTAGCTGTGAACTGTCCCACAATGTTTAATACACCTCCTGGGCTGTCTAAGGGTCCACCACTACGGGCTAGTTTTTGTTTTGGCTTGAGCTTCCTGAATGTCTTCAGATTCATTACAGTAACATCTGCTCCTGTATCAATTCTGAACCTTACAGGGGTGTTTCCTACATTTATTTGTTCTACCCAATGCTCAGCACTGCCCTGATTTACTTTACTCACTGCCCCAAGATAAAAGCTTTCCTCCCCATCTTCACAGTAACTAACCTCTCTTACTGACTTGGAGAAGCATTTCCTCTACCAGTGGCCCTTTTTCCCGCACTTTCTGCACTCTGAGTCCAGTGCTGGGCACTTTGCTGGGATTTTGTGTCTCTCTTTTCCACACTTGCAACACCTCGAGTCCTCTGAGCGGGCTTGCTCTGCTCCGTCCGTTCTTTTCCTCACGGGCTGTCGCCCAACTCTCCTCGCCGGACGCCGGTGTGACACCTCGTGCACTGATAAATGACGGTCATCTCGCTCGGCTTCTGTACTCTCTGATAGAAACACGCTCTCTCGTGGATGGTGTTTTTCTTAGGCACAAAATATGCGTCGAATTTAGCAAGGACTGTGTCGTAGTCGTCGCCACTCTCATCGTCGACGAAGGAAAAAGACTTGAAAATGTTCTCGGCCTCGTAGCCCATGGCGTATATCAGTGTGCTAACCCGGACCTCGCCATCTTCATTACTTAGCTTAGCCGCGAGCCTGTACCGGGAGAATCTCTGTCTCCACACGGGCCATTCGCCAGGCCGCTCGAAGTTGAAGTTTTCCGGCGGGTTAAACTTCGCCATAGCGTCGGGTGTCTTTCTCTCAGAGCACTTCTGACACCATGTCAAATAAGCGTTGGCCGACACACTTATTTGTGCTCAAAAACGTCCATTTATTAGACACCATGTCAGGATACACGTTTACAACATTGTGTCTCAACTTAACCCTGAGTCCCTAAGACTCCACCCATATCTCATTCTGGATGTCTCTAATTGGTTACATCCGATGTCAGTTACCTAACACTCAATACCTTGGCATTAGCCACTAATATATGCCTGTTAGTTCTGCCTGTTAGTGGCGCCACCATTATTTTTAGCCACTAAGAATGAAATACATTATAATTGCTAACTTGGTAATGCTAACATGTGCTGGTGCAGGATTAACAGGATCTTGTACTATTACACTTCTTTTTTTTTTTAGATTCAACTCATTTAGAACATTTCTACAGACACAAGCATGCACACACACACACACACACACACACACACACACACACACACAGACAGACACACACACAGACACACGCACACACACACACAGACACTGAACAGACGCTCAGTAAACAGATCGACATCATTGTGTTCAAACAATAAAAATCTGCTGATCTACGATCAATACAGGCTGAGCTGCACACCTGGACAGGTGAGCTCACCCTGGTTGCTTGGCAACCTCAAGCATGCCTTTGACTAACTTTATTGAAGTCTGTGTATGATATCAGACTATCAAGACTACATTTTTAATGTCGGCCATTTTATCCTTGTCTCTCACAAACACAAACACATAGAGAGACAGACACGCACGCACACACAGACATTAACACAGACACACACACACACACACACGCAGACACACACACACAAACACACACACAAACACAGAAACACTGAACAGACGCTCAGTAAACAGATCGACATCATCGTGTTGAAACAATAAAACAGGCTGAGCTGCACACCTGGACAGGTGAGTCTCAGGACAGTCTCAGGACAGTCTCTACAATCCTTTTACACTTTAAACTTCTCCCTTCTACTTGGCAACCTCAGCCTGCTTGAGGAGGCGAGGGGGAGGGGCCAGCAGACAAGCCGAGCGGCAGCCATTTTTGTAGTTTTTGGCACTTCATTTGAACTCGTCTGTGTAAAATGTGCGCGCACACACACACACACACACACACACAGACACACTTTTAGGGTGTAAAGACATGCTATTTGCAAACATTAGCGACCAATGCTAAAATTACTGCTAATTAACATTAGCCACTAGAAATTAAATACATGTTGATTACTAACATGGTAATGCTAACATGCTAATGCTAACTGCTAGCGCATCAGTGTTAACATGCTAATGCTAACATGCTAATGCTAACAGAACCCCAGCAACAGCCCACTCGTCACTCTCAAAATTTCTTTTCTAGTACTGAATTTGCTAAGAAGTGTCAGTAATAATGCATGGGGGCGACAGGGCCAGAGTCAGGCACACTCAAAATTTCTTTAGAAATTTTCTAGTTATTATTATTATTATAATTATTATTATTAACTTAAATAATATCGCCAGAGTACTTCTTGGTGATTGATGAATAATAGTTTAAAATCTTTACATATTTTCTATCAGTCTAATATTTAAATAGAAAATTTCTAAAGAGCTGAACGTTTTGATACCTGTTTTGTGTATGTGAGACAAAAACTCTGAAAAAACGGGCGTAAAAATAATAATAAGCAAAAGAATAAGCGCGGTGGATAACATATAGTGTGCGCTTTCAGGTACACTCAAATATTGGTAAAATTGGTAAATTGTGACTGTGATTAAAAGTGATTATCTGTGTTTTTTGTCTAGATCTAGAATTGGTGGTGACTGTTGATTGAAGTGCCCCTTTGTGTTTCAGGTTGAGGTACGTGAGCTCCCCACAATCAATAGCAACCAGGAAGAGACTGATACAAGGGTGGTTCTGTACCTCCCATCATGCTGCATCCCTTGGATACAAGAACGCTGTGGTCATAACACCTGACACAGATATCTTCATGATTCTACCATGCTCATGCCATCAAGCTGACTGTATACCTTGACACAGGGTCAGGGAAACATCTCTGAGCTTACAGAATCCCTGGGAGAAGACTACTGCGCCACTCTTCTTGGGTTCTATGTTTTCAGCGGAGAAGACTGTACCAGTGCCTTCAAAGGGAGAGGGAGGGTGGGGCCCTTGAAGAAGCTGGAGAAGAATCCCAGATTTCACAAAGCGTTCAGTCAACTCGGTGACTGCTGGAATGTCAATCCTGAGGTGCTGAGGCAGTTGGACCATTCACCTGTCTGATGTATGGACAGAGTCATGAGTCCTCAGTGGATGTTGTCCGTGCCAAATTGCTATGCAACATGGACAAGAAACTCACTTGCAAGTCTAAGGTCGACCTGGCTTGCCTTCCTTCATGCCACTCTGCTCTAACGGCGCATGTCCAACGTAAATGGTAAATGGACTGTACTTACGCCTTTCTAGTCTTCCGACCACTGAAATCGTTTTACAATACATATCTCATTCACCCATTCACACACATTTATACACTGACGGCATTAGCTGCCATGCAAGGTGCCAAGTGCTCATCAGTTTGAGGAGCTAACCATTCATACACATTCACATCGATGGCACAGCCTTTAGGAGCAATTTGGGGTTCAGTATCTTGCCCAAGGACACTACGACATGCGGACCGGAGGAGCCAGGGATCGAACCGCATCATCTAGTGGATGTGGATTTAGTGGATGACCCGCTCTGCCTCTGAGCCACAGCCGCCTCAAAAACATGTGAACGACTGCGTTGCCTTGTACATGTGAAACGTGTGAACAACTGTGTCGCCTTGTACAAGCAAGCTGATGAACCTATTCTGGAAAAACCAAAACCCTATGCTGAGGAGCAGAAATGGGTGAAGACTGATGAAGGAATGTTGAAACCGGTGTGGTACTATCGTACCAACTTCCAAGGTGGATCTCCTTGACACTGGAGAGCATGAACAGGAAGAGGAGGAGAAAGAAGAAGGGGATGATGAGTTTGACTTGATGATTTCAGTGAAAACAAAGATGAATGATTCATAGTGGAGAACCATTTACTTGACTTATCTGGCATGGGAAAGAGAAGAGTGGTCACATCAAGAAGAGTTGTATTATGACGTTTGATCCTTGGACTACAAAAGAAATAAACCTTGGTTAAACACACAACCTCTGTCTAGACACCCTCTTTGGTATCTCCAATATTGGCATCTCGTTGGTAAAAGAGTTAGTTGCTTACTCACATGCCACCAACGTGTGATCACTTTATGAATAGTTTTATTATGATCTCTGGGTTGCATGATACCCCTCTCTTCCTACTGTACTATACAGTCTAGCACTACTTCTGTTGATCCTCACAACACACTTTCTCCTTCACTGAGCTCTGTAGGACACTTCTCACACATTGACCTGTAAAGACAAAAGTAAAACAGAGTATAACATTCAGGCATAAATTTGAAACAAAGCAGTAGTGTGTCCCTAAACAGGAAATAGTGTTCGCTACACTAACACATACCTGTTAAATGTAGCAACCCTAATAGTATTTTTCCTATAATTAGGAGTGAGTGCAATCAGCTGATTGCGGTCGCTGCTGCTTTGTTTCCGGTGAACAGGGCCGGTCCTAGCTATGGGCAATGTGGGCGGTCGCCCAGGGCGCCGTCTCCGTGGGGGGGACACGAGCGCCCGAAAATGAAAAAAAAACTCGAGAATTTTCGATACCGCTCATCAAGTTAGCGGCGCCGTGGGCGTTTGGGTTGACGAGGTAGAGGGGGCGCCGGACAGACTGATAGGGGCGCACGGCGCATCCAGGTGCGCACGAGAAAATCTCCGTCTGGGGGGGGGTGGGCAGGACCGGCGCTGCCGGTGAAACTTTGTCTCCGCTGAAGTGGTGTCTCCACGCTGCTTTGTGCCACTGCGTAGTTGCTTCTGCTTCATTTTGCTCAGCTCTGCCTGGCGTATTGCGGATCACACTGTGCCCCAGAGCAGCTCTGTCAGACTCTTATCACACCCATGTGTTTTAACTGGGGCCTGGATGTGTGAATGAGTGTGTTATGGTGTTTATTTGATTGTGATTATTTTATGAGTAATTAAATGTTGTTTTGTTACTGGGTGACGAAAGTGGTTCATTTTGCTAACATTTGATGACGTTGTTTTCCCTTTCTTTTGTTGGTTGATTTGCCCACTAATTTGTTTGTTTCTCTTTTTAGTTGCTGGAGACCAGTGGTGGCGGCGCTCGTGTTTGGGTGGTGGTGTCCCCCCCTTTGTTTTGTTTGCTGTGTCCTGGGAAGCGGGTCTTCACTTCACTGAGAGTGTGTGTCACGTATGTCAGGTGCTTTGAGTTGATTTCTTTATTTTGGTGGATCCCCCTGCACTAGCCCTTGTTCATCCACTCAGGTCCAGCCCCTTGTTTGATTTTCTTGTTTTGGTTCTTTGGAATGAATGACTGATCAAAAGTTTTTAAAATAACTATTTAAAAATAAAATTGTATATTTTTCTTACCAATCCCTGAACCACATCTCATGCCTTAATGAGTAGACTTACCTGTGTGCTTTGTATTCCTCCAAATTAATTCCCTGGGTGAAATTCCCAGGGTGGTGTTTTTGGTTTCTTTCTTTAATTTGGTTGTTGGTTAAATTATTAGGTTTAATTTCTTTTGTTTTCACCTTATCCTGGACACACTTTCAAAGGCATTTATGAATCGAAAACATATGTACATTTTACTTAGCCAAAACGGCGACCACTGAGGGCGAGAAATTCCATCCGGCTACTTACAGTGCCCTACATTTTGACATAACTGACAGTGTAAACACACTTATATGCTCAAACTAGCAAGTGTAAGTCTAGAAGTATGAGAGCTGAGACACAACACTGCTGTAATCGCCAGGATGGAGGGGTGGAAAGTACGATATGAAAAAAGAAAAGAAAACATTAGTCAAGCAATTATTTCTAAAAAAGGAGACAACTAATAAACCCACTAGTGTCATCAATATAGTAAGTACTGTAGCCACTGTGACACCATCACAACCTGGAATAGACTTTATCCTGCAAGTTACCATGTCAACATCACTGAAGAAACTGCTGATCTTACAAAGTTACTTGCTTATGTGGTTGTGGTTATGTGGTAATTATTTACTGCCTGTAGGATTGAATGTTGGACCGTAAACAGTAAAAATATATAAAAACCTTTTGTAAAAGAACAAAATGTTTTTCTCCAATACCACAGGACAACTACTTCTATATTTAAAAATAACCCCCACTCACAGACTACAAACCTGCACCTTCTGATATGAGCCAGTAGTGAGTCTCTGTGGTGGGTCGTCTGGCAGAAAACATTCCTTGGTGCAGGTAACTGTAGTGATGTGTTGGCCTGTATGTAGTTATAGCACACGATGTAATAATAATAAATCATGTATTTAATCAATTATTGAAGAGAAAACAGATTAAACAGAACTTTGACTGTAATTTATTATGTGACATAAATTACCAAAAGCTCATAATTAAAATAATAACACAGCTTCATGTTTTGTATGTCATTCAGTATGTCTGTGCTCTCGCTGTTCACTCATGAATCAGCAGATCAGCCACTGCAAAACTCTTCATGAGTTTCGAGGGATTTTTCAGTTTCTCCCGATATGATTTCTTTTATTTCTGTTTACCCTCTCCATCATTCATCACAGATTTACCTGACTTTAGTCAAACAGAACAGAAGGTAAGCAGTTAACTGTAGCAGGTACAGGTAACATAGTGCGTACCTCACAAGATGGCAGCTTCGCCCCAACATGCAACGTGGCATGACGTATCTTCACATTCCCCGCAGACCAAGCATTGATAACACATCACCTCCTGAGGCTCAGATGGATCTAACAACTAACAAAAAAACCTCCATCAAAGGCACTTTATAAAATAAAATAGCGAATAATTATGTTGAACACCTTATTTTAATTCACAATATTTTCATTGTATTCTTTATTAGTAAGCTCTTGGTAAAGTCTGTTTCCATGTGTGTGCTGCACTTAATGTGTTTGTAAATTATTATAATGTAATAATTAATAACTAGATTCACCATTTCCTCAAATGAATTGCAGTTTTTGGTGGTGGTTGCCATTCAAACCACTTGGCTGTGGGACTGAGATATTTCATTCCAGATTTCAGCCCAGGTCTTGCCTGACTGTACAAAGCCAAACTTCTTTCTTCTGCTTAAACTGAGCAAAAGCTAGAATCCATTGATATTCAATTTGTGCATATTTATGTAAATATTTTCACAGATGAATGAGAAAAATATTAAAGTATGTTCAGACATTTCTTTCAAAACACAATAAATATGTTGAAAAATTGTTGCTAAAAACATGTGAGAAGACTTCAAACGATGTGGGTGGTCCTTAAAGCGTGGCTTAATGACACGCTGAGGCCACCCTGAGCAGAGAGATTGAGATGAATTCATCTTGCTCAGTGTTTCAAAGTTGGTTATGCCATTTTCTGGACCGACCTAGACTGTTTATTATATTAAACATAGAAAAATTCTAAATTCATGTCATCTCTCCCCACTTCCTAGAAAAAAATGCTATGATAGATATTAAATATGTGTGTAGACGTTAGAAACCAAACAGGTTGATAGTGTGGATTTGTTTGGAACTATGGATAACTACGTAGTTAGTCCATAAAAAATCATGTGACCACATGACCATCATTGGGTCCAGTTAGTAAAATAGGTGTGATGCATGAAAATACACCTGTTTAGACAGCTTATTTGATTAAAATAGAATATGTTTGGTCATGTGCATAATAGATAGAAAATGTTGGTGTAGACATGCTGGTACAGTATGAATTATATTATAATGTCACAAGCTATTGCTTTAGATGATATGCAATTAAAGCCACATCATCCACTCTAATTGCAGTAAAACATATTTTGTCTCTCATCACAAGTGTTTATGTAGCTAGTTATTTTAGTTTGACTTGTCCAGGTAGATTGAACTTGGGGTTAGTCTAACTGTAACCGCCAACCCTAACCCTACACCTAACCCATAGATTTGGTGGAGCACTGTCTGCTGAGAGACAATAATGAAACTTTTTGAAAAAAAAAAAGCTGTGAGCACCACAAGCAAAATTCTACTTACCTCCATTATATTGTGGTGCAGACAGACATCTCTGAAAACATCACAGTATAGGCACATAAAAGCAAAAATAACAGCATGAGTAAACACCACAAGAATCAAGAGAGAAAATATTTCTTTAGTAATTTGGATGAAGCGATTCTTTAATTACTAAAGAAGAGCAGCACATTTTCAACCTCCCCTTACAGCAAAGATGAGAACAGTAATTGCAATAACCAAAACCAAATCCATGGGGCAGAACTGCCTCTCACAGTGAAACATTACAAGCACAACCAGAATTAAAAGCTATTCAGAACCTGTGCCCCCAACCCCTTCTGCACACACACACACACACACACACACACACACACACACACACACACACACACACACACACACACACACACACACACACACACACCTCTATCCCTCAAATGGCTGGGTTGAATGTAGAGTCCACCTACACATTTTCCTGACTCATTTGTACCGTTGCTCCTGGAGCGCTGTGCTGAGAGGTGCAGAGTGGGCTGCAGCTGCACTGTGTGTGCAGTGTTTAAGTGTGTACATGTGTGCTTGTCTATGTATGTGTGCGCACCTATCCTTTTGGCATTAAAATGAAGACAGGTGCTGGGCTTGTCTAGTGTCAGCTCAGGCAGAAAATACAGTCAAAAAAACTGAGGACGCAACAGATATGTCAGGCCTCTAATATTTGAGAAGCACATGGTAAAACTGTCAAGGGTTTAATGAGATAGCAATTGTCCCTTGTCTAAACCCATGTCAGCAGAGAGGTTGGCACATTTGACTGTTTTCACTGATCTGCAGCAAAATCAAAAATGGCAAACCTCAGAAGAGTTCAGAAAGCCCTAAGCATCTCACCGATTGGGAGCTCTGATTAGCGGCTGGGATTTGGCTGCTCCACAGTGACTAAGCCCCCCTGCCATGCCTGGCTTCCCCCCTATAGATGCCAGAACCCCACCCCCCACTGAGGAGCAGGTGGCAGCATGTGGGGGTTAAGGTCTGAGAATTTAGCTCTCATCATCAGTAACACTCATATTACCACATCAGCCTCACCCTGAGCGAGCCTGCCAAACCTGCTATTTATCACAGCCGCAGAACTGAAATGACTGCAAATGAGTGAAATTTCAGGACATGATGAATCTGATCAATGATCCCATCAACAATCATCGAGTATACATCCTGAATATTAAAAAGAATTGTGATTTTCTTTAGATTTGGTCACATATAAATTGTAACAGTTTGTTTTTGTATTAAATGAGGTCAAAATGTTAAATAATGATGTAAAGGAATGTAAAAGCCTGCCTCACATGTCTCATAAGCTTCCATTCTCAGGTGACATGGGCCAGCTAAATATGTCAGGGCTGTTTGAGCACAATATTAAAATAATGTTTCTAAAAATGCTCGGAAATGATGCAGCCACTCATGTTTTGTATATTTTTCCCGTCAGTATTCTTTTAAATGAATCAATACTGAATGAGTAGCAGTAGTATTGATCCACCCATTCCTCACAAATAGCTTTTCGTGTTGCTAAATAGCTAAATGCTGTCTTCTAACAGAGTGTTACTGACAGATCTCCCTGTTAGGGGAAGCAGACAGAAGTAACAAAAGCACTGCTGTGTACCAGGTCAGTACAGAAATATGTTTTATCCACATAAAATAAGAAACCATTATCAGTTTTAATGCATGCTATAATATGTGTATTCTCACCTACCATTTTTACCTTACTGTCAAATAGCCCGTTCATTTGGTGCTACATTGTCTCAGCTGTAGAACTTACATATTCCTATGCCTAAATCCAACTGTGCCATGCATGGTGCCATGTTTTTCTGCTAACCCTGTCCACAGCAGTGCTTTGCCAGGATCCCTGTCTGCTTCAAACTGGGAGTGCACTACCCGTCTACTGTAGGTCCAACCCGTTCTCATTCCCAACGCGTAAAATACCAACGATTTGTCACGCCCCTTGACATCTGATACCGACGTAAAAGGTACCCTTCCGCGTCTGTATGAAACACTCTGGGTTGTCCATTGACTCCAGTGTAATCCGTTTGCGCTGGTAAGAGACACTCAGAGCAGAGCTCCAGCCGTCCATTCACTCCAATAATAACCCGACCACAGCGATACATGACGCTGCAAGCTACAATCTGATTGGACAACCGAGGACCCTCTGCCCGGAACTGTTTTTCTCACTATGTTAAAGATTTCTTTTATTGGTATCATCAACGTTTCTCAGCACAAATACGCCAGTGTCACAGATAATTCAACAATAAGATAGCTGCATGTTGTGGCCCTCAGTATGTTTTTTTCTCCTTCTAGCCTGAGAAATAAACTTTTATTCCTATGTTTTGGATAGCGTAAATCCCTACACTACCCAGAATGCTCTCCCACTGACGATTTGCGAGCTACAATCTTATTGGACAACCGAGGACCCTCTGCCCGGAAGTGTTTTTCTAACTATGTTAAAGATTTCTTTTATTAATATCATCAACGTTTCTCAGCACAAACACTGTGTGTGTGTCACTATTGATATTATGACTGATAAAATAAAAAGTTAATCACTTCTCTGTTTAATGTGCTTTTTATAATGTCTGTTTTTAGACAGAGCTTGTTATCAACAGACCTTTTGAGAAAGAAAAATGAAATTTCCTGTGTGCAGTTTGTGCTGGAGCTGTACTGTGTATATATTCATATACAGCAACAATTTTTTTCATGTAAAGCTTTCTGGGCTGCTCAAAGGATCACTAAAGCACCATGCAGCACACTCACCATGTGAGTTTTGTTCAGTGTTTTGTTGAAGAAATCATCAAAGTCGAATTGACATATTTGCTAGGGTGTGTTTTATTAAAAAGCATGCTGTCACACTGGTGAATTGACAGTCACAGAACATATCTGAGCCACCTCAAGCTGATCCCAAGGTCAAGGTAGGGGCCTGAAATCTGCACATGCGCATTGGGACAGCAGGTCGACCATGGTGTCGAGTTTCAGACCCGTGCGCCCTTCGGGAGGGTCAGAGGTCAGCCGTTCTGTACTTAACGAGGCCTAGTAGTAGTATTTGATTTGATTTGACCAATTTGGATTAAAATGAAATTGTATAAAGCATGACATGAATATAGAAGATATTTCAACCTAGACATTCTTATAAGTCACAACCTAACTTATCCTTTTAACCTATATTGTGTGTGTGTGTGTGTGTTGTTGTTGTTGTTATTGTTGTTTTCTTTTCCTGACAGTGGCAAAGTGTGGGATGACACATGGGAACCTGCACAAGCTTATCTGTAAAACAGCCCACCGCAGGTTGCAGAGTTGGCATCTCAAGTTCCCAGTTCAAAGTTCAACATATTGAAATTCACAATAGAAATAAAGTTAAAGTTCATCATAAAAGTTCAGAATAAAATATTGAATGCACATTTCAGTCAGTGTCAGTCTCTGTTTCACTCTATAACTGGCTTAAGTACATAAAACATCTATGAATCCAATAGATCAATAATATCTCACGTTATGTGTTCACAGCTCTTGATATCTCACGTTTGTGGTCTACTTCTCATTACACACATACACACACACACGGAAAAAAAAAATAGAATCAAAATAGGACAATTAAATATTTGGCTGTGTAAGTACACAGTATAAGTAGGGTAGTAAAATATCAGTTTAGGAAGTCTATTGGTCAAATTTTGATCTTAGAAAAGTTATAGAGGAACATAGAGATAACATCATCTGAATAGTTTAACATCTTGTGTGCTGATGAAGGCTTGAATGGATCATTTATTTAACTCGATCAATGGTTTCATATCTATGACAATAATTTGATAGGTTAAACAAGGTTGGTTTAGGCCTGGCCATACAGCATGCCTCCTGATACGTATACTCGCTACTCGTAAGCGCTGATGAGTTAAAGCCTTAACTAGTAGGCCTCATTGAGTACAGAACGGCTGACCTCTGACCCTTCCCAAGGGGCCACAGGTCCGAAACTCGGCGCAGTAATTGTGGCCCACGTCCCGATATGCATACTCAAATTTCAGCCCCCTGCCTCAAAGCTTTGATGAGTTATCAGGAGATAGTGACCGGAAAAGAAGAGGGTCAGATTTGGGGGACTCACTAAAAAACGTGTCTTTTTGGCCGCCGCGCGGCAGCCTTTGACCCCACGGGCCCCAGATTTGGAACAGAGGATCCCTCAGGGGCCCTGAAGTCCAGTAGAATTTTTTTTGCCCAGCAGAAGGCTCCACGGTGTACGACACAGTCAAATTTCAGCCTCCTACCTCAAAGCATTGTCAAGTTATTCCCAAAAAGGTGTCCAGAACGGGTGGACTCTGACCTTTCCAAAGGGGGTATGGGGGTGAAAATAGGGGCCCTGATCAGACCCTGCGTCCTGATACACATACTCAGATTTCAGCCTCCTGCCTCAAAGTGCTGCTGAGTTATTCACAAACCAAACAGGTGTTTTTAAGCCTGAACTACTAGGCCTCGTTAAGTACAGAACGGCTGACCTCTGACCCTCCCGAAGGGCACACGGGTCTGAAACTCGACACCATGGTCGACCATGCTGTCCCAATGCGCAGATGTCAATTCGACTTTGATTTCTGATGATTTCTTCGACAAAACACTGAACAAAACTCACATGGTGAGTGTGCTGCATGGTGCTTTTGTGATCCTTTGAGCAGCCCAGAAAGCTTTCCATGAAAAAAATTGTTGCTGTATATGAATATATACACAGTACAGCTCCAGCACAAACTGCACACAGGAAATTTCATTTTTCCTTCTCAAAAGGTCTGTTGATAACAAGCTCTGTCTAAAAACAGACATTATAAAAAGCACATTAAACAGAGAAGTGATTAACTTTTTATTTTATCAGTCATAATATCAATAGTGACACACACACAGTGTTTGTGCTGAGAAACGTTGATGATATTATTAAAAGAAATCTTTAACATAGTTAGAAAAACACTTCCGGGCAGAGGGTCCTCGCTTGTCCAATAAGATTGTAGCTCGCAAAACATCAGTGGTTGAGCATTCTGGGTAGTGAAGGGATTTCCGCTATCCAAAACTTACAAATAAAAGTTTATTTCTCAGGCTAGAGCTCTGTCTAAAAACAGACATTATAAAAAGCACATTAAACAGAGAAGTAGAAGAAAAAAGAAAAGAAAAAAACATACTGAGGGCCACAACATGAAGCTATTTTATTGTTGAATTATCAGTGACACTTTGGCGTATTTGTGCTGAGAAACGTTGATGATATCAATAAAAGAAATCCTTGACATAATGAGAAAAACAGTTCTGGGCAGAGGGTCCTCGGTTGTCCAATCAGATTGTAGCTTGCAGCGTCATGTATCGCTGTGGTCGGGTTATTATTGGAGTAAATGGACAGCTGGAGCTCTGCTCTGAGCGTCTCTTACCAGCGCAAACGGATTATACTGGAGTCAATGGACAACCCAGAGTGTTTCATACAGACGCGGAAGGGTACCTTTTACGTCAGTATCAGACGTCAAGGGGCGTGACAAATCGTCAGTATTTTACGGGTTGGTAGGTCACACTGACTATGAATAACTACCTATTTCCCTTTAAAAAGACAGCTGAACAGTACAAATGGCTTATGAGAACATATATCACTCCTGTAGCACAACATCATATGGATCCTAACACACCTGATGTGGTACACACAAAGGTACACTATTCCATTGTCTTTGGGAATGTTCCATTATCCAGGAATTTTGGAAGGAGATAATTACAACTTTGTCTAAGGTTATTGATACATCTCTCCCAGTGTGCCCTAAGCTTTGTATACTGGGACTTTTCCCAAAAAATTGTGCACTCAGTAAGTATGAGAAATCAATGGTCGTATATAGTCTACTTGAAGCAAAACATAAAATCGCTTTGGCATGGAAATCTATGTATAGGCCATGTTAAAAAAAGTGGGCAGAAGGACTATTGCATTGCATTGCTATGGAGAAATTGACATACTTGATCAAGGGGAAGTATAACAGATTTGTTAAGATCTGGGATGCGTTTATGAAATTTGTGAAAGGAGGAGGTCTATCCGACACTGTGTAACTTATTGTCCTTTGTTTGCTCAGGTCACTCTTTTATTTTACTAACTAATGTTAATGTCCAGATTCTATATCCATTGTTGTCTTTGTTGATTGTATCTGTTAATGTGCCTTTTGTTCCTGTTGTTCTGTTTTTGTGCATATGTGCTTGTTTGCTAATTAAGTGAAAAATCAATAAAGATACTTGTCAAAAAAAAAAGACAGCTGAACTGAAAGGTTGCATGAAGGGCCAATATTATTAAAAATATTTAAAGAGAGCAAATCTGTTCTGGTGGAATCTCTAAGATTAAGAACACAGAGCTGCACATGGGCAGAATAGGTTGACTTTATTTGTTAAAGTCAACCTATGCCAGGCATTGTGATTATTGTGCCGGGGTATGGTGTTAGAAATAGATCCACGGCTGTGGAAATTAGCTATAGAGCCCAAAACAAAACTAGCCTGTCTCGACATTAAAGGAACTGCAGTTTTTGGCACTTTAGTGTAATACACAATGCATAAAATCACCTCATTCATCATAGTTAATTTTGCCTATTAACACAGTTAATGGATATATCATTAGCAATAGTTATGTCTGTGTCCATCTGACGAAAACCCCAAAACATTGAGCTGAAAGATGCTAAAAAACTCCACTGACTCAGGAGAAACTACAAAGTTGTCATTTTTTTGTTTATTGGCAGGATTGAGTGCACGAATAAAGAGCATATAACAAGCTATCAAACCATCCGAGCATTTCTATAGATGTTCACTGAAAGAATTATTCCATTTGTGAGGGAGGCCATCCCTCTCACCTGTTTGATCACTTCACCACCTGCTCCTCCTCATCATCCAATCCAACTCTGCAGTACAAAAGACCACCTCAACCTCACAGACTGTGCAGATTGTTCAGTAGCCATGGTGGCAACACTTCCATAGTATAACACCTTAGCGAATTTTGGAAACTACCTCTTTAACCTTGATTTTCCCTAGAAGGACATCTGTCTATGCTCGTCTTTCCCCTGCCATGCCCAACTCTGTTTTTCTCTCTGCCTTCTGAAGTTTTGCCACCACCAGCTCTGCACTGTTCTGGATTCCCTTATGTCATCCTGTCACTGTACTATATCATCTGGTTTAAACTGTTTCTTGTCTTAGACTTGTATTTGCAATTCGAGTCTGCTACTGTTCAATCACATCTATCTTACATAAACAATTCTTCAAAGATAGCTGTTTTATGGACTCAATTAAAATTATATGTATTTTGTATCATTTGCAACAAAATGGCTGCCAAGTGAGCAAGAAAGATATTGAGAGGGAGACAGACTAGTGTTAACAAAGCAGAACCATAGTAACTGTGAAAATCAAAGATGTTTAAAAATGAGCAGCAAAACACATTATAATTTTACTGAGAAAAACTAGACAAATGTTAACTAAAAATTATATTACAAACAATACTACAAATATTATTCACTTTCTTTGATCAGGTGCCAAATTTAACACTGATGAAGACAAAATATAATCTTTCTGGATGCTAGATATAGAACTA
Source organism: Collichthys lucidus (assembly GCA_004119915.2). Lineage (NCBI taxonomy): Eukaryota > Metazoa > Chordata > Actinopteri > Sciaenidae > Collichthys > Collichthys lucidus. The sequence continues at coordinate 1,179,961 of CM014081.1, forward strand.
GAAAAATTTCTAAAGAAATTTTGAGTGTGCCTGACTCTGGCACCGTCGCCCCCATACATTATTACTGACACTGCTCACTAAATTCGTCGTCGTCTTTTTCCACTTATCCGTTAGTCGGGTTGCGGGGGCAGCAGCTTCAGCAGGAAGGCCCAGATTTCGCCCTCCCAGACCACTTCGTCCAGCTCTTCCAGGGAGATCCAAAGGCATACCCAGGCCAGCGGAGAGACATAGTCCCTCCAGTGTGTCCTGTGTCTACCCCGGGCCACCTCCCGGAGGGACGTGCCCGGAACACCTCACCAGGGAGACGTCCAGGAGGCATCCTCACGAGATGCCCGAGCCACCTCAACTGGTTCCTCTCGATGCGGAGGAGCAGCGGTTATACTCTGAGCTCCGGATGGCCAAGCTTTTCACCCTATCTCTAAGGGAGAGCCCAGCCACCCTGCGAAGGAAGCTCATTTCAGTCGCTTGATTTCGCAATCTCATTCTTTTGGTCACTACCCAAAGCTCGTGACCATAGGTAAGGGTAGGAACGTAGAATGACTGGTAGGTCGAGAGCTTCGCCTTTCGGCTCAGCTCCTTCTTCACCACGACGGACCGGTGCAGAGTCCTACAGAAGCTGCACCAATGCGTTGGTCAATCTCCCGCTCCATCCCTTCCTCACTTGTGAACAAGACCCTGAGATACTTGATCTCCTCCACTTAAGGCAGGATCTCCCCGACCCGGAGGTTGCACTCCACCCTTTTCCGGGTGAGAACCATGGCCTTGGATTTGAAGGTGTTGATTCTCATTCCAACCACTTCACACTCGGCAGCGAACCACTCGAGAGAGAGCTTAAGGTCACGCTCCGATGAAGCCAACAGGACCAGATCATCCGCAAAAAGCAGCGACCCAATCCTGAGGCAACCGAACCGCAGCACCTCAACACCCTGGCTGTGCCTAGAAATTCTGTCCATAAAGGTTATGAACAGAACTGGCGACGAAGGGCAGCCGTGGCGGAGTCCAACTCCCACTGGAAACAAGTCCGACTTACTGCCGGCAATGCGGACCAAGCTCTGGCATCGGGAGTACAGGGACCGGATAGCCCGTATTAGTGGGTCAGAAAGCCCATACTCCCGGAGCACCCCCCACAGGACTCCCCGAGGGACACGGTCAAACGCCTTCTCCAAGTCTACAAAGCGAACTCCCATGCACCCTCCAGGACCGCGCTAAGGGTATAGAGCTGGTCCACAGTTCCACGACATGGACGAAAACAACACTGCTCCTCCTAAATCCGAGGTTCGACAATCTTGCAGACCCTCCTCTCCAGGACCCCTGAAAAGACCTTCCCGGGGAGGCTGAGGAGTGTGATTCCCCTTTAGTTGGAGCACACCCTCTGAAGCACACCCCTTTTTGAAGAGGGGAACCACAACCCCGGTCTGCCAGTCCAGAGTCACTGCCCCCGATGTCCACGCAATGTTGCAGAGACGTGTCAATCAAGACAGCCCTACAACATCCAGAGCCTTAAGGAATTCTGAGCAGACCTCATCCACCCCCGGGGCCTTGCCGCTGAGGAGCTTTTTGACTACCTCGGCGATCTCAGCCCCAGAGATAGGTGAGACCACCATGAGGTCCCCAGACTCAGCTTCCTCAGTGGAAGACATGCTGGTGGGATTGAGGAGGTCTTCGAAGTATTTCTTCCACCATCCCCAGTCGAGGTCAGCAGCACCCCGGCCCCACTGAAAACAGTGTTCACAGTGCACTGCCGGATGGTGGTCCAGAACCTCCTCGAAGCCGTTTAAAAGTCATTCTCCATGGCCTCACCAAACTCCTCCCGCGCCCGAGTTTTAGCCTTCATAACCACCGGGGCCTTGCTCTGCTTGGCACATCAATACCCGTCTGCTTCAGGAGTCCCACAGGCCAAAAAGGTTATGTAGGACTCCTTCTCCAGCTCGACGGCATCCCTCACCACGGTGTCCACCAGCAGGTTCTGGGGCCGCCGCCACAACAGGCACCGACCACCTTACGGCCACAGCTCCAGTCAGCTGCCTCAAAAATGGAGCCACAGAACAGGGTCCACTCGGACTAAATGTCCCCCGCCTCCCCCGGGAGAGCTGGGGGTGAAGCTCTCCTGGAGGTGCGAGTTGAAACTCTTTCTGACAGGAGATTCAGCCAGAGGTTCCCAGTAAACCCGCACAGAACGTTTGGGCCTGCCAGGTCTGACTACCATCCTCCCCCACCATCGGAGCCAACTCACCGCCAGGTGGTGATCAGTTGACAGTCCAAAACATGTGGCCGCAAATCCAACGACACAACTACAAAGTCGATCATCGAACTGTGGCCGAGGGCGTCCTGGTGCCAAGTGCACATATGGACACCCTTATGGTTGAACATGGTGTTCGTTATGGACAATCCATGCATCCAACTCCTCTCAACACTGGACACTGGTTCCGGAGCCCATGCTGTGCGTTGAAGCAAGCCTGACTATATCTAGCCGGTACCTGTCGACCTCACACACCAGCTCAGGCTCCTCCTCACCAGAGAGGTGACGTTCCATGTCCCCAGAGCCAGCTTCTGCAGCTGGGGGTTGGACTGCCAGGGTCCCCGCCTCCGACTGCCGTCCAACTCTCTCCGCACACGTCCTCTGTGACCCCTCCCATGGGTGGTGGGCCCATGGGAAGGGGGGCTCATGTCACCTTTCGCGCTGTGCCTGGCCGGGCCCTATGGGTAAAGGCTCGGCCACCAGGAGCTCGCCAACGAGCCCCTCCCCCAGGCCTGGCTCCAGGGGGGGCCCCGGTGACCCACGCCAGGGCAAGGGAAACTCGGCTCTATTGATAGAAATTTCAGCAGAGGGAATTGAGCTGCTCTTTGTCTGGTCCCTTACCTAGGACCTGATTGCCATGGGTGACCCTACCAGGGGCATAAAGTCCCCTACAACATAGCTCCTGGGATCATTGGAACATGCAAACCCTCCACCACGGTAATGTGGCAACTCCAGCAATGGCTCAATTAATTTTAGTACTAGAAAATTTTCGCAGGGGGGGCGCTCATGCGCTAGCAATTAGCATTAGCATGTTATTATTACATGTTAGCAATTAACATGTATTTAATTCTTAGTGGCTTCTTAGTGGCTAAGACGTGCTAGCAATTAACATTAGCACGTTAGCATTAACATGTTAACATTAGCATGTTAGCAATTAACATGAGCATGTTAGCATTAGCATGTTAGCTGATGCGCTAGCAATTAACATTAGCATGTTAGCATTAACAGGTTAGCATTAGCATGTTAACAATTACCATGAGTATGTTAACATTATCATGTTAGCTGACATGCTAGCAATTAACATTAGCATGTTAAATCAAATCAAATCAATTATTTTATTTGTATAGCCCAAAGTCACAAAGTACATTAGCCTCAGAGGGCTTTACAATCTGTACACGGAGTGACACCCTCTGTCCTTAGACCCTTGGTTCGAGTAAGGAAAAACTTGCCCACAAAAACCCTTTTAACAGGGAAAAAATGTGGAAGAAACCTCAGGAAGAGCCACAGAGGAGGGATCCTTCTCCCAGGACGGACAGACGTGCAATGGATGTCACGTGTACAGGACAAATTAACACAAACATATTGTACAATTACAATGACTGACAAAATGACAATGAATCACAATCAATGATAAAGTGATTACAGTAACAGATATAGTAGTAATAATGACAGTAATAATATATGTAGTGGACGTCGTGCAGGATCACAGCAGCAGCCACGATCCATGAGAACCTGCTGGACGACAGAGCACAGAAACTCCGGGGAAGTTTGGTTAGTAACATGCATTAATGAGACATGTCCACAGATGGAGATAGATAGATAGATAGATAGATAGATAGATAGATAGATAGATAGATAGATAGATAGATAGATAGATAGATAGATAGATAGATAGATAGATAGATAGATAGATAGATTGATTTTTCTGCATCCGCTTGAGAGACAATGCGTCTGATTTTAGCGATGTTACGTAAGTGGAAGAATGCAGTCCTCGAAATTTGTTTTATATGGACATTAAAGGACAAATCCTGATCAAAAACAACTCCAAGATTCTTTACAATGGAGCTGGGGGCCAGGGTGATCCCATCTAAAGTAACTAAGTCTCTAGAAAGAGAGTTTCTAAGGTATTTGGGTCCAATTACAAGAACTTCAGTTTTGTCTGAATTTAACATCAGAAAATTATAGGTCATCCAATTTTTTATATCCTTAAGGCATGCTTGGAGTTTAGTTACCTGATTAGTTGCATCAGGCTTGATCGATAAATATAATTGGGTGTCGTCAGCATAACAATGAAAATTGATCGAGTGATTCCTAATAATGTTCCCTAAAGGAAGCATATATAAACTAAATAAAAGTGGCCCTAGTACAGAACCTTGTGCGACTCCATGACAAACTTCAGTATGCATGGAGGATTCATCATTGATGTGAACAAACTGAGATCGATCTAAAAAATACGATTTAAACCAGCTTAGGGCGGTTCCTTTGATGCCAATTTGATCTTCCAGTCTCTGTAAAAGAATTTGATGGTCAATGGTGTCAAATGCAGCAATAAGATCTAACAGGACAAGTACAGAGATCAGTCCTTTGTCTGATGCCATTAGAAGGTCATTTGTAACTTTGACTAATGCAGTCTCTGTGCTATGATGTACTCTAAATCCTGACTGAAAATCCTCAAATAGACTATTGTTATGGAGAAAGTCACACAGTTGATTAGCTACAGCTTTCTCAAGTATCTTAGACACAAAGGGAAGGTTTGATATCGGTCTGTAATTGGCTAAGACCTCTGGGTCTAGAGTGGGCTTTTTAAGAAGAAGTTTAATTACAGCTACCTTAAAGGACTGTTGTACATATCCTGATAATAGAGACAGATTAATCATATCCAATAACAAATGACTAAATAGAGGTAAAACATCCTTGAGCAGCCTGGTTGGGATGGGGTCTAAGAGACAGGTTGAAGGCTTAGCTGCAGAAATGATTAAAGTTATTTGATGAAGGTCGATGGGAGAAAAACAGTCTAAATACATATTAGGTTTAACAGCTGTTTCCAAACTTGCTGTATCAGAATGCAGATCAATGCCTTTTGAGGGCAGGAGGTGATGGATTTTGTCTCTAATAGTTATAATCTGATCATTAAAGAAACTCATGAAGTCATTGCTACTTAGACCTAAGGGAATAGATGGTTCAGTAGAGCTGTGATTCTCTGTTAGCCTGGCTACAGTGCTGAAGAGAAACCTGGGCTTGTTCTTATTCTCCTCAATTAAAGAAGAGTAGTAAGCTGCTCTGGCATTACGGAGAGCCTTCCTGTATGTTCTGAGATTATCTTGTCAGACTAGATGAGATTCTTCCAGTTTAGTGGCACGCCATTTGCATTCAGATTTACGTGCCTCTTGTTTTAATTTACGAGTCTGCTGGCTATACCATGGTGCTAGCCTTCTTTGTTTAATTGTCTTCTTTTTCAGAGGTGCAATAGAGTCTAGAGTTGTCCTTAATGAGACTGTAATACTAACAAGATGATCTATTTGTGAGGGGCTAAAGGAAGCAGACAAGTCCTCTGTTACAGTTAGACATGGCATTAAATTCAATACTGAAGGAATCATTTCCTTAAATTTGGCTACAGCACTATCAGATGAACATCTGCTGTAGAAGTTTCTACACAAAGGCTTATAGTCCAGTAGTATGAACTCAAAGGTTATTAAAAAATGGGCAGACAGAAGAGGATTCTGTGGGAAGACTATTAGATTATCAATACACTTTGACAAAAGCCAATGGAGTCTAATAGAGAGATAAACGCAGTACTAAGACTATCATTGTGGTTGTCCACATGAATGTTAAAATCACCTACAATAATTACTTTATCTGTTTTAAGGATCAAGCCTGATGCAAATTCTGCAAATTCAGATAAAAATTTAGAATAAGGACCAGGAGCTCGATATACTGTAACAAATAAAATTGGCTGCAAAGTTTTCCAGGTTGGGTGAGGGAGCCTAAGAACAAGGCTTTTAAATGAATTATAATTTAGTTTAGGTTTAGGATTTATTAATAGACTTGAGTCAAATATGGCTCCAACTCCACCACCTCGACCAGTACTTCGAGAAACATGAGTATTATAATGACTTGGAGGAGTGGATTCATTTAAGCTAACATATTCATCCTCCTGCAGCCAGGTTTCAGTGAGACAGAACAAATCAATATCATAATCAGATATTAATTCATTGGCTAAAACAGCTTTAGATGACAAAGACCTGATATTCAGGAGTCCACATTTAATTCTCTTATTTTGGACTGTTGATTTAATTTTTATTAAGTTTTTATGATGAACTCCTCTTCTGTTTGTTTTATCTTTAAATAATGTAGGTGGACGGGGGACAGACACAGTCTCTATACTAAAGGACTGGGTGGGCAGCTGCTCTAATGGAGGCGCAGAGAAGCATGTAAGACTGCAGCTCTGCTTCCTGGTCTCAACTCTGGGTTGTCGACATGGTTTTGGTCAGCTAATAAACTTGGCCATATTTCTAGATATGAGAGCTGCTCCATCCCAAGTGTCATGGATGCCATCTCTCCTAATCAGACCAGGTTTTCCCCAGAAAGGTGTCCAATTATCTATGAAGCCCACATCGACAGCCAGCGGTGAAATGACGACATGTCATCATCTAGTGCTGTCAGTCGATTAAAAAAATTAATCGAATTAATTACAGGATTTTGTAATTAATTCATCGAATTAATCGCATTTTAATGTCATATCTGCTAAAGGTCTCCTGATAAAGAATTTGAATTCTAGGATATTAAAAAATTGTACTGTATGACTAATCAATTGAATACAGTAAGAAGAGAAGATTTTAAATCCAATTTATTATTGGTGAACTGTGCCTCATGAGGCCAGGTGCATTATTTAAAAAAGTAAAACAAATACAGCAATATAGTTAAATAAAATAAAGCTGTCTTCAGAAATGTAAAAACAAACAACAATAAAGTTAAATAAATAAAATCTCTGAAATCAAACACCCACAGGATCTAACAACAGACAACATTATGTCTTCTTCAGCCAGTTGCTCAGGCAGACAAGCTTGTTTACATTGTCTGAATGTAAGGCTGCCCTCTTCTTTTGTATGATGTTACCTGCGAGTGAAAAGAGTCTCTCGCATGGCACTGACGTTGCAGGAGTAGCCAGGTACTTGCGAGCAAGAGAGGACAGTTGTCCATAGGCTCCTGCGTGAGCTGCCCACCACTCCAGTGGACACTCATGCATTCTAATGCACGGCTCAGCTTTGTAGCGGGCTAGAGGCCCCAGCTCCTCCTTGTCAGAGTCGGAGTCTGAAGAACACAGCAGGAGGAAGCTCTTCTTTGCTGCTGGCTCGTCCTCTGTGGGTTGAGGAGGAGCAAGTCCTGCTTCTGACTGTCGCAGCATCTCCTCAATCCAGGTCCACACCTTAACAGAGGAAAAAGTAATTTGTTGCATAGGACTTTCTAAACAAAGCACTTGCAGAACACTGGTCTTCTCAGTCACACACATACCTCATCCCTTTCATTCTTGTGTAGGCTCTTCAAGTCCTTGAATCGTGGGTCAAGGGCTGTAGCCACCTTCAGCCATCTGATATTGATATTGGCTTTGCGTGCATCCAGGTCCTTCAAAAAGGCGGTTTTGAACTTTATCATGTAGCCCGGATCCTCATCAGTGGGCTCCGTGACACGGTTGAGATGGCAGATTGCGGGGAGCACCACAGAGCATGACACATAGCTGTCACCTCCAAGAAGCTCAGTCACGTATCTGCAGTGGAACAAAAATATGGCAATGATGAACTCACTTTATTGGGCAAGTAGAAAGGTGTGATAGAGAGATGGAGGTTAGTGCATGAAAGGGGGAGAGAGAGGGGAAGTGTGTGTGTATGAGTGAGTGAGTGTGCTTGAGAGAGGGACATACTTGCAGGGTTCGAGAACAACCTCCAGCTTCTGGAGTTTTTCACACTCTAGGTTGGTCAGTGTGGCCAGGTTATGCCTCTGTTGGGCCAAAGTGGCATTCACAGCCTCCTCGTTCCGCAAGTACCGTGAGATCATTGAGAGCGTTGAATTCCATCTTTCAATGAAGTAAAACAAAAAAATAGCATTAGTTGTGCAGGCGGCTCTAAGTTTTGAGCAGTATGTTGTACATACAGTAGTTGCACTGAACCAAACACAAACACACACACACACACACACACACACAATAGGTAATCAACAGTCTCACCTTGTGGAAACGTCTTGAGCCAGGGGCTCTCTGGCTTGTCCGAGGGCAGTCTGCTGCTGGTGCAGTTCTTCCGTACTGGCGGGGCTGTGTTTGAAGTGCCCGACTATTTTTCGACACTTTGCCAGGGCGGTGTCAAAGCTGCTCTCCTCAAGAGAGACTGTGATTGTTCTTTGGAGTATATGTGCAGCACACGGGACGTGCTCGAAGGGCAGCTGGCATGCTGCTGCGACCATATTTCTAGCACTATCGGTCCCGATGGTTGTCACTTTTTTTTCGTTTTGCCATTCGTTGGTGACAGCATCGAACTGCTCAGCGCACGCATCGGCATAATGGCGGGTCACCGTTTTGCGCAGAGTTAAAGCAAAAGACTTCAGTTTCCACTCACTATCTATTAGGTGTGCTGTGACTCCTAAGTAATTGTGATTGCTCACTGAAGTCCAGTGATCGCCAGTTAGGGCGACATGGCAGGACACTGCCAACAACTCTTCTTTATCTCTTCTTTCATCATCGTAGATGTGACTAACTTTTTTCATCACCGTAGCTCTCGAAGGTAGCTGAAAAGTTGGGTCTGACGCCGCTACCTGGAACGCCTCCTGTAGACCCTTATCTTCAACGATAGAAATTGGCCTGCAATCAGCAGCAACCCACTTTGCTATAATATTTGTCAATTTCTCTGTTGTGGATTTACTCATTCGCTTGCCAAATTCAGGTAGCTTGGTTTGGCGGAGCGAGCTCCCGGTAGCCACACAGAGGAATTTGCCTGAACATGTTTTGCGTTCAGATGGTAAGTCAGGCTGGAGTTGCTCCGGTGGTAGGAGAATTCCTTTTTGCAAAAACTACTACTACTATTACTATGTTTTTATTTATTGTCCCGTCTCTGTTATTTTTGTATAAGAACTTGCCGTTCAGTGGCCCGACTGTCTCATCCTCCTGAGTCTTGTCCATGTCTGTTGTTTTTGACCACTGCTGCCTTGTTAATTTGCCAGCGCAGGTGATGTAGCACGGCCTACGGGTCCTTCAATGGGCCAAAATTCAAATGCGCAAGCATTGGCTCGCCACCGTTAATACATCATAATTAATTGCGTTAATTTTTTTAACGCATTAAAATGCGGCGTAATTAATTAATCGAATTAACGCGTTAAAATGACAGCACTAGTCATCACTGGTCACATTGGGGAGGGGACCAGAGAAAACTACGGAGTCCGACATCGTTTTGGCGTATTCACACACCGATGAACCATTAATTTTAGTGACCTCCAATTGGTGTAACCGGGTGTCATTACCGCCGACGTGAATAACAATCTTACTGTATTTACGCTTATCCTTAGCCAGCAGTTTCAAAAAAGACTCAATGTCGCCCGCTCTGGCCCCTGGGATGCATTTAACTATGGCCCCCGGTGTCAGAGTTGGCCTCTCAGCGGGTGTGTCGCTGAGCGGGGAAAATCAGTTTGAAACGTGGAGTGGTTGGTGGTGTACCGTGGGCTTCAGTTTGGGGCTATGCCTCCTTTGGACAGTCACCCAGCCTCCCGGCTGCTCGGGAGCTACCGGGGGACAGCTAACTGAAGGTGGTTAGGGTTAGGGTTAGTTCTTCGGTGGTGCGGTGCTGTGCCTCTAACTCATGGACCCTCGCCTCCAGAGCTACAAATAAACTACATTGATTACAAGTACCGTTATCACTAAAGGAGGACGAGGAGTAACTGAACATGTGGCACACGGGGCAGGGGAGAGCAGGAGAGGAGGGAGACGCCATTGCTATAGCTAGGCTAGTTAATGTGGCTAACAGAAACTGGTGGTTTTTGGTTACTAGAGTTAAGAGACCTGTTTGTGCACAGACAGAACAAGTCAAAGGATAGTGCAGAGATAAGTAGATAGTCGCTGAGAAATATACGAAAATCTGTTCAGGTGAGCAGAGCAGAGAGCACCGTGGCAACAACACCGATACTGGAAGTGACATAATACGTTACCGCAAAGCACGTTGTCGTCGCAAAATGCCCTGTTTTAACATTAGCATGTTAACATTAACATGTTAGCTGACGCGCTAGCAATTAGCATTAGCATGTTAACATTAGCATGTTAGCTAACGTGCTAGCAATTTGAACTTGTCTGTCATTTTAGACCAGGGGTGTCAAAGATGCGACCCACGGGCCACATCCGGCCCACCAAATTTTTTAGAATATCGTGACGCACCGCTGCGCCGCGCAGCGCTTCTGAGCGCACCGGTTGGCTTAACACCGCATGTGTAGCCGCGGCTCACTAGAGCGGGCGCTCATGAACGCTTGGTTTTTTGAGAGCAGGTAGTGGACACTTTGTTTCAATCTTGACATCCTCGTTGGAAAAATGCTGTGTCGAAAAAGAGAAAGGTGGACACTGAGTGTCAGATCTTCCAGGAAAAATGGACTAATTCGTATTTTTTCACAGAGATGAATGGGAAACCTATGTGTTTGGTGTGCATGCAGCAAGTGGCTGTGCTAAAGGAATACAATCTTAAACGCCACTACGAGAGTCGGCAAGTTCGGTAAAGTTGGAAAGATTTTCACAGATTTGGACTTCCGGGATCAATAAGTAAGAAGCAAAACGTTGTTCAAACACAAATGATGCCTCTTTTACATCGTAATAGCATATACTATGAGCTACAAGAACCAAAAACCCGTTTTGTAAAAGAACAAGCCGTCCTTTGAGCAGGACGCATACGCGCAGCCAGCGGCCCGACGAGTGTGCAGGGAGTGTCTGCAAATTTCACTTCCAAGAGAGACACTGCAAACAAAAATCAATAACTCCACTGTTATACAGTATTATGACTCCAAAATCACTTCACATGTCAACAGTCTCCTCGTGGTCATACTACAACAGTGGTTTTGGAAAAATATAATTTTGCTTAATTTTGAAGATTTTTTTCTGAAAATATTAATCAATAACTCCACTGTTATGCATTATTATGACTCCAAAATTACTTCAAACATCACCAGTCTTCTCATGGTCATACTACAACAGCTGTTTTGGAAAAAATATACTTTTTTTATTATTTTGGGAAAACTGGAGGTCTAACTTGGCTTTGATTTCTGTTATTGATGTAATCTGGAACATTTCTTACATATTTTTTATTGTTCAAAGCTAATTATTAATTATAATAATAATTAATATATTGTTAAAATATTCCAAGCTCATGCCTTCCATGTCATCTGCTTGCTCTGCTATGAGAAGTGCTGTGAGATATATAAACATTGTTTGAGCTTTTTTGCACATTTTGTGAACTATTGTGATGTGTTACTGCACAAATCTGAAATTGCACTTACTTTTAAAGCCTCAGGTTGTTACTTTTTATTTTATTGAAGAAATCTAAAAGAATCTTTAAATAAAAAAGCACATTTTTTATCTATATATTTTTTTATATTTTGAAATTTATGCAGTGATTTTTGTGCTCCGGCCCCTTTGAGCTCATATATAGTTGTATGCGGCCCCTGGACCAAAATGATTTTGACACCCCTGTTTTAGACAGACAAGTTCAAATTAAGTGCCAAGAACTACTTAAATGGCTGCCGCTCAGCTTCTGCCTGCTGGCCCCTCCCCCCTCTCCTCCTTCAAGCAGGCTGAGGTTGCCAAGCAACCAGGACCAACTGTAATCAGGGGAGCAGTTAGTATGTAGTTAGTAGTTAGTAGCAGTTAGAATGTCACTTAGAGACTGAGAGAAAATGCTGAGACCTTCCCTCGAAGAGGAAGGATTTCTGGCCAAACCGTATTTCCAATCATTGAACCGGCTTAACTTTGAGCATCGTGAGCCCTTCCTGATCGTCTACATAGTCGTTTTGTGTCGATAAATGAAGAAATGTGCCCTCAGGAGCAAGAGAGAGAAACATTACTTCTGCCTTCCTCCAGAAAATATTACGCCTTTTTAACATGGTCAGCCTATGAGGCTGTCAATGGGTGTTGCTGCCGCATCTTTGCGTCTCCCGCCAAAACTATTTATCTGACAGCTTTATCAGGTGAATGTGAGTGAGAGAACACAATTTCCTACATTTCTATGTATAAATCGTGTCTGTAGTGTGCATTTGAGGCCACGATAGTCGAATGAGTTTTATTTTTTTACTGATCGTTGTCTCTCCTCAAAACTCGCGATTACATCTCTCACTCTAGCTCTTGAAAATTCTCGAGCTAGAGTGAGAGATGTCTGGTGTCGTTTTTGGCAAAAATGTTTGCAGAAACTCTTTGATACCCATTTTCTGTGTGTGCGACAAAAACGGGGAGCACCTGTTAGAATGTCACTTAGAGACTGCGAGAAAATGCTAAGACCTTCCCTCGAAGAGGGAGAGAAAGGAATTTTATTTCTGTAATACAAAATTTGTGGAAGTAGGTGAGAGCTGTTAAGAAGAGTTTTAAGTCTTTTATTTTGAAGGCACTCTTATTTTAAAGGGAGTCTTTTGTCTTATGTGTTTCAATCTGTGTGTGTGTGGGTGTGCGTGTGTGTGTGTGTCTGTGTTACTGTCTGTGTGTGTGTGTGTGTGTGTGTGTGTGTGTGTGTGTGTGTGTGTGTGTGTGTGTGTGCGCACGCTAACGCTCTGCTGTCTCTGTCTGCCATTTTACAAAATTCAGTGCCAAGAACTACTAAAATGGCCGTCGCTCAGCTTCTGCTGGCCCCTTCCTCCTCTTTTCCTTCAAGCAGGCTGAGGTTGCCAAGCAACCAGGACCAACTGTAATCAGGGAAGCACCTGTTAGAATGTCACTTAGAGACTGAGAGAAAATGCTGAGACCTCCTCTCGAACAGGAAGGATTTCTGGCCAAAACCGTAATTCCAATCATTGAACTGGCTTAACCACAAGCAAGATGAGACCTTCCTGATCGTCTACATAGCCAATTTGTGTAGATAAATGAAGAAATGTGCCCGTAGGAGCAAGAGAGAGAAATGTTACTTCTGCCTTCCTCCAGAAAATTTCCCCTTTTTTAACATGGGAGTATATGAGGCTGAGGATGGGGGTTGCTGTCGCATACTTGCGTGTCATGCCAAAACTATCTGTCTGCCAGCTTTAGCAGGCAAATGTGAATGAGACGACAAATTTTGCTACGTTTCTATGTATAAATCGTGTCTGTAGTGGCTCATTTGAGGACACGGTAGTCGAATACGTTTAATTTTTTCACTGATCGTTCTCTCCCCTCTCCACTCTAGCGATGACATCACTCACTCTAGCTCTGGAAAGTTCTTGCAATACACACCCATTCATTTTTTGGCTTCGTTTTTGGCGATTTTTGGCAAAACCATTTGCAAAAAGACATAGCACACATGCCCCGGCCGAGCCGCATGTTTTGATGCCCGTTTTGTGTGTGTGTGACAAAAACTCTGGGAGGAGTAGCGAGCCAAAAAAAGGGTGTAAGAAGAATAATAAAACTGCATTTCCTGCACAAAATGAGGTGTGGGTGCCCTCTGCCGCCACCGGCCCCAGAGGCCCACCCGCTGCCCTTTTTCTGCATGTTTTTTCCCTGTCTCTTACACTCTCTCCCCCTCACATTCCTGTCACTCTTCAGCTGTCTCTATACTATAAAGTTTGAAAAGGCCATAAGAGATATATCTTAAAAATGTTGAAATTGGTTGAAAAGAGTAGAATAGTGGGCACCCACACCAATAAGCGCGGTGGATAACATATAGTGTGCGCCTTGCACGCACACTTAATAATAATAATAATAATAATAATAAGCGCGGTGGATAACATATAGTGTGCGCCTTGCACGCACACTCAATAAGTGCGGTGGATAACATATAGTATGCCCTTTCAGGCACACTCAATTACATTTATTGCAGCCTAACATGGACTTTTAGGTGTTTGTTGCACACTTTCGTCCATCTTTCCAATTCCTAATCAACTGAGGGACTTTTATTGTCTCTTTCATTGTCTATCAGCAGACCACAGTCCGGTGCAGGTTTCCATTTGTTTAGATTAGATTAGATTAGATTCAACTTTATTGTCATTACACATGTACATGTACAGGGCAACGAAATGCAGTTTAGCATCTAACCAGAAGTGCAATAGGCAGTAAAGTGCATGTGGCATAAATACTGTGGTATATAAAAAGTCTAATATTTACAGATCAGAGGCTATGTACAGGTGAGACCATATATACAGGTTAATGAGCAAGATATACATAATGATTGAGGGAGGTACTATGAACATATTATACAGATGGATTGTTCGTTAAGTGGGAGAAGACTAGAAACAGGAACTAGCATAACATAATTTACAATAGAGGAGATGGCAGATGATAAATTAGGCGATACAAAGACAGATGACATGAGCAACCTATAGTGCAAAAATAAATAATAGCAGTAGCTGTCTAAGTTACTAGACTAGTGCAATGTTCGGTACATAGTACTGTGCAAACAGATTGTATAAGTGAAAGTGAGCATGTGCAGAGTAGTCCAGTAGTGCAGTGTGATGGTGTAAGAGTCTTTGGTCGGTGACTGAGTGACTGTGAATTGGTGTGTGGGGGTCAGCGGGGGTCAGAGTTCAGTAAGGTCACAGCTCTGGGGAAAAAGCTGTTCCTCAGTCTGCTGGTCCTTGTCCGGAGGCTTCTGAAACGCCTGCCAGAGGGCAGGAGGGAAAATAGTCCATGTGCCGGGTGGGAGGGGTCCTTCAGAATGCTGCGGGCCCGACGCAGGCAGCGCTTCTTCTGGACGTCTTCAATGGCAGGGAGTGGAGTTCCTGTGATGCGCTGGGCAGTTTTCACTACGCGCTGCAGGTGTTTGCGCTCCGCAGCAGAGCAGCTTCCGTACCAGACTGTGACACAGTTTGTTAGGATGCTCTCGATCACGCAGTGGTAGAAGTTCACCAGGATGGCTGAAGACAGATGGTTCTTCTTCAGAGTCCTCAGGAAGAAGAGGCGCTGGTGAGCTTTCTTGACCAGGCTGGAGGTGTTGGTGGTCCAGGACAGGTCCTCTGAGATGTGGGTCCCCAGGAACTTGAAGCTGGAGACACGTTCGACGGCCATTCCGTTCATGTGAATGGGGTCATGAGTGCTTCTTCTCTCCTTCCTGAAGTCTACAATGAGCTCCTTGGTCTTACTGGTGTTAAGGAGCAGGTTATTGTCGGCGCACCATGTGGTCAGGTGCTGTACCTCCTCTCTGTAGGCTGTCTCGTCGTTGTTAGTGATGAGACCAATCACGGTGGTGTCGTCTGCAAACTTGATGATGGAGTTGGATCCATGCGCAGGTCTGCAGTCGTGGGTGAAGAGGGAGTACAGGAAGGGGCTCAGCACACAGCCTTGTGGCACACCGGTGTTGAGTGTGACAGTGGTGGAGCAGATGTAGCCTGACCTCACGTGTTGTGGTCTGTTGGTCAGAAAGTCCATGATCCAGTTGCAGAGGGCAGTGTTGATGCCCAGGGCTCCAAGTTTGGTGATTAACTTGGAGGGGATGACCGTGTTGAATGCTGAGCTGAAGTCAATGAACAGCAAACGTGCATAGGTGTGGTTATTGTCCAGATGTGAGAGCACAGAGTGCAGTGCTGTGGAGACTGCATCGTCTATGCTCCTGTTGCTACGGTAAGCAAACTGATGTGGATCCAGTGTGGGAGGGAGGGAGTCCTTCAGGTGCGCCAGGACCAGTCGCTCGAAGCACTTCATGATGATAGGTGTGAGTGCTACAGGGCGGTAGTCGTTGAGGCATGTCGGCTTGGAGTGTTTTGGCACTGGCACGATGGATGTCGCTTTAAAGCATGTTGGCACAGCTGCTTGGGCGAGGGACAGGTTGAAAATGTCCGTAAAGATCCCAGTGAGCTGCTCCGCACATGCTCTGAGCACACGTCCTGGGATGCCGTCTGGTCCAGCAGCCTTGTGTGCCTTGATTCTGCTCAGTGCCGTGTGGACATCAGTGGGGGAGAGTGAGAGGGGCTGGTGGTCTGCAGGGAGCGTTGCCTTGGTGGCGGTGTCTCTGTTGTCTCTCTCAAAGCGAGCATAGAAGTTGTTTAGCTCGTTCAGGAAGGAGACATCCGTGGCTGTGGGGGTGGGGTTGCTGGGCCTGTAGTCTGTGATGGCCTGGATGCCTTGCCACATGCGTCGGGGGTCATAGTTGGAAAAGTGACCCTCTATCCTCAGCTTGTAGCAGTGCTTGGCCTTCTTGATGCCCCTCCTCAGGTTTGCCCTGGATGTGCTGTAGGCCTGTGCATCCCCTGATCTGAAGGCAGCATTACGGGCCTTCAGCAGGAGCCGCACCTCCTTGTTCATCCATGGCTTCTGGTTGGGGTAGGTGGTGATCTGTTTCTCTGTCGTGACGTCATCAATGATGGTGGTGATGTAGTCCATTACAGAGGAGGCATAATTGTCAATGTCCAAGTGTGAGCCACAGGTGGCTTGAGAAGCAAACGTACTCCAGTCTGTGTGTTGAAACCTGTCCTGGAGTACAGAGTCTGTCTCTGCTGGCCACACCTTGATGGTCCTCACTGATGGCCTGACACGGTTGATGAGGGGTGAATATTTGGGGGTGAGGAACAAAGAAAGGTGATCTGACTGTCCGATGTGGGGGAGGGGGGTCGCGGTGTAAGCGGCAGCCATGTTAGTGTAAACATGGTCCAAAGTCTTGTTTCCTCTGGTGTGGCAGGAAACATGCTGGTGGAATTTGGGGAGTACAGTCTTTAAGTTTGAGTGATTAAAATCACCCGCAACAATAAAAGCCGCCTCCGGGTGGTCAGTCTGTTGTTTACTAATGGCCGCATAAAGTTCGTTCATTGCGAGCTTAGCATTAGCATCCGGTGGAATATAAGCAGCAGTGATGATGGTGGATGTAAATTCCCGTGGCAGATAGAAAGGTCTACATTTAACCATGAGAAACTCCAGGTTAGCTGAGCAGTGGCTTCCAAGAGTAACAGAGTCTGTACACCAAGCTTTGTTGACATAAATCTCCTCCGCCTCTGGTCTTGCCGGAGTCATCAGCTGATCTATCCGCCCGGTGTGTGTGGCGTCCGTCAAGCTCGATAGCACTGTCCGGTACACCGCTGTGTAGCCATGTTTCAGTGAGAATCATGACATTGCAGTCCAAGAGTCTCTTACTGTGAGTGAGGCGCAGTCGTATCTCGTCCATCTTGTTAGCCAAAGACCGAACATTAGCGAGGAAGATGCTGGGCAAGGGAAGCCGGTGTGGTGTAAGTCTTAGCCTTGCTTTTAGCCCTCCGCGTTTCCCTCGCCGTTGTTTACGATCTCTGCGCCGCCTGCGAGCACTTCCGCCCGGCCGGGTAGAGTGCGAAGCCACCGGTGTTCTGGCGATCTCCGGGATGGAAGGGAGATCGGTGATAAAAGTGTCCGAGAAACGTAATCCGATCTCCAAAAGTTCATACCGGGTGTATGATGTAAAGGCACGGTTGTTTTGTCCAAACAGACCCGAGATGAGCAGGAATAAAACTGCAAAATTGCAAAAACTGGGGAGACGCCGAGCCGCGCGATGTTCTCGCGCCGCCATCTTGGTCAACCATAGCTAATCCTCTAACAACTGCAGGATACCCCGACGCCAGCTCCCTTCTGACACAAGAGGATGGCATGAGGAATAATGGCCTATGGTGAAATGAGGCGGAAAGCAGGCTGTTCACCGGTCATGATCCACAGGCTGTAAAACAGCTTCTGAAAGGGTTGTGCGCAGACACCAGGGTATATAAGGACATCTCATCAGCCTCAGTGGTGGAGTAGAATAAAGTGTTCAATATCTAACAAAGAAAACTGGATATTTTGTGTTGACTATGAGGTGTTGTAAAAAACAGTTCAACACCAGACACTGGATGTATGGGAACTGACCCCTCTTCCAACCTTGTGACCTCTGAACTCCAGTTAAAATAGCATCTGGGTGAAGACACAGGTACAGGTGACTATCATTACTCATTAACACATAAATAAATTGATTACTTATATCAGGACCAACAAAGAAAGAACATGGAAAGGAGATGGCGACTGGCAGACACTGAGGACTGATGGTGGAAGATGATGGGGTGTCTGTAAAATTATTACGTTTGACTCAACAGTAAATATCATTCCTAATGGTAACAGTGATACTGAGACTTGCTATCATGTGTCTGTAATGGAGATTCAGCTACATCACAGGTGACTGTCAGTTTTCTTGGACAGTTTCAGTTTGCTCTTGTTCAGCATCTTAAGAGAAAATGTTTGCTCAGGTGTGTGTGTGTGTGTGTGTGTGTGTGTGTGTGTGTGTGTGTGTGTGTGTGTGTGGCCAACCCGTTCTCATTCCCAACGCGTAAAATACTGACGCTTTGTCACGCCCCTTGGCGTCTGATACTGACGTAAAAAGTTACCCTTCCGCGTCTGTATGAAACACTCTGGGTTGTCCATTGACTCCAGTATAATCCGTTTGCGCTGGTAAGAGACGCTCAGAGCAGAGCTCCAGCTGTCCATTCACTCCAATAATAACCCGACCACAGCGATACATGACGCTGCAAGCTACAATCTGATTGGACAACTGAGGACCCTCTGCCCGGAAGTGTTTTTCCCACTATGTCAAGGATTTCTTTTATTGAAATCATCAACGTTTCTCAGCACAAAGAGGAAAGTGTCAAAGTGTCACTGATAATTTAACAATAAAATAGCTTCATGTTGTGGCCCTCGGTATGTTTTTTTTCTCCTTCTAGCCTGAGAAATAAACTTTTATTCCTATGTTTTGGATAGCGGAAAGGCCTACACTACCCAGAATGCTCGACCACTGACGATTTGCGAGCTACAATCTGATTGGACAACCGAGGACCCTCTGCCCGGAAGTGTTTTTCTCGTGTTGTTAAAGATTTCTTTTAATAATATCATCAACGTTTTTCAGCACAAACACTGTGTGTGTCACTATTGATATTATGACTAATAAAATAAAAAGTTAATCACTTCTCTGTTTAATGTGCTTTTTATAATGTCTGTTTTTAGACAGAGCTTGTTATCAACAGACCTTTTGAGAAGGAAAAATAAAATTTCCTGTGTGCAGTTTGTGCTGGAGCTGTACTGTGTATATATTCATATACAGCAACATGGAAAGCTTTCTGGGCTGCTCAAAGGATCACAAAAGCATCATGCAGCACACTCACCATGTGAGTTTTGTTCAGTGTTTTGTCGAAGAAATCATCAAAGTCGAATTGACATATTTGATAGGGTGTGTTTTATTAAAAAGCATGCCATCACACTGATAAATTGACAGTCACAGAACATATCTGAGCCACCTCAAGCTGACCCCAAGGTCAAGGCCATATCCCCTTATAACTCATCAACGCTTTGAGATAGGGGCCTGAAATCCGCACCTGCGCATTGGGACAGCATGGTCGACCACAGTGTCGAGTTTCAGACCTGTGCGCCCTTCGGGAGGGTCAGAGGTCAGCCGTTCTGTACTTAACGAGGCCTAGTAGTTCAGGCTTAAAAACACCTGTTTGGTTTGTGAATAACTCATCAGCGCTTTGAGGCAGGAGGCTGCAATCTGAGTATGTGTATCAGGATGCAGAGTCTGATCAGGGCCCCTATTTTCACCCCCGTACCCCCTTTGGAAAGGTCAGAGTTCACCCCTTCTGGACACCTTATTAAGAATATTTTGACAATGCTTTGAGGTAGGAGCCTGAAATTTGACTATGTCGTACGCCGTGGAGCCTTCTGCTGGGATTTTTTGGTCCTGTCACAATCCCATCACTGTAGAGCTAGTTAGCTTTCTAGAAGGTCTACAGAGTTCCGACTTTGGGAGCCTGACCCAGACCTCCATTTAGAATAGCACAGTGAGTTTAATGCAGTTTGGTGCATTTTTGTGGCAGCAGCGAGGGCGCAGATTCGTGTAACGGCGTCCTTTCTCGGCCCCGCCCATCGAAAAGTACTTGGCCGACGTGGACCAGACCAACATCTATCCGCTCGTCTCATGCCCCTGAACAACATACTAAAATTTCAGACCTGTGCGACTTGTAGAAACACATGTCCTCCAAAACCTCCACGCAGGTCAGAGGGTATAAGACTGCATGATTCTGACAGGACCCCAATGCTCAGGAATCCAGACGGTGCAAAAAAAATTCTACTGGACTTGTGTTTTTTTTTTCACCAGTTCATTATTCAGGGCCCCTGGGGGATCCTCTGTTCCAAATCTGGGGCCCCTGGGGTCAAAGGCTGCCGCGCGGCGGGCCAAAAAGACATGTTTTTTTTTGTGAGTCCCCCAAATCTGACCCTCTTCTTTTCCGGTCACTGTCTCCTGATAACTCATTAAAGCTTTGAGGCAGGGGGCTGAAATTTGAGTATGCGTATCAGGACGTGGCCAACAATCACTGTGCCGAGTTTCGTACCCGTGGCCCCTTGGGAAGGGTCAGAGGTCAGCTGTTCTGTACTCAATGAGGCCTACTACCTACCTTTTTGGGATTAACTTGTCAATGCTTTAAGGCAGGGGTCTGAAATTTGAGTATAGATCAATATATATCAATAGACTTCCTAAACTGATATTTTACTACCCTACCTATAGTGTGTACTTACACAGCCAAATATTTAATTGTCCTATTTTGATTCTATTATTTTTTTTCCGTGTGTGTGTGTATGTGTGTAATGAGATTACAATGTCCAATCAGATTGTAGCTCGCAAATCGTCAGTGGTCGAGCATTCTGGGTAGTGTAGGCCTTTCCGCTATCCAAAACATAGGAATAAAAGTTTATTTCTCAGGCTAGAAGGAGAAAAAAAACATACCGAGGGCCACAACATGAAGCTATTTTATTGTTGAATTATCAGTGACACTTTGGCGTGTTTGTGCTGAGAAACGTTGATGATTTCAATAAAAGAAATCCTTGACATAGTGAGAAAAACAGTTCCGGGCAGAGGGTCCTCGGTTGTCCAATCAGATTGTAGCTCGCAAATCGTCAGTGGTCGAGCATTCTGGGTGGTGTAGGCCTTTCCACTATCCAAAACATAGGAATAAAAGTTTATTTCTCAGGCTGGAAGGAGAAAAAAAACATACCGAGGGCCACAACATGAAGCTATTTTATTGTTGAATTATCAGTGACACTTTGGCGTGTTTGTGCTGAGAAACGTTGATGATTTCAATAAAAGAAATCCTTGACATAGTGAGAAAAACAGTTCCGGGCAGAGGGTCCTCGGTTGTCCAATCAGATTGTAGCTTGCAGCGGAGTGAATGGACAGCTGGAGCTCTGCTCTGAGCGTCTCTTACCAACGCAAACGGATTATACTGGAGTCAATAGACAACCCAGAGCGTTTCATACAGACGCGGAAGGGTACCTTTTACGTCGGCATCAGACACCAAGGGGCGTGACAAAGCGTCTGTCGGTATTTTACGCGTTGGGAATGAGAACGGGTTGGTGTGGCTTAGTGCCCTCTTAGTGACTCTTGACAGCAAGAGCTATTGGTGGTGACTTCATAGTTCAGAGATCCTCACATTGCATTTCCAGGAGTTCAAACTGCTTTTCCTTGCATGGTCCTTCAGAAATGAGAGAACAGAGAACATTTAGTGGAAAGCCATAAACTGCCTGTTATTACGCTCCTGCTCTGAAGAGTTTTCAGAACACAATTCCTCTGGTGCAGAGTGCGCACGTGGTTAGGGATGGCTCAGGTCACCCCTTAGTTATGCTGTCATGTGTTGGAAAACTTTGAACAACTTTGTAGTGCCATTTCCACTGTCATGCAGTTGATTTGTGCTTTAATTGTGTTTTTGAGAGCAAGTAGTACTAGTCTGCTCCTCATCCATGTGTTCCCAAGCAGTTGGACTGGACATTGGATTAATAGATTGGAAATGTGGAATCTCAGAACTATTGACTTCAGACTTGCAATGAATTGCAGCGTTAGCCTGAGAGAGCAGCCACTTGATCTGATGACCCAACCATACTCCTGTAAGAAGAGAACAGCAGTGAGTATTTAACTGTTTAACGTGCCCTTGTTGACTTCCACACATCACTTGCCATTTAACTCATCTATCATAAAGGGAACATTTGCTAGCTCCATTTCAGCCTATGTATGATTGTTTTCGTATTGATACAGGGTCAGAAGAGGAGACATAGCTTCTCATAAAGTTAGGGCGGCTGTGGTTTGGATGTAGAGTGGGTCGTCCACTAATCAGAAGATTGGCGGTTCGATCCCCTTCAGTCTGCATGTCGATGTGTCCTTGGGCAAGATACTGAACCCCAAACTGAACCCCCAAAGACTGTGCCATCAGTGTATGAATGGTTAGCTCCTAAAACTGATGAGCAGTAGGCACCTTGCATGGCAGCCAATGCGATCAGTGTATGAATGTGTGTGAATTGGTGAATGAGATACGTAGTGCAAAGCGCTTTGAGTGGTCGTAAGAAAAGAAATGCGCTATATAAGGACAGTCCATTTACCATTTTAAAGTTGAGAAGTATGAGGCTCTTTTACAGGGATAACAATAACATGATACAATGTGCACAACATGACTTGAATTGCACAGATGATTGGACTGCAGGCAAGTCCAACAAAGGGCACAGGCAGCCAAAAAATTGGGGATCTTAAATCAAAATACAAATTCATTAGCATAATTTTGTACAAAAGCTTCTTTTGGCAACAGAAAGCTACAGTATACAGGAACGGGAACAGAACAGGGAGAGACAGCAGCAGACAGCTGGAAGTGGTTTTGCCTGATGCAAGAGACAATTGGGTCACAGTGATTAAATATTCCAATGTTCCTGATTGCCTCAAGCACTGGGGAAGATCATCTAAATCCAGGCATGGCTACTTCGTCTGTAAGGGCACCCTGAAATCCCAGGAAACCTCCTGCCACCACCACCACCACAAGAGACTTTGTGCAGCCTCTAGTGGAAAGGTCTACAGGTCAGCCAACAACATGAAGTCAAAGAGATCCTTTGGTGGAGGAAATATTACAGGAGGGGACAGATTCACAAACACAAAGAGCTCAAACTGATAGACTGCTTGGAATTGTTTTCAAACTTTTTTCATCATTGCAAAGGCAGTCTCTATGATAAATATGGCTGCCAGAATACACATTGTAGAAACATCTACTTTGATGGCACATGGTACATTGATAGCAATTGTAGAAACAATTTGCGTCAAGGAAGGGAGAATGTCTTCTTATCGGTGCATGCAAGGCCAAAGATGAATGTAATGGAGGAATGTAGGCACCATTACAGTGAATGCTGGAAAGCACCCCAAACCACCACACTTTAGGATGCTCCATGAGCCAGCCAACATTCCAAGCTCAAAACCTCCAGTTGATCAAACCTAGGCTGCAGTGATGAGGGTACAAAATCTTGTGTGTTTACACTAAATATGAAGCCAGAGGCCAGCAGGCAATAGCTTAGCTAAGCATAAAGACTAAAAGTATTAGAAACAGACAGTTCCAGTTTAAAATGTGTTCCATGCTGTTTGGTTAAATAAATAATCTTCTTATGAGGAATAAACCTGGGTCCAGTGAGAACTGATTATAGCTGAATGAAGTTGGTCTACACTGCTGTATTTTTATCATCTGTCATGATAGTGGAACTTGGAGAACTGAATATGTTTTCATTATTATATTTCTAAATCAGTGAATTTTTTAAAATCACGTTTAAACTCTTTTACAGACTTGCCTGCTTGAATGCCCTTTTATCATTTATTTATTTTCTGTGGAACTGTTATGTTTTTATGTTTTTGTTTTACTTTTCAGGATCTTATCCTGTGTGCCCTTCTGTTGGGTCTGCTTCTCTGTAAAGCACTTTGTTTTTTAAAGGTCCTATATAAATAAAGTTGTTATTATTATTATTATTATTATTATTATTATTATTATTATTATCTGAGGTTGTATGTGGTATAAAAAGTTTGAAAAACATTGCTTAAATGGAACTCAATCATGACCTGACGTCCATTTGCTGAAAAAGCCCATGGGATTTAAAAGCAAAAAAGGGACTTTGAGTTTAAAATATTTATCACAGATTTGTCTTATAAAATGTTCGATATTATCTAAGCCTTTACTTACATATGAGAATTTTAATGAGTCTGAAAATGCCCCGTTATGTACAGCTTCATGCCTTATTTGCATGAGCAAAACACAGTGATTTCTCATATGGCTTTGACAAAACACAAATTTAGTTTCCATGAATTATTAACTAAATCAGAATGACATTTATTATTTTAAAATTTTCTTGAATATTATCAATGGGGACAATAAACCAATTTATTCAAGTTTAGAACTGAAAAGTCACAAGTTCTCATGCTGTGAAGGCCAAAGTCTGGCTTTCATTTAGCAGCATGCTGCTTGTGTCAAAACCATGTTCGGCCTGTTTTACAACATTAGCTGGAAGTAAGTTTGAGTCCAGATGTTTCAAGACTACATTTTTCACCAGTGTGAAGTTGTCCGTGTGTGTGATGGTGGATTGTTTGGCTGAACTTGTATTTGTCTGTCTGACCCCTTAGCCCTGTGGCCCTGAACTAGTCAACTTAACTGTGTCCACACTGCCAGCCACCTCTAATGAGCTCTTTAAACTCACCCTTGGCCTGTCAGTCTAAACCTGTGTAGAGGCTGTTCTGAGTAACTAACAGTTGTAACATGACTCGAGCCGACATGGTTACCTCATTCCAAAAGCTCCTCTAAAGTACCCAAGAAATGTAGCCTTCTTTAAAACACACCGTGCCATCGATGTATGCATTGATGCATATATCTTTGCAACTTGTGCTCTTAATGCTGAGCTGACCTGTTTTTCTAGTCCAAGACATTTTTATTGTACTATTGACCCTGTTAACCTGAACACTGTATGACAAAGAAAACTGAAATACAGTCATCTCTCGCTATATCGTGGTTCACTTTTCGTGGACTCGCTGTTTTGCAGATTTTTTTCAGTGTAATTTTGCATGCTTTTTTTACAGCGTACTGTACAGTATGAACGCGCATTGTGTTCGGCGTTCTGATTGGCTAAGTGAGAACCGCACGTGTGTTCTGCGTCCTGATTAATTAAGGGAGTAC
Organism: Collichthys lucidus; assembly: GCA_004119915.2. Taxonomy (NCBI): domain Eukaryota; kingdom Metazoa; phylum Chordata; class Actinopteri; family Sciaenidae; genus Collichthys; species Collichthys lucidus. Next base: position 1,205,096 of record CM014081.1, read on the forward strand.
TGTACAAAATGCGTGTAAAAAGGTGTATAAAGGTGTGTGGTTAGGGGTTTTACGGCCTTAAAACATGTATAATAATCGTAAAACTTACTTCGCGGATTTCGTTTATTGCGGGTTATTTTTAGAACGTATCCCCCGCGATAAACGAGGGACCACTGTATCCCACAATCTACTGCACACTGCTTACTTGTGTTGGGGTTGGTTGGGGACTACAATGGTTCAAGGGGCACCAAACTGTGTAGGTGCAATCAATTAGTTTGAATTAAATTTAATCAAAGATAATCAATAATATCAAAGCTTCTCTGTAAATAAAGAAGGAGGAAACGATCAATTAATTGATTGAGTCTTAGCCTCATGAAACACATTAAAATTATTAATTTGAACTCTAATTAATAATAATAATAATAATAATAATAATAATAATAATTAAAGCTGCAAGCAGCGATGGGCGGGCCCTCGCACGTATGCGCACGTCGAAATGTGCGCCCATTGAAACGTGCATGACATAATCTTGACAACCGCAAGAAGTTTCAAACAGCTCTGTGAATGTGCTTCCTGCCGATTACTTCTTGCAATATTTTTATGGATCGCCACGCCCACGCCGTTTCCCCAAAATTCATCAATTTGATAACTTTTACTCAGGGAGTCTATGTGAACACACCTACCAAGTTTGAAGTGAATTGGATGAAATCCCTAGGAGGAGTTCGTTCAAACATGACCCCATGGCAACCAGACCAAAACACCAAAATTGGCAATTTTCATTCTTAAATATCTCGCTTCCTGTTCATTGTAGCCCATTGGTCCAAGAGACTTTTTCGTAGGTCCTGCTATGTTGTACAAAGTGGCCGAGTTTCATAATTCAGTGTCCAAAACTGTGGCGGGGCTGTTCCAAACAAAAATTCCAGGGGGCGCTATAGAGCGCTTTTGCCCCTCCCCCTCATTAGTTATGCAGCCGAATTGTGCATAATATTGCTCTTAACAAGCCCAACAAGTTTCAGAGAGCTCTGACAAAGTATATGATAGCCGCACTGTTTTGTCCGAAAATGAGCAAAAAAGTAAATGGAGTCTGGGATTTTGTGGGAAAAATCGGCAGCGTCGATTTTGACGCACCGTCACGGCCACGTCCTATGATAAAAAGTTGTGATTTTGATAACTTTTCATTGTCGAGGCCTTGAGAACACACATGCCAAGTTTCAAGCACATCGGATGAAATCCCTAGGAGGAGTTCGTTCAAATGCGACCTCTTGAAATTACCGAAAATCCAGAAAAGTCCAAATGTGGCAGAAATTGGACGCCATACACTTTAGCCCAGGGCACCAAGAGACTTTTTTGTGCGTCTGGGCATGTTACATACTCCCACCAAGTTTCGTACGCGTGGGCGAAACCGTGGCGAGGGGCACCTCCAAAAAAAACGCACACCTAGGTGGTGCTGTGAAGGCATATGCGTATGTCCATGTGTGAGACCCCCAAAATACGTAATTTTACACCTGACTTTGGGGGGGTAGGCAAATTTTCGTGAGTTTTCGGGGGGATTTGGGCCATCAAAACTGCGATTTATTTAAAGTCTGAAGAAAAAGAAAAAGAAAAACGAAAAAAAATTATAAACATTCGAAAAACAATAGGGCCTCGCACTGCGTGCTCGGGCCCTAATTAGTGGCCGAGTTTCATAATTCAGTGTCCAAAACTGTGGCGGTGCTGTTCCAAACAAAAATTCCAGAGGGCGCTATAGAGCGCTTTTGCCCCTCCCCCTCGTTAGTTATGCAGCCGAATTGTGCATAATATTGCTCTTAACAAGCCCAACAAGTTTCAGAGAGCTCTGACAAAGTATATGATAGCCACACTGTTTTGTCCGAAAATGAGCAAAAAAGTAAATGGAGTCTGGGATTTTGTGGGAAAAATCGGCAGCGTCGATTTTGACGCACCGTCGCGGCCACGTCCTATGATAAAAAGTTGTGATTTTGATTCGGATGAAATCCCTAGGAGGAGTTCGTTCAAATGCGACCCCTGGAAATGAGACAAAAAGACGAAAAGTCCAAATTTGACAAAAATTGGACGCCATACGGTTCACTGTAGCCCAGAGACTTTTTTGTGCGTCTGGGCATGTTACATACTCCCACCAAGTTTCGTGCACGTGGGCGAAACCGTGGCGAGGGGCACCTCCAAAAACCTACACCTAGGTGGCGCTGTGGAGGCATATGCGTACGTCCATGCATGAGACCCCCAAAATACGTAATTTTACACCTGACATTGGGGGGGTAGGCAAATTTTCGTCTGAAGTCTGAAGAAAAATAAAAACAAAAAGAAAAATAATAAACATTTGAAATTCAATAGGGCCTCGCACGAGTACGTGCTCGGGCCCTAAAAATAATAAACATTAGAAATTCAATAGGGCTTCGCACCGCGTGCTCGGGCCCTAACAAAGAAGAAAAATAATAAACATTTGAAATTCAATAGGGCCTCACACGAGTACGTGCTCGGGCCCTAATAAAAAAAAACAAAAAAAAAAACAAAGAAAAATAATAAACATTTGAAATTCAATAGGGCCTCGCACGAGTACGTGCTTGGGCCCTAATAATAATAATAATAATAATAATAATAATACTTACAATTACCACTAAATGTTAGTTGGTTAAAGAATTTAGGATTCAACATAGAAAATGTTGGCAGCATTCACTATATTGTGTAACATTTACCTCAAGAAAGTGAGTGTGCGTATGGTGTACCAGTTCACCACAAAGAATGCAGTGTGTCCATGATCTACACATTGTATGTTCAGTGTGCATGAGCATGGAACCTGTGTGACATCAGAGACAAAGAAAAATGAGGTGAGAGCTTTAAAGTCTGTGTAAAGTAAAAATAAATGAGTTCTGAGTTCATCAGACCAAAGAAGAAAGTGTTATTAACCACCTAGTCAAATTTGAATGATTAAATATATATACAAGTTTATGAAATGTCACACCATTATTTCAAGTTGAGTTTTTGTCCTGTCTCCATGTTTGTTTTGTGACTTCCTGTTTTATTTTGGAAATTAACTCTCCTCTCGTTTCAGGTCAGTTGCCCTTCCTCATGTGTCACCGGTCTGATGGTCTCCCCTGATTCCTGATTGTTTCCTGTTCCACATTTCACTCCATGTGTTTATAGTCTGCATCTCGCTTTGTCCTGTGCCATTGTGTCATGTCTATTGTACTGATCGCCAGCACTCATAGTCATAGGCTGTGTCCGAAATCACTCACTCATTCCCTACTCCCTACATAGGGAAATAAATGTAGTGGACTATATAGTGAGCTTAACAGAAGAAATGTTCAGACACTTTCGGACACTTCTTTTGGCGCCGGTAATTACGTCATTGCTGTTGCATAATTAAAATGTACCACATTAATGTCGTCTCACATAATACTTGTCCATTTACTACTGCATTTTTATTAAATTACAGTCTTTTGATTACTGTCCTGTACGTTTTATTTTCATGTTTTGTTTCCTATATTTGCATATTTTTATATTTTATTCTCTTGGCTCTTTAGTAACAGAAAGTTACAGTGTAATCTACTGGAATGTTTAATTCTATGCTGTTCGTAGAACAGTGTAGAAAGCCATTTTGCCTAGTTTTGAAATGTGTAATAAAATAAACAATAGAATATGGCCTCGTGACTGTTGTACTGCTCCACAATTTATGAATTTGTGAATTTATGAATTTGTTTCGCGCCTCTCATCCTCTCATCCATCCGCCGAAAAAAACACTTTTTCACACACCGTTATTCTAGAAAACTTATGTAGCACTATAGAAATGCCGTCTACTGTAGGTCTGGCTGTTTGTGTTTTATCAATAATTAAATTATTGATGATCAGGAGGAGAACTAGAATAGTGAGAGATAGAGGAAGGAGAAGATGCGCTGCTCGTCTAAGACTAGCAAGACGTCGTCAAATTAGCGCCTTTTTAATTAGAGTAGATATCATTTTCTTAATTCAATAAACCATCCTCCGTCAAACTACAACCCCTGCTAACTCCCGTCCATCTGCCATATTTATGTTCCTTTCCGCGCCCAGAGAACTTCTGGCAATGCATGATGGGATATCTTGCTTCGGTTAGTGACCAACGGATGTTCACTACATTTCGTGGTGAATTGTGGGATACATGCAGTGCACTATATAGTGGACACTAAACATTCGGACACCACTACAAAATGGCGTGGTCACTATATAGTGCACTACATAGTGGTTAGGGAGTGATTTCGGACACAGCCATAGTCTAGTCAGACGTTATCTTGTAGTCTAGCCTAGAATGGACTCGGCAGAGCGGGAGCAGCTGACTGCGGCGCTGCACTTCCAAGCCTCCAGGCTCATGCAGCATGAGGAGCAGGCGCGCCCTCCTTTCCAAGGACACAGCCGCAGCACTACTCCAGAGCTCTCACCTGTAGCCATACCCATACCCTTAAGTGTGTAACGCTTAAGAGGTTCGCCAGGGCTCTCAGAACCGTCTTCGATCCTGTGGCGAAGGGTCGAAGAGGCCTGTTGCTGCCTTCCTAGTCATAATAGATAGCTTGTTGTTGCCGTTCCAATCTGCGTGTCTCCAGACTAGAATGTGTTGACAATAACACCTCCGAGAGTAAAGACATTGTCTTCGACTAATTGCGTATAGTATTTGCGGTGTGATCTTTGGGTTTAAAGTATATCCACCATCACGAGTTTGTCAGAATGCAAGACCGACTCAAGCACTTCAGATGTACTTTGAGAGTGTCTCTAGTTCTCCTTGATCAAGCATCAATAAGTAATACAGCATAAGACATCAGATGCTCCTGAACACTTTCTTCCCTCCTGACCTCACCATTGACCTTTGACTTCAGCAATTTCTCCACAACAATTGGTGACGGTTGCCGCAGGGTTTTGTTGAGAGTCCCACGGTGAATGCAGCGGGGGTAAAAAGAGATCTAGATGGGCTTCCCCTGCCAGGTGGCTCCACTCTCTTGCAGTACACTGATGACCTCCTAATAGCTTCTCTATCAAAAGAAGCTTGCCACACAGACTCTATCTTGCTGCTACAGAGACTGGCCAAGTGTGGTCACAGAGCGTCGCTGGCAAAGTTGCAATTCTGTCAACCTGAGGTGACATATTTGGGTCATGTTCTGAAGGATGGACAACGCCTTTTGTCACCGGAGAGGGTGAAACTGCTAGTAAACACGCCTCCCCCCACAACCAAGAAACAGATGCTCTCTTTCTGGGGATGGCTAATTACTGCAGACACTGGATTTTTGAATATGCAACTATGGACTGTTTTGCGAGCTGCCACACTGCAATCAGCTCCACCCGTGGTACAGTGGACTAAGGAAATGCACAAAGCCTTTCAAGATCTGAAAAATGCTCTCACAATGGCTCCAGCGTTCGGTTTGCCTGACTATTATCAGCCGTTCCATCTACATGTGCATGAGAGAGATGGCTTCGCCACTGGCATTCGGGTATAGAAACATGGTTCTCATTATCTTCCCGTTGTGTACTACTCCTCTCGACTAACCCCTGCAGTTTTTGGTATGCCAGGTTGTCTAAGAGCAGTGGCCGCTGTTGCCATTTTGATCGGCAAATCTTCTCCCATTGTACTGGCTCATGACTGTGTCGTGCATGTTCCACATGCAGTATTACACATTTTGAACACATCGGCAACACATGACAGCAGCACAGGTTACGAGGCAAGTCCCCACATAACTTTAAAGTGCTCACCTCCAATAAATCCAGCTACTCTGCTACCATTGATTGATACAGATAATGAGCATGACTGTATCGCCCTCATTGAAATGTGCACATCTCCGAGACCAGATCTGTTGCAAACACCGATACCAAATTCTGATATGGTTCTTTATACTGATGGTTCGGCCAGCAGACCATCTGACAACGTACATTTGGCTGGTTATGCAGTAGTAAATGATTCTGAAGTCATTGAAGCAGAATCTTTGCCCCATGGAACTTTAGCCCAAGCAGCTGAGCTGTATGCTCTTAGTAGAGCCTGCATACTTGCTTCTGGTAAAGTTGCCACTATTTACACTGACTTGCGATACGCATTCGGCGCTGCGCATGACTTTGAATTATGTAAAATGAGAGGTTTTGTCTCATCCTCTGGTAAGCCATTACAGCATCATGCGTTGGTAAATGATCTATTAGAGGCTATTTTGCGCCCGTCACCACTTGTGATTGTAAAATGTGCAGCCCACACTAAAGGAAATGATCCTGTTTCACAAGGAAATGCAATGGCTGATACTGCAACCAAACAAGCCGCATTTTCCTCCTCCTCCATGGTCCATCAATATACCTCCACACAACCTGTCAATCCAATTCCAGTACCTTCCACTAATGATGTTGTGAAAATGCAAAATCACGCTGATGACAAGGAGAGAAGTCTTTGGTTGCGTAAAGGTTGTGCAGTTGATTCGGAGTCTGGCTTGTGGCTCTACCCGGATGGGCGACCAGTTTGCCCAAGAGCTCTCCTCCATGTCTTGGCACGTGTGGCACATGGACCAACACATGTCGGAAGAGGGGTGATAAATGATGTTATTCGTTCACAATGGTTTGCACCAGGCATTACACAAGTCTCACAAACACTTGTAGACAGTTGTATAACGTGTCAACAGACCAGAAAGAAGAATAGCACAGTGAAGCATGACCATCTGGAACCTCCAACAGGTCCCTTTGTAAATTTGCAAATAGACTTTGTACATATGCCAAGTTGTCAATACTACAAATATTTGTTAGTTGTGACAGATCAATTCTCAAAATGGGTTGAGGCTTTCGCAACAAGGAAAGAAGACGCTCGGACAGTTTACTTTACTTTACTTTACTTTTAGCAGACAGTAAGTGTCTGCTAAAAGAGGTGATCCCTAGGTTTGGAGTGCTACAGGGAATAGATAGTGGCAGAGGTCCGGCTTTTGTATCAAGAATAACGCAGGGTCTGTCAGATATCTTAGGGTTCAAGTGGCAGTTACATGTTGAGAGAATGAACGCAACTATCAAAGATCGGTTGACCAAAACAGTGCTGACAACAGGCCTAAAATGGCCTGATGCACTGCCTATTGTGTTGTATTCTATCTGAAGCGCACCGAGCGCAACAGGACTAAGTCCTCATGAGGTGTTAATGGGGAGACCAATGTCCACAGGGATAAGTCCCCCTTTGACACCACACAAAACTTCTCTGCTTTGGACGGATGAGTTTATGACTGAATATGTAAAAAGACTAACTGAAATTTTAAGAAAATATCATTTTCAGGTAGCTGACAGGCTCCCAAAGCCCTCTGAGGAGCCAACTCATCCTTTTAAGGAAGGAGATTTTGTATTAATCAAATGTCTGGAAAAAGTGTCTTTGTCTCCCAGGTGGAAAGGTCCCTACCAGGTGTTGCTGACAAGGAGCAGGGAGGCTTTCCTGCTCAGGACACAATCTGTGTCATTGACCCCTCACCCCAAAAAGAGGGGCGTTCTTTGCTGAGTGTTCTTGGAAAGACGAACACCGAGCTCATCTCTGAACAGTTTGACAGGTCGAAGCTGCAGCAACGTGAGTCTTGACATAGAAAAAACACAAGTTGATGATGTTGCTATAAGAGAACTTAAAGGAAAAGTGCTTGAAAAGACTGATACATTTGTATTTCCTGCTCTCTTACGAACTAAACGAACTGTTAAGCCTATTATGTTTGAATGTCCAATTGACAGATGTGATGAGAATGATTGCTATGTTGCTCACCCCTTGATTTTCTCCCAAGGTAAATGGTCGTGGAAAACACATAATAAAGCTCTGATTAAGACGGATGTGAGTGCATCCAGGTTAATGAAGGTAACATTCACACCTACAGTATCTATGATTGAACCTTTGGAGCTGTGGTGTTTCACCAAACTGCAATTGGAAAATGACCCAGATTGTAAATTGTGGAATGTTAATTACCAATATTTCCCAGGGGAGGCGCACAGCTGTAAAACCTCTGATGAGGAAAAAACAGATGAAGGTGATAGTTTTAGATTTCTTTATGCTGGTCATTTTTCTTCCATAGATACACTTGAGGCAGCCAAACCTAAATCAACAAGGCGTGAGGGAGGTACAGGTGAAGTTTCTCAATCTCTAGTGCAAAAAACAAATTCGGCCCTCAGTCTAATGGTTGATTATGCTCGCGATCGTAATCTCAGTAACTGTTGGCTATGTCAAAATATGCCTTCGTCCATACACTCACCAATGTCTCATCCAATTCCATTCACTAGAACGGATTATGAAATGTTCAATTGGAATAATTTGGCCATGAGATTTGAAGATGAAGCAGATGAGTGCTATACTCCTGCTTACCCTGTAGATTCTGCAAAGTATTCACGTAATGCTGAAATTGCCTTATACGTTGCTAAAACAGTTAATGAACAGTACCTACCGAGCGGTTTCAATTATACTACACTTTTTCGCATTATTCATATACAGATGTATGTGAAATTAGGTTTTGAATATAGAGTTCAAATAGTTTTGGCCCAAACAAACTGTTCAAAACCTCCTGGAGATCAGGTGTGTGTTCCCCAACCATATATTACATCTTTAATGGTGGAGGCCTTATTTTATGTGCAGCCGTGGTGCGGTGTTAGGTCCATAGAGTCAGTTCAGATACAGAAACATAACTGCTCAGTGCCACAACAGACGGAGCGAACTCCACAACGTGATTGCTCAACTTATGTGCCTCCGGTGTTCACCCATGAACTGCAAAATGTTTCCTTGTGTTTTCAGGAAGTATGAGACGCACCTGGTAATTTAGGACAAAGCAGCTGTAAATCAATAGTAAATGTCACTCTGAGACAGTCGTCGTTACCTGAGAGAGTGTATCTAGTCTGTGGAGATAAAGCTTATCGCTGCATGCCCTATGAGTTTTTTCATGGCGTCTGCTATTTGGCATACCTAATTCCCTTGATCAGGGAAGTGAAATCCGCTGAGATTGCTTCATTATACCTGCCTCACATAAATATAAAAGAGAAATTTCAACAGCTCAAAAGATAGCCAGCTTGCCTTGTACGGTATGTATATAACTCAACAGGAGCTTGAATCTCTGTCTAAAGTCCTGGAGGATCATCTCAATGCCTCCAGTAGAGCCATGTTAGCTGAACAAAGAGAGCTGCAGAAAGTTAAAACTGTAGCTTTACAGAATCGTATGGCGCTTGATCTCCTGTTGGCAGCACTGGGAGGAACTTGTAAAGTTATAGGTACTGAATGTTGCTCCTACATCTCCGACGCGACTGCTGAGGTCATGGATATGGCGCATGACACAGTTCAAGGTCATCAAAGAGTTGCATGATAAACATGGGTTTAACTTTGGGGATTTTTCTGGTACCTTGGGCCCATGGGGATCAGGGTTAGTTACATTTTTGACTAATCTATTTGTCGGTGGACTCCTTATTCTTTTCCTCTGCACTTGTATGATCTCATTGATTAAACTAATGGTGAAGAAGACAACAAGGTCAGTGGTCCAAGCACCCAGGTGTGTATACACCCAGAGGTTGCCAATCCAGTGGGTAAGAGGTATTATGATTTTGAAGGTTTTGGGGAAAGGATTCGAGGCTTTGACCTTGATGATCTTTCTCTTGAAATGATGAAGAGGAGACTTATGGTCTGTAAATAGAGGGTGTCTATGTTTTCTGTTACCTCTGTGTTCCATTTTAGGTTAACTTTATGTGATGATTCTGGTTTTACTGGTTGAAATCTATTTTCAAGGATGGTTTTCACAGTAATGTAATACATGCTTAAAAGTTCAAAGTTAAAAATTTGTTATGATGATATGCCACTGATGAATATCAACTGTTCATGGAAAGTTCTTCGAACATGGATTCCACACCACCATCGTATGTGCTAGTAACCTCTCCATGGTGGTGACCCTCTACTGTACATAGTGTACATGGTTGAAAAATGTTAAATCATTTGTTTTATGGAACCCCTTCTAATTGCTAAGGTTTATCTACTAGGTGATTAATAAATTTGATATTGCTTCTCTCCCAGTGGCATATTTGCACATGATCTGTGACCTCCCTGATGACCTTCTTTAACACCTTTGTGTTGTAGGGGATCTTCGCTAGCTTAAAGGTCCTTGTTGACCTGAAAGTGGAACTCACACATCATGGGAATGGGATGATGGGGTACATAAGAGGGATTCTTAAAGTTTCTCACTGATTGTATGAATTAATCTAAACCGATTGCTTTGTTTGAAAGATGATTTTTATGAATGGCCTTTTGAATAATTCTATGTGATTATGAATGTTTTAAAATGTTTGTGTCAATCCCATTCTGACTACACTCCCTGGTGGTCTCTAAATTTGGTAATTATTATTCGGTAGTTAGTATTGATCTTATGATCAATAAGAGGGGATAGTTATGGAATTTTCTATCCTTAGGTTACTTAAGGCCACGTGTGAGCCTTGTGATCCACGGCAGTATTAATTGTTTGTCTTTGACTAGGTGCCACCATATCTCAACACTGTGGTGGCCAGGGTTAAAAAGGGCCTGTTGCTGCCTTCCTTGTCATAATAGATAGCTTGTTGTTGCCGTTCCAATCTGCGTAAGCGGACATCTGTGTCTCCAAACTAGAATGTGTTGACAATAACACCTCCAAGAGTAAAGACATTCTCTTTGACTAATTGCGTATAGTATTTGGGGTGTGATCTTTGTCCCGTATGTTAACCAGCGTTACATACGGGACAATTAAACGAATAGAAGCCACCCATCGCGCACCGTGCCAGCCTCCAGCCTGTTCCCAGCCATGCTGTTAGTCATAATGAATGAGTCGTGCATTGAACCAGGCCACCTTGCCACGATGTTAGTTATCTGCATTTGCGCATCACATATGATTTGAACGTTAATGGAATGAAAATGTTTCCTACTTAGATAAACAGCTCCTGCTGGAATGCCCCTGTTGCCAGGAACCCCAGTGTATAGTCAGCACAACCCTGAGCTTCTTGCCGGCCCCCGTTGCGCTCTCGGGTCGGCCGCAGCTCTGCGCACAGCTCCAGTAACACTGGCCTTGGTAACCGAAATTGGCTTATGAGCCAATTATCATGGTTTGCAAGTAAATCCTTGCGTTCCTTAAATCGCTCACGTTTGCAAGGTCCTCTAACAACGCTAACGCTGCCTTTGTTAATATCATTTTCTTCATCACATTACGCATGCTTTTATAACCACCTATATAATTGCAAACATGTGGGTGTGTTAATTGTTCATAAGTGTGTCTCTGATGTGCACATCACTCCGATGACTACTTGTTATCACATTACTATTGTTTCACGTTTGATACATCTGAACGTGAGCGTGGAAAAGGACGTACGCCACTTTTTTGTGCGTACGCAAGCTTTGTACATGAGGCCCCAGGTCTGTTGGGTTACAGACACAAGAGGTGAGACGAGGAAAGGGGCAACTGTAAAATGTCCTGTTTTCCAGTTGAAATCACACAATGAGCAGAACTTGAACAGCTGTTCAGCCTTCATGTGATCTTTGCCAACTATCTTTTTATCTGATATCAAATATCATGTGATAGATTATTGTTTTAACCAGGCGTTAGTGTTGAAGTAGTCACCAATCACTGGTAAATAGATCACTTGAAGAGAACCAATAGGGAAGCAACAAGGAGGTTTAAAAGTGTTGAACAGCACTGCTGATTTTTAAACTGTTGTTTACTGTGATTCTGGTCTCTGCTTTGTGTTTGCATGTTTGGGTCCATTACAATCCAGCATAATGACAAAAAACAAACTGAAGTAGAGCCCAAAATGTAGCTACCACTGTGTCCAAACAACAATCTGACAATGAGTGGTTAAAGAGCCAGTGTAGATATACTGCAGGTTGGCATGATTAGAGGCAGGAAGCTGGGACTGGGAGGGATGATGATGAGTTGATTGAGACCATGTGTGCAGTGGAGTAGAGTGGGAGTCAGGAGAGATAACCACCCACAGCAGACAACAACAAACATAAAGAGACAGACAGGGAACAACACCGGAGCACTATCACGTCATTAGAAAGTTATTGAATCTAAATCTTTTTGAATCCTTAAAGAATCCATTGTACCATTAAAACTCACCAGTCCTGTCCCTAAAAACTCAGTGACTTGAGTCAAGAAGACCCTAAGTTGATGCACAGTCTTTCTGTAGAAGTGTGACAGATGGAGGCGAGGGCCACACTTTCTGCTCTGGTGATCACTGTCAGCTGGATGATAAACCAGACGCTGGTAAAACCTTCTTTACTGACATCAGCTGTGACTCTTTTGCACTCTCAGTGGGCAGAATAGATGCTCTGTGGTGCGCTGGGATTTTATAACTAAACTAGGATCAGGCAGTTTGATGTTTTCACATCACAGATGATAGAAATTAAAATGTGAGTTGGACCAAAACATGAGATTCATGAAGTTTTGCATGGTGCTGAATCAGGCTGAAAGATTGTCATATCTTTAGACTGAACAGCCAAAACCGATTTGACTGGCAAAAATCTGAATTAGCTTAAGCCCTAAAAATAACCACTGTGGAGATCTGCACTTTTGTTGGGCTCGAAGGCACCAACACGCAGCTACAACATTGAAACGAGCAGTGGAAAATATGTAATGTTGATGACAGCCGGTCCCGAGGCACCGACTTCTTACTTTAGTACTTTACTTCTTATTCTGATTTTGTATGTTTAAATATGTTACAAATAAAAGTTACTGGAATTACCAACTATTGACACTGACGTGACACACCTGTTTCACAAGGAAGACTTGTGATCCTCTTACCCCAAAACCCCACCAGGTACGTCTCTGTCGCGTTACAGCTGTTTTGTTCCGTCCTGCACGTGACTTCCAACCCCATCGCCAGACTTTTGCAGATTTTGTCATTTTCCTGGTTTATGTGCTTACAAATATGCTTCTACATGTATAAATATGCTACATAGTTAATTTGTTTCACCTTTCTTATGGATGGATGGGGTGTTTTATTTTGAAAATCCACCAGATTCTCTATGCTGCTTCTGTGTCTGGCTTCCTCCAGCTTGAGGTGCTCTTTGTAAACTGACATGGGCTTCTCATGGCGTCCATCATAAATAGATAAATAAATAGAACAGCTGCGTATTTCCCATGGAGCCAAGCACAGACCCGCTTCTGAAACAGACCGTACAGGTGTATAATACTGTGACATCACTGTGGTGTTACAGGTACAACTTGAACTTTTTAAGGTCCACCACTTTGGTCCAGACTGAAATCTCTTAACATGTATCATTGCCATGCAGTTTGGCAAAGATATTCATGGTGTTTAATGAACTCTGTGATCCCATGACTTTTCCTCTAGCACAGCTATGAGGTTTCCATTTGTGGTTTGGTCCAGAGGTTCAAGTCCACATCTGGAAGAGCTGTAATGACTTCTTCACCCATCATCAGGTCAGTTCAGATTTGCCTGCTACTTTGGTATATGACCAAATATCTTTGTTACCCCTCCTGGAGCTTCCACCTTATCGCGGTGGAGGGGTTTGCGTGTTCCAATGATCCCAGGAGCTATGTTGTCGGGGGCTTCATGCCCCTGGTAGGGTCACCCAAGGCAATCAGGTCCTAGGTGAGGGGCCAGACAAGGCGCAGCTCAACCACCTCTGATGAATAGAAAAAACAATGGAGTCAGGTCTCCCTTGCCCGGACGCGGGTTACCGGGCCCCCCCCCTGGAGCCAGGCCTGGGGGTGGGGCTCGCTGGCGAGCGCCTGGTGGCCGGGTCTACACCCATGGGGCCCGGCCGGGTACAACCCGAAAGGATGACATGGGCCCCCCTTCCCATGGACCCACCACCCATGGGAGGGGTCTCAGGGGTCGGGTGCGCAGAGAGATGGGCGGCAGTCGGAGGTGGGGACCCTGGCGGTCCGACCCCCGGTTGCAGAAGCTGGCTCTGGGGACGTGGAACGTCACCTCTCTGGCGGGGAAGGAGCCTGAGCTGGTGCACGAGGTTGAGAGGTACCGGCTAGATATAGTCGGGCTCGCCTCGACGCACAGCGTGGGTTCCGGAACCAGTTTCCTTGAGAGGGGCTGGACGCTCTACCACTCTGGAGTTGCCCCCGGTGAGAGGCGCAGAGCGGGGGTGGGAATGCTTGTTTCCCCCTGGCTCGGCGCTTGCACGTTGGGGTTCACTGCGGTGGACGAGAGGGTAGCCTCCCTTCGCCTTCGGGTGGGGGGACGGGTCCTGACTGTCGTCTGTGCCTATGCACCGAATGGCAGTACAGAGTACCCACCCTTTCTGGAGTCTTTGGAGGGAGTGCTGGAGAGCGCCCCCTCTGGGGACTCCCTCGTCCTCCTGGGGGACTTCAATGCTCACGTGGGCAGCGACAGTGAGGCCTGGAGGGGCGTGATTGGGAGGAACGGCCCCCCTGATCTAAACCCGAGTGGTGTTCTGTTATTGGACTTCTGTGCTCGTCATGGACTGTCCATAACGAACACCATGTTCAAGCATAAGGGTGTCCATATGTGCACTTGGCACCAGGACGCCCTCGGTCGCAGTTCGATGATTGAATTTGTGGTCGTGTCATCGGACTTGCGGCCACATGTTTTGGACACTCGGGTGAAGAGAGGGGCGGAGCTGTCAACTGATCACCACCTGGTGGTGAGTTGGCTCCGATGGTGGGGGAGGATGGCGGTCAGACCTGGCAGGCCCAAACGTTCTGTGCGGGTTTGCTGGGAACGTCTGGCTGAATCTCCTGAGTTTCAACTCCCACCTCCGGGAGAGCTTTTCTCACGTCCCGGGGGAGGCGGGGGACATTGAGTCCGAGTGGACCTTGTTCCGTTCCTCCATTGTCGAGGCGGCTGACCGGAGCTGCGGCCGTAAGGTGGTCGGTGCCTGTCGTGGCGGCGGCCCCCGAACCCGCTGGTGGACACCGGCGGTGAGGGATGCCGTCAAGCTGAAGAAGGAGTACTACAGAACCTTTTTGGCCTGTGGGACTCCTGAAGCAGCTGATGGTTATCGGCGTGCCAAGCGGAGTGCGGCCTCTGTGGTTGCGGAGGCAAAAACTCGGGCGTGGGAGGAGTTCGGTGAGGCCATGGAGAACGACTTTCGAACGGCTTCGAGGAGGTTCTGGACCACCATCCGGCGGCTCAGGCAGGGGAAGCAGTGCACTGTCAACACTGTGTTTAGTGGGGGCGGGGTGCTGCTGACCTTGACTCGGGACGTCTTGGGTCGGTGGAAGGAATACTTCGAAGACCTCCTCAATCCCACCAGCACGTCTTCCCTTGAGGAGGCAGAGCCTGGGGACCCCGTGGTGGTCTCACCAATCTCTGGGGCTGAGGTCGCTGAGGTAGTCAAAAAGCTCCTCAGTGGCAAGGCCCCGGGGGTGGATGAGGTCCGCCCGGAGTTCCTCAAGGCCCTGGATGTTGTGGGGCTGTCTTGGTTGACACGTCTCTGCAACATCGAGTGGACATCGGGGGCAGTGCCCCTGAAATGGCAGACCGGGGTGGTGGTTCCCCTCTTCAAAAAGGGGGACCGGAGGATGTGCTCCAACTATAGGGGGATCACACTCCTCAGCCTCCCCGGGAAGGTCTTTTCGGGGGTCCTGAAGAGGAGGGTCCGCAAGATTGTCGAACCTCGGATCCAGGAGGAGCAATGTGGTTTTCGTCCTGGTCGTGGAACTGTGGACCAGCTCTATACCCTTAGCGCGGTCCTAGAGGGTGCATGGGAGTTTGCCCAACCAGTCTACATGTGCTTTGTGGACCTGGAGAAGGCGTTCGATCGTGTCTCGGGGAGTCCTGTGGGGGGTGCTCCGGGCGTATGGGGTTTCGGACCCATTAATTCGGGCTATCCGGTCCCTGTACTCTCGGTGCCAGAGCTTGGTCCGCATCGCCGGCAGTAAGTCAGATCTGTTTCCTGTGAGAGTTGGACTCCGCCAGGGCTGCCCTTTGTCACCGGTTCTGTTCATAACCTTTATGGACAGAATTTCTAAGCGCAGCCAGGGCGTTGAGGGGTTGCGTTTCGGTGGCCTCAGGATTGGGTCGCTGCTTTTTGCGGATGATCTAGTCCTGTTGGCTTCATCGGAACGTGACCTTCAGCTCTCTCTGGAGCAGTTCGCAGCTGAGTGTGAAGCGGCTGGAATGAGAATCAGCACCTCCAAATCCGAGACCATGGTGCTCAGCCGGAAAAGGGTGGAGTGCAGCCTCCGGGTCGGGGATGAGATCCTGCCTCAAGTGGAGGAGTTCAAGTATCTCGGGGTCTTGTTCACGAGTGAGGGAAGGATGGAACGCGGAGAGCTGGATGAAGTGGCCGGGGAGAGGGAAGTCTGGGCCACCCTGCTGAAGCTGCTGCCCCCGCGACCCGACTCACGGACAAGCGGAAGAAGATGAGATGAGATGAGATCTTTGTTAATATCTATCTTTGTTATTTTATTGACATCCAGCCTCATTTTGTTTACTGCTAATTACCAAGTGTTAGCATGCTAATATGCTAAACTCAAATGACAAACGACAAATGCATTTTAGGTGAGTTCATCTCTATTAGTAACAGCTTCACATTATTTGGTTCTGTTCTTATAAAGGAAAAAAATAGTGCAGCTTTAACTTTTAAGACAATCAACTAGTTTATTTTTTCTGTAAGTTTAAATGAGCTTCTTGAAAGTATAGATGTGTAGCCTATATATGTCACCACTTTACTTCAGGGCACAGATATGAAGAAGCACGGTGAGGTACTGTTACGACCCCGGCTCTTGGGAAGCAACACAGATGACAAACATGTTAATGCCAATGCAGCCAGAGTAACTTTTATTGTAGCCAAAAGTCAAAACCAAGGATAACAATGAAGACACAAGGTGGAGGCTGGTAGTACAGCAGCAGGCCCAAGCTGCAGTGTGTGTGAGAGAGAGAGAGAGTGGGTGGAGCTACCCAGAGCTCTTAAAGGCTTCCAAACAGGTGCCAGAGATCAGGAGGGAAAAGATGAGGAGGAGCCCCTGATCACCTGAAAACTTAGAGTGATTAGAGAACACTTGAAGAAATTAGCCTTGGACATAACAGGTACATATCACTGTCGATTATTTTAAATATATGAACCAAACAAACGGCCATCTAACATCACATTTACATAGAAAAAGCATTATGATAATCCGTAAGAACTTCTTAGCCACTGTTGCTTGCTTTAAACTGGGCTACAGCCTGGCGCATATGTGGGCCCTGTGTAGCAGCAGTGGATTCTGTCATGCATGAAAAATTACTTGGCAGGGAGTGCACTGGGAAATGAATGGCCCAGTTGTGGATGACTACATGAACAGCAGGGAGGGGAGATGAGGGAGAAAGCTGCTCACCAACACCTCTGTGTACCATCAGCTACAGAAATGCCTCTGTGTGCAACATCAGACCTCTACATAAATACATAGACATCCAAGATGAACTGATGAAGCAGAAGATCACTGACAATGAAAGTATTGAGACAGTGTGATAGTTATTACCTGTAATCAAACAGGGACCATGCGTGGTTAACGAATAAACATTTCCATTTAATCTAGATTTTTTAAATTTGTCATTCTTCATCATTCTCTTCTTACATCAGACAGACAACTAGTGCCTAAAGGCAGACATCAAGCACAGCCCTCAATAAATATTTGCTCTGCTGTAACTCCCTCAGAGTGAATGGTAAATATAAAAGCTGCTGAAAATACTGATTAACTTATTTTTAGCTGGAGTTCGCCGCAGAAATTAGTGACCAGTGTCTATAGCTTATCACACAATACAGATGTTGTCAATGACATCCCATTATGGTTTATGAGCATATGACATAACTGTCTTACCGTAGACACAGAAAGATGTGTTGTTATCAGCTGTACTGAAACACAAAATGAATGAAAGAATTTGGACCTGATAGAGCAAGGCTGTAAGTGAGCATCTTACAGACCATACCCTGTGCTACAAAACCACATGCTATTATAAATTAATTTATTATCAGTTTATTTCAAATCACTTATCAAATCTAATTTTGTTTAGTTTCCAACATTTCAAAGTTAAATAACGAAAACTAAAAAAGATTTGTAATAATCTGACACCCTGACATAACATCTTAGCTTTAACTGACTTTAAAATATTTCCATGTGTTGTTTGAAATAATGCAGATCTTTATTCAGAACTGTTAAGATGAGCACCTTCATTATCAATCATTGATCATTAATTGTTTAAATGAAGGGATCTGAGATCGATCAGCTCATCAGAAGAGAAGGATTAGCACTCCAGCTTGTAAAGCTGTGTTTCTTTTCTCTCACAAACAATCTTTGGCAGAGTACAAACACCAGACTCACAGAACACACATGAACCAGACAAGTTAACCAGCCTAATGAGAGTTAATGAGCTACAGCTGATAGAATGCACCATCTGTAATGTCAGTCTGTTTGTTTTAACAGAAGAAAGCAGCAGTCAGAGGCAGTGCAAACCTTCAATGTTTACTACATTTAAACCAAAAAACAGCAAGAGGGGAACAAAAGTTTGCAAAGAGCACCAGTTCAACAGTCGATGAGGAAAGAGATCCACAATGGAATCAAACTCTAGCCAGAAGTAAACAGTAAAAATTGTGTATGTTACAATGGAGTACGTGTTTGCACGTTTGTGATTGGCTGATTGTATTCAGTTGTGGAAGTCAGGACTGTTGATACAGTCTAATAAACCTGATGATGGTGGTAATACAAGGACTGATGAGAAAAAGCTCAGACAAACAAACACTATTTGTTTGAGGCAGGAGTTCTCCAACTGAATTATCAGCATACTCAAACCTGCAAAAATCAGGTAGCAAGTGTGAACAAAAGGTTTAAAGAGTGTTACTTGATCAGCCTTATGGCAGAACATTGGTGTCATTCAGTGAGTGGTTTATATATGGACTTTTTTATAATTAGGTTCAGGAATAAGGGTCACGCCTTGTACTCATCCCATTTCCGTTCTCCATGTTTTTAAGCACTCCTTTTTCGTCCACTCCTTCTTTGACTCCGATGTCACATTTGTAACATGAATGATTCTACCCGCACCATGGACGAAACACTCGTCCTTTGCTCGCCTAAATATGCCGAATATGTCTGAAACATCTCCGTCCACCACGGCTGCGCTTTGTTGTCCAGGTCACCAACCACTCACCACCCACTCCAAAGAGCCCACAGCTCCTGAATTCACCTTTGCCTTCTCCCTGTACCACGACGTAATCTGCTCAACCTTCCCCGACCGCAGGTCAGAGCTGGACGATTACCTGTCCCTCATCATCGACCTAGCTTTGTGGTTTGGCGGCAACTGTTTCTACTTATACCACATTCTGTTCACCTCCCAAACCACTGAGCGCCTTCAACAATTCAACCAGGGCACATACTGCGGCACCTTAGAGCTTTACTGTTGCATCTTTGCAGCACATCCATCCCTCTACTGCGATCAGTGCGGCACACCATCACATCCAGCCACCACTTGCACCATCACCACACCACTACCCTGTCACCATGATTTCAGCTTTCACCAACCTCGGCGTCCCTCTCTCAGCTGAAAAGACAGAGGGACCCAAGCACCCCGTCATCAAAGCAGTTATTTTTTGGGGCCACGAATGGTCCAAGAACACCATCACAATATACTCCGACAACAGCGTCGCAGTAGACATCATAAATAAAGTCGGGTCCCACTGCCTTGACATCATGCAGTTAATTCGTAGGCTTGCACTGGTTTCCGCACAACACCAATTTATCATACGAGCATCACACTTTCAGGCCACAAAAAAACGCCATCGCTGACTCTTGCCTCCAGATTCTGACCCTCTTGCAACTCTGATCCCACCGTATTCAGCCACCATTTTCAACTGACTCCGCAGTTGGAACACCTGGTCACCACGTGACGAGACTTCATCCTCAACAGCGTCACTCCTTGTACCTAATCGGCTGGAATTGCTTTAAAGCTTTTCACGCCTCACATAACCTCCCATTCCCTACGCTAGACGTCCACGCCTTCTCTAATTTCATCAAATTCACCCATTCGATCCTAAAAATCAAATCATCCACTATACAAGTTTACCTCAGTGGAATTAACTTCCTTGCCAAATTATCTTCGGGGTCACCATGCCCTGCTTTGACTCACGTCCACATTAACATGCTCCTCAAAGGCCTTCGCAAGGCCGAACCACGCCCTATGCCGAAGCGACTCCCTCTCACTTCCGATCTCCTAGCCTGCTGCATCGAAACCCTCCGCAAAGGCTACCTATCCCCAAGCACAGGCAAAGTCCTAGAATCCATGTTCCTCTTGGCATTCTTCAGCTTCCTATACTGCTCAGAGTTCACCGCTTGCACCCTGCTCTACGATCCATCACGTCACACATCATTATCCAACATCTCTGTCTTCTCCTCCGATACCCTAATCTATTTCCTCAAACGCAGCAAAACCAACCAGTCTACCTTTTTCAACAAAATTCACTCCTAAGCCCAAATGAACCCATTCTTGATTACATCAACTCCCGTCTAGCCTGCCAAGCTTCCCCCTGAGACCCTTTGTTCATTTCAGAGACCGACAGAGTGGCCACGCCCTCCTGGTTACACCACCACTTTTGTCAGATCTTGCTCCGATCCGGCATTCCCCCGGAGCTATACTCAGGGCACTCCTTCCGCATCGAAGCAGCCTCCACCGCTTCCAGACAGGGAGTACCCGACAATGTCACAAATATCCTAGGCCGCTGGTCTTCGACCGCATACCTAGCCCCCCCTCTGCCTAAACCCTCCCCGCAGCATATCACTCATGCTTCCCAAATGTTACTTGTAATAAACGTGTTTAAACTTCATCTATACGGGCTTGGTCCTTGTTAGTGAAATTGAGTTTTTTATAACTAGGTTCAGGAATAAAGGCCATACCTTGTACTCATCCCATTTCCGTTCTCCATGTATTTAAGCACTCCTTTTCCGTCCACTCCTTCTTTGACTCTGCTGTCACCCCCTCAAGTGGACAGTTGAGGAGCTGCATCAAGGTCGGTGTTTAGTTTTAATTGTGTTAGCAATGCGTCAGTGTCATGCAATGCGTCAAAAGAAAAAAGAACTTTGTAAACAGATCATTAATTCATTCATTGAGTTTATATGCAGTACACATACTGTGTGGTGTATCTGGAACATGCAGCACTTTCAGTAGACTCCTTCATTACTGCATAATCAAGTTGCTGGAAACTTTTTTTACAAAGTAGTCCATTTAATGAGGATGTTTCCTGTCCGTCTGTCCAGTCATTGTGTTCTGTCATCAGTTATTTTCTAATATTTGTCAAACTGAAGACTCGGCATTATGCAACCTCTTAGAGAGCACAGACAGACCAATGGAGAAATATGACAATTATTATATAGTGTCTTGCTAATCAGAACTGTTTTATTAGAATCAGAAATGAACAGAATAAAGTAGATTTGAATTATTTTGTGTAACACATCTAGATATAGTTTTACATTTTCTTTTTATGTATGTCACTTTCTCATCTCTGAATTTGTTCTTTCTCTCTCTCTTTGACCTGTCCCTCTGTCCTCATACCCTCTCTTTCTCTCTTTGCTGTCCTGAGAGAGCAGTGTGTGATCGGTAAGGGATGAGGGGTAGGCCTCTGTGTCACATAATCATTATAGACCACCTCAAAGTTAATGGAGCACACATGCACGTGCGTGTGCACACGAAAGCACACAGGAACATATGGGCACACACACATCTATGACATGCAACACGTGCACTGTACACAGATACTCATATGTAGAAACACACACACACAAAGCATTTATTTCTCGTGGAGCATATTTCCAAAGCGATGCTGGTGCTGATCGACAGCATGCGTGGAGGCTGCAGATTCAGCCACATTTGGCTCAGATAAAGTGACTGGCGTAAGTCACTGCTAATGTTACAGCTTCTTTGTAGTCTTGCTGCTGGTAGTCATAAAACCTGACAGGGAGTGAAGGCAGCAATGCCTGATTTACCAGCCACTGGCCAGCGTGTCAATGTTTCAGCCCTTTAATGAGGGAATGCCTCTGTACACTGACATATACTTGTGTGTGTCTGTGTGTGTGATAGATGATTTTCTCATTTAAAGCTGGATATGACCCTACTTAATGTAGGGTCATATCCAATCTCATTAACACAAAGGCAGCAGTAAATCTAAATCTCAGCATGCCCCTGTCATTATTGATCCATCAGCAGACACATATCAAACTGTTTGCATGGTCAAGCTCAGGTTGGGCATTGTTGTGACTTTGGTGCTGTGACCTTATGCCTCTGTATATTCTATGTATACAACTGAGCTGCACTAGACTATGGGACAGAATTTCCTCCACATTTGTCAATCTACTGATCCTGATCTGCTCATTGTGACTGGTGTGCTTGGGTTTAGATCAGACATTTTCAAAGTGGTGCTCCAAACTGTTTTAGAGGAGGTTTAGAGAATGGAAGTGAAATAATGTTGAAATAAAAAATGAAATAAAATAACCTAAATAGGAATGATTTGAGTGTTTTGGTGAATTGTCATTTTGGGGAATATTAATAGAATAATGTCTTTCCAACTTTCAGAAACAAATGAATGCCTCATACAGATCTTTGTAATTCATGGATTTGTAAAATTGGAAAACTACGGTGGCCCTGAAGTGCAAACCACAACGGCAAATCAGAAAACACAACAACAAATCAGAAAACACAACAATAAATCAAAAACGACAATAGCAAATCAG